>JAPDOI010000560.1:0-398633 GCA_029168955.1 Aplectana chamaeleonis
AGTGCGTCAGCGTTGTGTCTCATGAAACCTGAGTTTCCCTTCCATCATGCCAAATGCATTCCCATGGCTCACCCTTTGTCAAGTTGAGCCTGCTTGATATGACGTTTACTGGGATAAAACGCTGTAACATCAATTTCTGATTGTGAATTCCCGTGCACGCCACAATGGCCGATCGTCCAGTTGAGCTGAACGTTGATGTCAACATTCCGCAACCGAATCCACAACAAAACCGAAATGGAGATGGGAGAGGATACAAGCACCGGTTGGTCGACTTTTGGCTCTAATCTTCAGGCCACGCTTATTAGCGTTTTTGATTTATTCCAAGCTGCTTTCTGAAACAAAACTAACTTTTCTCAAGCTACCCTGCATTACCAAAAACCTCGACAGATCTGTAGTCGGCATGAATCCTAGTGATAATTTGCGTTCCTCGTTTGAAGGTTAGGGCGGTTATGGCAAACCCTGTGCGGGCTGATCACTTTTGAGAAGTTGTGCAACCACGTTTGAACAAGCCCGTAACGTTCAGAATCTGTGGGCCTGCCCCCTGATCTACAGTACCCCTGTTCTTTGCGGGTCCGGACATGAGATGCGCGAGGCGCATGCGACCATGGCTTTATGGCGTTATGCCTGCCACATGATCATGGATTCATAATCAATGTATGTCTCTGCAAGGAACAGGAATATTGTAGGCCGGGGGAAGACCTGTAGATTTTGACCATTACTGGTTTGTCCGCGATTGACCTTGGCTCAGGTGGTTAGGGCTCCCCCACAAACCGGTCATCGAGGGTGTGTCCCATTTTTCAATTAAAAGAAATTGATCCAGCGCTTTTTTCATCTCTTCATAGTTAAGACATGCTTAGTAAATTTCTTCCCTAAAATAGATCCCTGATATCGATTTTAATAGTGCCTGCTCCATTTTTTCAGTATCTTGACTGTGTGTTGAATTGCATTTTTCAATTTCCATAATAATACTCAATACCTGACAGTACGTGATCGGTTATTACCCCATATGCCATGCTGGTTATGTGTAGCCCTCAGCTATAGCTCACATGTCAAAGGTTGCCTGGCGAAGGGTTATTGAGTTTCTCTCATTGTTAATAGTGAGTTTCCTTGTTGATCCTGTTAAGATTGGCAAATGTCTATCTTTGGTGTTCCAGGCACTCTGCTTGTTGTTCACTTTATCATTTGTTCATTTGATGTTCACCGAGATCGTCAGCCACCTGTCTGGACCATATATTCGCGATAAATGGCCAAGAGATTTCGTAAACGATTTTCATTATTTCAAAATTTGAAATTTCCAGTAAATATTTCATGACTTCAGGTACGTACGACTCAGTTGTACATAATCTGCACACCCCTGGAGTACCGGGAGAATTGGATAAATTGGTTCAGTGGAGTTAGTTGAATCTCTTCGGAAAATCAACTCTTCTTTTTCGTATAGTCACACTTTGTTTCATTTATTTTTGTATCTAAAACTGAATTGCCACAACATTTGTGGCTGCAAGTTAAACATAATTAGTGCTGAAAGTGTGATATGTGGTTTAGCAGGTGGGATCGTGCACATATCGCAAACTATGCGAGCACCCGAACTAAATCGGCAGTCATGTTTGAGCGAGCAGTTGTGGAGCAGATACTCGGAGTCCGACAAGATCCAGCTTGCCGTTATGACTGATTCAACTATCTTCTGCTGATGATTCAATGTTCTCATCATATTAATGTCTGGTCACAATTTTGATAGCGTAATTCATATCCTTTCGTTTTCCTGAAAGAGACAAAAGCATCTAGTTAGGTGACGTGAAACCGTGTTTCCTCGAAACAGCACCATATTCATGCTGTAACCAATAAAACGCTATGTATGTATATAGGCAGGAAAAAATCTGATTTAGCTTTTTTCTGCATAAAAATTTATACTTGAAAGTACCATAGTTCTGTTCCCATCCTATTTTACTGCAGATTTTTTTGGAAAGAGGCTTCTTTGTTGCAGAAACAGAGCGAAGTCAGAACGACGTGCTCAATCCCGTTAATGTGCTCCGGTATGGTCCGCGCGCAGTGCCTGCTGAAATTCAAAGCACAAGGAGAGGATCCGACCAAAAGCCTAAACTTGCGGTAACTTCCTTTTTTATCTCTGTATTTGATGCTTTGTTCTGAAGCTATCATTTAGCGCTTAGACCGCAAAGGCTCATATGGTGAAACGAGTCTGCTGGTGCCATTTCCTCCGTGTACCCACTGAACTGTTACTTTATGGAGATGATTCTGCTGATTACGGAGAGTCAAAGGCTTTTATAAGCTGGTATACGTGCTTCTGGAGGGATGTGGTCGCTGCTTCAGGATAATCCGGAGCCATTACGCACCGGGCGGACAACGTACTCTGAACAGGAGGCCGATGCTGAAACGGCTTTCAATGAACATTTCCGAAATCATTTTAGTGAGTCGTCCTTTATTGAGCTTTTTTTCTGGCTCTGCTGAAACCAGCCATCTCTAAGCAGGAAGCTTTGCTCACATTGTTCCCGTGACGAGCCAACTTTTTATCGCTCCTCGATACGATTACATCATGCAGTAATAGAACCAACTTGCTACATCTTACAAGGAAAACCAATTCAACCCATTCACGACCACGCCTAATTTTGGGTGATCATCACACTCGGTCCGCGTGAAATATTATGTTACCGTGTACCGTGTCCCACTGGTGAGATTGACGTGTGCTCTGAAATTTGGTACGTCACCTTCCTCTTCTTCTTTGCAGCCACATAGAGGGTTTTGTCGTTGGTGGGCGAAATGGGTGGCCAGTAGTGGATCTGCCCATAGGTCCATTGTGGTCAGCATGTGGTAGGTCTCTTCCGACTGTTGAATAAATGTGCGGTATCATGGTCGACTCCAGTAAAAGTAGTTGTCGAGAGTCGGACGAAAAGTCCTGCAGGCCTACGAATGCAGTGGACAACTTTCGCAGACTCTAGAGAATTCTGGACAACTTTTCGCCCAATTTTCGACAATCCCTGACAAAACCTCGACTAATTATTGAGTTCTTGCCTGATTCTCGATACTAACATACAGTTATACACATATACAAATGTATGTACTTACCGAAATTGGGGCTCCTGCCCAACCGTTGATTTACATATCCAGGCAGTGACGGCGAAATCGGCCTGGTATAGAATATTCCAGATCAATATAATGCTAAACAACCACTGCAAGGTTTAGAGTTGCGTATTTCGGTCAAAACTGAATCACTCGAGATTTACTCCGAATGAGCAATCCGAATTTCAAACGTTGTTCTGATACGTCCTGCAACTAACCATAATTGAATAAAAGATCAGGGCTTGAAAGTTCGAAAACTTTCGAAATTCATTAGCTTGAAAATCCCGTTTTGGTATGTCCGCTATTTTCCTACTCAGGTAAAACTAGTTGTCGAGAATCGGACGAAACGTTGTCCCGTAGGCGTACGAGTGCAGGACAACTTTCGCGGACTCTAGAGAATTCTGGAGAACTTTTCGCCCAATTCTCTACAACTTCTCGATCAGTTCCCGACAACTTCTTGCCTGATTATCGACAAAGAACACACACATATACACATGTATAACTTCATGAACTCGTGTAATGAAATTTGGGCTCCTACCCAAATCGTCGATTGCACTGGTCGGCGAAGCCCACGGAAAATGGTTCCACTCCTTGACTCGATTCATCGACGTTCGCCAGAGGCAAACTGTGCATCGTATATGCTGTGGCTCCATAAAATCGTTCAACATGGGCCACTATTGGCCTGCCCCAGCACCAGTGCGCTATCAGTGTACTGGTCTTCGGACCATTACTCTAAAGCTTATAATTCAGAATAAATCGACCACGCTGGGCTCAAATGTCCTACTCTCGTGGCTCCTAGCCTTACGAAACGTCGATTTCCGGGCACTCACACCTGAGAAAGGTGTGAGCCAATATACTGTAGCAGTTTTTCGCCTCGCTCATAGGTTGTGTAAGTCGGTACATATACTGTCAATCGACCCCCGGTCGACCTAAATATTATTCCTACTCTCGCACCCATACTTCGCGAGATGTGGACTTCCGGGTGATGAACAATCATAATTTCAAACGTTGTTCTGATTACTTCATAGGCAATTTCTTGAATAATACATTTTAAATTGGATCGCTGATCATCGATCAAAAGATCAGTCTTGAAAAAGCTCGAAAACTTCCACAACCACTAACTTGATAATCCCGTTTTAAGGTATGTTCACTATTTTCAGAAGATGAAAATTTCCAAAAAAACGAGCTGATATTCAATGTGGTCACACAGCAATACATTATAATTGATAACCAGCTAGGAAGAATGGAGAGAAAGAAAAAAACCACAGAGGACCCACATGAAAAGAAAATAACAAAGACAGCAGCCACAACGTTTGGAAGAATAGGGGTAAGGAGAGTTCTGAAGTGATGTCCTGAGTTCATGGGAAATTTTTGAAACATTCGAGACATATTCTCAATTTTTGAAGGATTTGTCGAGTTCTGTCCAAATTCTCGGCAAACACTCATTCCCTGAATTCTCGGCAACTTTCTCTGAAATTCTGAAAACAAATCGGCCGCGTAGTTCTCGGTAAATACTGCGAATCTTGTAATTCTCGACAACTTCTATCAACTTCCTGGACAACATCTCGACTGTCGATTGATTCTCGATAACTATTCGTCCGATTCTGGAGAAGCAGTTTTACCTGGAGTAATATGAAAATTCGAAAAAAATTGAGTTTGATATTCAAGAGCTCGGTGAAATATATTATCATAGATGACAAGGTAAAAGAATGGAATAAGACAGGAAAAAACCGCAGAGGGCCTAACGAAAAGAAAAGAACAAAAACACCAGTCGCAACATTTGAAGAATGTGGTGTAAAGAGGGTTCTGAAGTGAGGTCCTGAATTCTTGTGAAATTTTTGACATATTCGAAACATATTCTCAATTTGAAGGAGCAGTCGAGAAATCTGTCTGAATTCTCATCAAGCACTCGTTCTCCCGAATCCTCCCAAACTCCTCCCAAATTCTGAGCACTTCCTCCCAAATTCTGAACAAATCGGCGTAAGTTCGCGACAAATGCTGCTAATCCCAGAATTTCCTCGACAACTTCTATCCACTATTTGACTCAACTACTCGATTCTCGATCGATTCTCAACAACTATTTGTCCGATTCCTCAAATAACTAGTTTTACCTGAGGATGGTACCGCAGTCCGGACACATTGATTTGCTGTCAGTTAATTCTTAAATGACAGTATATTATAGCGTCGTAGAGTGACCACAGCGTAGAATACGTGGTGTGCATTCAGCCCCTCTTCAGAGCTGATCCCTCTGAGGTGCAGAGGGGGCGGTGCATCTATTTGCCTAGTATTGGATTTATGGCCACCTTCTCAAGACGACACCATACGAATTCGATGTGATCCTCGCGCAAAAAACGGAGTCGTTCTTGCTGTTAGTCGTGCCATCTTTTGCAAATTGACTTTGTTTGGAGCATTAGTGAATGGCTTTCTTATACTTCTCTCTCTAACGTGGCTTAGCACTCTCCACGACGGGTGGTTTTGGTGGCTTTATAATGTTGATGCGGAACTGCTGGGCCTGGAGCTGGCAGTGCTCTATCTCTGGTAATGAACGGGTCTCAGAATGCAGCTGCTCTCTACCGGGGAACTCCTTGTATATCCAGTGGCGATGCGGAGAGCGGCATTTTGTACTCGTTGCGTTCCTTGCCAGGAGGATTCTGAGACGATGTTGTTATCATATCGGTGCGGCGTATTCCAGGGCGGCTGAAGCAATTGTCTACATGGTGGCGAGTATGGTCTACTTCCTGCTACCCTATGAAGTGAGCCGCCCCAGGGCCCTGGCGAACTTTGAGCCTCCAGCTTTTAACGACTGCCTGCTTCTGCTACTCGGTATTCTTATGAAGCTTGGGTGGTGGATCGAGCACAAGACCGAGCAGCCTTGGGAAAGCAAGCAGCAAGCAAACGGTCTCCATCCCGTCAATGACATCCGGATGATCGCTTTGCTCGGATGGGTTCCGTCGAGAACGGATAATCGAGTGACTTGGCTGCAGAGGGATCCTTAGCATCTTGCGGTCGAAGAAGCTTTTCAGTGTGATCAGGTACTCGTTGATCTTATTGGCGGGCACCCGTGAGTCGCGATCTCGACACATTATTTTTGCGTCATCAGCATACGCGACGAACTTTGATATCCTGTGGAGGCCCAGGCATATCTTCGAGGTACAGACTGAAAGAGGGCTGACGATAGGACACCGGGTGGACAGAGAGCACGCCACCAAGAGTCGATTTTCGTTTTTTATGTTTGTAGTGAAGCTATCAATGAAGTAAACATTGTACCAGAATTTCCGCTCATTGAACTCTTTCTATCGCGAGAAACACCTGGTTAGTCACATCTATCATCGTGGTAAATCTCTGGGCTTGTCAATTTGAGTTAGCTAAGCGCATGAAGACTAACGCTGTCGCGCCTGCGATAAACCTTAACACAAATAGGCAAACCCAGGGTTAGCGCAAGGATGAATCTGGCCTGAAGTCATGACAGGGTCAAGCAGGAATGCTGGTTTGCCACTCCACCCCTGCTTTGGTGATATCCACTCAAATGAGTTTTTTTCAATGTGATTCAGAAACCTGCTGTGTGTACAAATTTTTGTATCGTGTAGGCTTGGTCTTAATGTGCAAAAAAGTTTAAATTGAAGAATTGTTTTTGAGGTCATGGTAGGTGTATTCATGGTAGTAACTTGACCTTTCGAATAATTCGATTTTGAACTTTCGAATATTCGATTTTTCGAATAATTCGATTTTGAACTTTTGAATATTCGACTTTTTCGAATAAAAGTCGACTTTTTCAATCGACTGTCGAATAATTTTTTCGAATTTTTCCCATTCGACTTTTTGAATAATACAAAAATGGTTCGCCAATTATTTTCCAGAGAGAAGCCATATTACTCAGCTAGCATTATCTATCTTTTTTTTAGGTTGAACCAAAACTCGCTCGAATGAGGTGAACAGCAACGTGATTCCAACTAACGATTTCTGTTGATAAAGTCTGAGAAGTGGGAGTAATTAGGCGACAAAAGATGCAGACAACTGCGCTCGAAAATGGTTTAATTCCGCATACGCTTGTGAGTTTGAGCAATAACTCAGCTATTTTCACAAACTAGTTTAAACCCATTGTGCTGTAGTGGGGAGCTGTTGACGGATCATGACTCCGTGGTCAAGTCTATAGGATAGGTTAATACCAGCATTGAGCTTGGAAGAAAGTTTGGAAATTCATCCCAGCGGCAGAGAAATCGATTTTCGGAAAGCGTGTCTCATCGGCGGTAGTGGTAGTCCACGGCGGATGTCCTACCGGCTGGGACACGTGGTCGCTGAATGGGTTGGACATAGTCCGAAGTCATCGAAATGAGGTACTCTTCATACGCCGCCAATGAAAATTCATTTACCGCTTCGCATGTGTGTGCGGAGGAGAGAGTAGAGATCAACGAGAGAGACGTAGGGAAGGTATATCTGCCTACACAGGCATTTCCGTGAGCCAAAGACCTGTGATAGCTTAGCTAGTAATAAAATCTCTGAGTGATCTGAACCCCCTTAAACCGATAGCCCAGAGTCGTCTGCTGCTAACGCATGGACCTTCCTGAAATTCCAAATATCGTAAAATTTCGAAAATTTGGGGGACGAGTTCTCACTTTCGCGTGTTCATAAATCCTGACATAAGCGCGTCAGCTGGCATTTGACGATTCCTACCGGATGAAGAATTCAGAATTTCAATTCTTGTAGGTCCGCCCAGTTACGTCGCTGAGCTTCCAACTTCCCTTGTGATCCAGGTTCGGCAGGGACTTACATTTTTCACAACTGTTCAGCATTGCATCCTGTGGAACAATATTATCTCATTTTGCGCAGCCTGGTTACTAGCTAGACCAACATGGCTTCCCTGGGGACGAAGTTTGTTCCCACATTGTGGAAATTCGTTCAAATTTGGACGCATATTTGTCGAGTTACGCTGAAGTTTATCGAATAAGCTCTGTATCTTTCTCATTGGATTAGTCTCCAGGATGCACCAGTTCAGGGGACATTTGTTAGGCCATTGACTGGACCGGTTGCAACTGAGTGGGCTGCAGATCAAAGTAATGATACACATTTTCAGCTGCTGATAGTTGGCAAAACTTCAGCAAGCTTTCTCCTGCCGTCGCGTGTATTTGGATCGCGTCGTTGTTACCAGCAATGTATCATTTTCGATTAAAGATATTTCGATGTTGAGTATCGGATGTGAATATTCACTCTTGTACGGGATTTTTACGCACTTCCGGTTTCTTTTTCCGCCATAAGCCCACAATATCACCCACCCGGTTTATAAGTGTGCGTTTTTTTGTCTACATCCTGAGGTGAATTTCGGGCGCCAGTGTTCATATATTTCCCCCGCCCCCATTCTTTTTATGAAATCACTGATTAAATGAACACCTTCAGATTGACGCGGATTCAGAGTGTTTTGGTGACGCATTTTCTCGAGAGTGATGCGTGTGGTTGATATCCATGCAAGACGTTGTCGCGAAATAGTCTCCGGGTCCTCGCCCAGAATTCACAACGGAGGATGCGTATCACGATCACTAATATTTTTCTCTTTGGCTTTACTTCACCAAAGCTCTCCCTTATTTTTTTGTTCAAGTGTTGTCCGCCGATTTTCAGGTTGTTTAGATGCCTGCTGGCCTTGGATATCTTCACGATCTAGTTGATCCAGCGAATGAATATTTCCATTTCGTTTGCTCCATGATGTCCGCTAAAAAGCATATTGCTATATCGACGGCAGCATATTGTAATGCTCATTTTCGGGGGTAAAGGTGGATTTCTGCGGGGGTATTGGGGGTGCAGATGCCGATGCACTTAGCCCCGAATCTTTTAAATTTACACATCTCAGTAGTTTTTTCAGGAGCCATAAAAATTCGCTGGGTTCTCAAGATTTGAGTTTGTCCTATTGCAAATGTATTTCCCTCTCCGTAAAAAGGTTAAGGAAGTCGGCAATAGTTTAAAAAACTTTCTGCGAAAGGACTACCGTCAGGATCGTTGCGCCGCGGAATAAATGCCGCTTGCATCACTGGTTAAGACGCCGCCACACCGCCAGCGTCAGGGGTCCGCGCGCGCTTTCTATGAGCGTCTTTGCAGATTGACTGGGGTCAATCAATAATCCAGTGGTTGTTACGCTGACGTCTCATTTGGTACGCTGCCAGACGACCCAGGTCAAACACTGGTTTCATGGACTGCTTCAGTGGGGGACCCAAAGAGGGGTCAGGCGTGGTGCTGTGTTGCAATGAGTCAGCCTGCGGCCCGGGCTCCTTTCCGGAAATTCACGCAGAAAAGAATAATATGTTCAATGATCGCATGTTTATATGATTTTCTTTAAAGTTTTGACTTCATAAACCTCAACTTTGCGATACATTTGCACAGACATTTTATGTGTTGTCGGTGGAAAACACAGTTTACGAGTAGCGGAATGATCATGACCCCTCTCAGTGCCGAGGCTACGGCCCTCTCGGACAATCTGTGACACGTCACAGCGTGTGCTTTATCGTGGACCTGACATGTATTCCACGCCTGCAGGTGGTGTTCCTACTTTTTGTGGCAATTATGACACTTAGGCAGGTTTTCTCAGATCACATCGATCTCACACTGCAATGTCGATATCTACTTCCAAACTATGAAGACAAAAACGATCTGACTGCCATGTTTTTCTTAGCGACTACCTCGCTGGTAGTCCTAAGACACACCCTACTGATTGCCCGGGCAGTAGTAAAAATAAGTTGGTGACACACAATTTTAGATAACAGCCGACGTGGCGAATACGAGCGAAAATTAGCTGAGTGACCCAGGCGTCGATTTTCACACACAGAGGCATCGGAATCGGTCCTGTCTGCTGCATAAGGATTTTATGCCGTGTTTCTTTTCAAGTCCAACTTAACTTGCTAAATGGCATTATGCTCACCATAACCTATCGTGATTGTTGGAAACCCAAACGAACATAATATTCTGTGTTCGGCGGCTCAAACCTTCTTAGGCACCGCCCTGCCGATTTTGCCGGCAAAAAACATTCTGATCCTGGGACACAATCGTATTGTTGGAGTGTCGCGAGATCAAAAATATCATAGTGCAACACTTGTGCAACCGGACGGAGGGCCTAATCTATACGTAGAACACGGGGTCGCCGCAATCTGAGAGAGTCCTCAGCCCTTTTTGCATACTTTATTCTCTTGCGGAGAAGATGTCGCCGTGATATATGCCATGGTAGCGACGTAATCGGTCATTATGGCCTGTAGGCACTTGCCATTTTCGTTCTCAACTTCTTCATTCATTTTTACTCGGGTACAGCAAATTGGTAACGGTTCACTATTACCGGATGGGGTGTTCCTATGACTACCTGAAGATTTAGGTTGGATCAGGAATCTAAACACGGCTGCATTTGGTTGTTCTGGCGGCGGCGAGTCTGGTACATTTGTCGACCCGACCATTTCAACATATATTACCCTGTACGCATCTAGGGTGCAGTGGGTGCAGTTGATTTCGTTCAATGTTAATAGAACATAGGTAGTTGCGGACTCATTCAGCAACAGTGAATAATCCGGCACTTTGCCAGATTTGGCGTCATCGATCGGCGCCAAGCGTCGCAACCTCTGCTCACGAGAATCCACTCAAGCTGTGGCGCTGATTGATGACGAAATCTGGCAAAGTGCCAGATTCTACCGTCAGTTTTAGTGAGTCCGCAACCGCACCATGTCCTATTACAGCACAATTGTGGTCAATCAGGCTATTTCCTTCGATAGACCGGCTTCTCTCTCGTGCAAAGGATTGTTGTACATCAGATGGGCCTCGAGACAGACGGTCAGGCGAACTCTTGGGGCGGTTCATTTTACGCTCCGGCGCCTTTTCCACGGAGACCCTGTTAAGTATCGACGGTGACTGACTCAGCCGATCGGCGTTTCAATTCTGGTAGGGGGCTGTGCAATAACGAGCGGTTCCTTTTTATACTTGCGCTTGTCATCACTTTCTTCTTTCTTCTACAATTTGCAGCCGCAGGAAGGTTTCCATAATGGTCAAAGGTTCAAGAGAACGGGCGACATGAAACCGGATTCCGTCCACAAAATCCATTTGCTGTCAAGAGTGGTCAACAGGCTTTGGGCAAAATTCGAGTAGGTGTTCAGCTGTGTGGCATCGATATTAACAGAATTTCACAAACCGTCCGGCTTAATACTATCGCCATCTTATGCAGGTATGACATCAGTGCATAGGGAAAATGACCGCAGCGTAACGAGGCAGTGGTATTTCTAGCCCGCCTACCGAGTTCCATCTCGGTGTTGCAACTATGGGTGGCAGGGTTGAGCAGGCTGGTTGTGAGCGATTTTTGACGCGGCTACGACTTCAATATTTTCCTTTTTATCCCAAGCGATATCTTCACGACTCTTCTGGGACCAAAAAAATCTTCTAGACCGTTTATGGTCAAATTTCGTAAGAGATCTGAAAACTTCAGGTAATATTTTTTAGGATCAGGTTCGGTCGCGGCTGACTTGTGGAAGCCTATTGTTTCTCCAAATTTTACGACCCCCCAAATTTTCTTTTTTTTCAAACTTTCCAGAGCAAAATTTTATTGACTCCAGCTGTTGATGACTGGCCACAACGCTGTGAAATACATTTTCAAGCTCCTGATGGGTGGTAATGACCTCAATATGGGATTGACGTCATCCTGTTTTCAAGTGATCCCTGATTTAACCATTGGTGCTCTGCACGTAAAAGACCGCAGACGATCCAGTTGGGAGTCCGTCCATCTTTGTATAGAATTGACTTTCTCGGGAGAATATCCGGCAAAGGCCTTCTTGATGTGTCTCTCTCTTGTACGGGATTCCATGCGCTGGCTGCAATATTGCCTATGTAGGTGGTCACAAATTGTCTCCTCGTTACTTCCCCAACTACACTGTTCCCAGAGCTCGTAGGATGTTGAGCCCCCTTTTGCTTTCACTGTAGTTCACTGTTTCTGCTCAGTATTTTATGGTGGAATATCCTCAACGAAGGATCCAATGACTAGCGCCTGGAGCAGCTTTTTAGGGAAACGTGCAGCAGGCAGACGAGCGTCTCCCCAATTCACAGACGGGGTGAGTGCAGTGTTGCCTTAGGTCAGGGAGAAAACTGAGCAGATGATTTAGCGGCAGAGACACGCATGAGTATCATATCATCGAGAAGAGCTTCAGAACGATGAGGTAGCAGTTGATCTGCGGTGCTGCTATATTAATGTCTCTGTCTCGGCACAGGATGGATATCATCCGCAGCTAAGCAGGACATGACTTTGATGTCACTTGGGGGACGGGCAAATCTTCCAGATGAAGACTGAACAGATAGCAGGCGATATGACTCCTCCTTGAGGGACACCGGCAGCGATCGGGATCAGGATGAGCGGAATAAAAATTCAAAATTTCGGAGAATCGGTTTTCGTTTCGGAACATAATTTTTCTCGGTTTTGGAATCAACTTGGGATAGAAACACTGAATATCAAAGCAAAACATCGGTTTTCGCGGCAACACGCAAAATTTTCAAAAAATCTCCAGGTTCTCTCTTAATAAATCAACAACTATGCAGACTTCAGTAGAACGCCTTAATACATATAGAAATCTCTGATCCCCAAACATGCACCTCATATAGAAGCCTAGCTTGCTCACGATGAGTCCCAAGGACGTAAGCAGAGTTCGGAGCGGCTCTATCATGGCAAAATACAACAATGATGTACAACAATGATTGACCAACGAGTACTGACAAGATACATACCTGATAGGCCCTACTTAAATGCCCGCTCAAAATGAGGGGAGATGCTATTATATATATATATATATATATATATATATATATATATATATATATATATATATATATATATATATATATATATATATATATATATATATATATATATATATATACAGTATATATATATATATATATATATATATATATATAGTATATATATATATATATGATATATATATATATATATATGATATATATATATATATATATATGTATATATATATATATATATATATATATATATATATGAGAGCAGGATTAATTGACGAGTTTGCAATATCTGTTACTGAGGAAAACATGTAACTCGCCCGTTCACCTTCGGTGAGGACTTGCGGGCCTCTACATGGGATGTTGACGGCCTACGTGGTTATCCCCTTGCCCCCTCTGCAAACACGTGTGCAAAAGTCTATTCATCTTTGTTTTTTTGACCATATCTCTTTGCAAATTGCAAACCGTTTTGGCCATGAAATTTTTCCAGATGGTGTGAAACATATTCAATGCGTTGCACATATCCGGAAGCGATAATATGTTTCAAGTGGCCTATATGATATGATTTTTTCCTAAACAAGGGTATAATTATTAATTGCACTTTTATAAAATTTGTTCTTTTTCTGTGCTTACAGCCTATGGCATATTTATTTCTCAGTTGCAAAACAGCGCTAGAACCCCCAGGGCTTCGCGGCTGGAGCGATAGAATCTCTCCACAAGCAAAAAGCGAGTTTGGCATGTGACCGAGGCCGATCCATGGGCTTGTCGACAGCATTTCTAGTACATACAGATTCAATGACTATTCGTGGAGCATCTAAGAGCGTTCTCTGAACAACCAGTTCGATATGCAGAAATCACGGGAAGCGCAGCCTCGTCACTTATAACATCTTCTTCCAACAGATCGACTCATCAGAAAATGAGCAAGGCGAATCTGAGGATGGCAGCCCACGATATCCGCAAAGGAGCTCGTAGAGCATCATCATGTTAAGTGTTGGTGACTTCTACGTAGTGATAATGACTCCATATTTTTTAATGTATTTTGTGCAATGTTGGATCTCCGGATGTTGTCGAGAACGCCTACGCGATTCAAGCCTATTCGTTTGGACGTGACGTTCCCTACCCTTAAGAAGCGATCGATCTCTGAGAAGAACCGTAAGGCACGTCTGACAGGGCCAAAGACCGCCCTTAACACTGGACTCCCGCAACAGTGGTCTGAAGTCATCTGACTGATGAACCCAATGCACACTCTTATAGGTAGAGACGGAATAAGCCCCGTTAGACGCCCAAGTTTAGTGAAGGTTCCAGACTGCCAGTATCCGCACTATCAGGTCCCCTACCTTCGTTAAACATGGTGAGGCGCTGTCTATGGTGTCAATGCGGGCATGTTTTCACGCGAATGGTGTCGGTCCCTGCATAAAACCGCATGAAAGAAGGTACTATGGAATGAAAGAAGATGCACAAGAAGCATGGTAGTTGGAAGAACCATATACGCCTGGGTGAGCTGCCATGGGCGTAGGAGTTTGTCTTCCAGCAAAGAAAAATTCTGCCACTGATCCGCCGACTGCTTCTCAGGCTCGATCGATTGCCTGTCACCAGCGCCGCGATCCGTCGTAATGGACTGGCTTGAGTCGATCTCCGACCTAAATCCAAATCGAACATCTGTAGCTGGCGCAGAATTGGGGGAGGGCACTTCAGGGCAAAACCGCTCGAAATGGCCGCGACTGGAAAGCCATGGCACAACTCGAGCATAGCCTGGAAGATCTATTCCCGTCCCGAGTCTCACTGTCGAGACTTGTGGCGCGATCTGAGTGCTTGCCAGACGGTGTCAAAACGGAATGTATCGATGCAAAACGGGAATGGCTACCAATCGCTAGATGTGTTCTACTCATAAACATACTGCATACGTTTCGCTCTTTCAGCCTTTTTAGTACTGGGAACGTTTATATTTTAGCCGCTTGCAAAATGAATATATCCTTTATACTTGATTTTGTCTTAATTTGATTTTTACTTGTTCGAATACACTTTGAGTTGTGCTGCTGTTTAGAGTGTGATTCTTGTCTGTACTGCTCTTAGGTCCATCATTGCGTTGCAGTTGTGAAGAGAAATGGGCTGATTGCTCTGCTAACAAATGAGTTATGGTCGAAAGATTCAGAAACTAATAGACGGTTTTTCGAATGGTTCGACTGTATATATATATATATATATATATATATATATATATATATATATATATATATATATATATATATATATATATATATATATATATATATATATATATATATGGAGCATATATATATAGTATATATATATATATATATATAGCAGCATATATATATATATATATATATATATATATATATATATATATATATATATATATATATATATATATATATATATATAGTGCGTTCGGAAATGATAGGGACACCTCTAAAAAATGAGATCTTCGAAAAATTTCTGGGAATGGTGATGAATACTGTTCATCAATGAATTCAGCGTGATAGAAAACCTCTGTTCGCAACTTTCTTGAAACCGTGCCTAATTTCATAAGATTTTTCCTTTACATTTAGAAAATTTCACCGTTCGGAAATGATAGGGACACCTTGCAAAAAATGGAATTTTGCACTTCGAACAAAATTTTCCGTTACAAGTTCACTATATGAACGCAACACGAGGACACCCAACATCTTTATTCCAATCATGGGCCGTGGTACATCGCTTACTGTTACCGAACAAGCCCAAATACGTGCCCTCAACGCTGCCGGGCTGAGCCAACGTCTAATTGCCTCCCAGCTCGGACGTTCCCCCAACTGCATCAGTCAGTTCCTACGAGATCCAGACTCCTACGGCAACGAAGAGTCTGACGCACCAAGAAAGGTCAGCGGCAGGGATGCACGGAGGATAAGCCGACTCTGCTCAAGCAGTAGTCTGTCTCTCAACCAAGTGAGGGCTCAGTTGCCGCTCAATGTGTCGAAGACTACTGTTTGGAGCGCCGTAAACTCAGACGAAAACATCGTTCGCAAAGTGATGAAGAAGGCTCCATCACTCTCAGAAGCCCACAAAGTAGCTCGACTCCGGTTTGCAAGGAACAACATGGCAACAGACTGGTCAGAGCTATGGGATTCTCTAAAAACCCGACAAAATTTAAAAAGAAAGGCGACATGTTCCAGGTAATTTTCTCCGACGAAAAGAAGTTTAACCTTGATGGACCTGACGGTGCTCGATGCTACTGGAGAGATCTTCGCAAGAATCCGATGGTATTTAGTCGAAGAAATTTCGGAGGCGGTTCGCTGATGTGTTGGGGAGCATTCTGCAGCGAAGGTGTTTTGGAAATCGCCTTCACTTCGTGTCGGATGGATTCGGAGGAGTATCAAGAAACATTGCGTGCGCATCTTCTGCCGTTCTTCACTGGAAACAGGCGTCAACGCTACATTTTTCAGCAAGATAACGCTGCGGTCCATGTCTCCAGATCCACAAAGGCGTGGCTTCAACAAAACCGAGTTCGCGTGATGGAATGGCCCGCGTGTAGTCCTGACTGCAACCCGATAGAGATTATCTGGGGCATAATTGTGCGCGAGATTAACGCGAATAACAAGCAGTATGGGACCGTATACGAGCTAAAGGCCGCTGTACTCGAAGCCTGGAGAAATTTGGATAAAAATGTGATATCCAATTTGATCACTTCTATGCCGAATAGAATTGTGGTGCGCGCGAAGCGCGCACCAGATTTGGTTCTGAATCGGCCACGCGCGCAACCCCTTTTTCGAAATCTCAGTTCAGAGTGAACGCAGAAATTAGAGCTAGGTTGCATTGAAAAGAGCGTAAAAAGTTGGGCAAACACCCCAAAAATGGTTTGGAACGGCTTACTGGTTTTCGAGAAAAAATTGAAAACCCGATCGTTTTTGCTGTTAATCTCCTTTTTTTTCAGCCGGCGTTCACGATCTTGGGTACACTTAAAATTGAGCTAGGAAGCTCATTTTTGGACTGGAGACTGGAAATGGGTGCAGGTCGCTCCTATTCCATTTTGAACTTGATACCTTAACTTTGAAGGGTACCTCAAAATCGTGGGTTTACATACTAAATTAGCCGTGGAGCACGAAAACTGCTCGGACATGATACGGCTGTGGAGACCAAGGTGTGGGGTGGATCCGCAGCCAGCTAACACAGGTCGACGGAGGTAAGTACGGAACTTGTCAGAATTCGTACTCGTGACACGAAATCGATCGATAATCAATATTATCGATTTTCGAGCTTTTTGCACAAAATGCGGCGTGGAGTGGTGATTGCTGATGGGATTGGTTTTCTTGGTTGGGAAATTTTGCTCATCAGTCATTATCGATAAATAACAATCAATAATATTGATTTTTTCGCCTGTTACTGTTAATGATTTTTGATTGTTGATGGCTTTAAGTCACTTGTTCGGGAAATTCTTCTCACCATGCAAGATCAAATATTAATTATCAATAATATCGAGTTATCACATGTTGCTCGAAATGCAGCAATGAGTGGTATTTTTTATGGTTTTGGGTCATAAGTTACAAAATTGTACTCATACGACAATATCGTTTGTCAGATGTTTCATCATTCGAAAATGGAAATCGTGGAGCAAAATTGAGTCAGAAAGGAACCTTCGAAAGTATGTGAAATTTCTGAAATTTAGTTCCTGGCAAAAGTAACGAATTGGTAATGATAAAAGTTTTAAAAATGTCTTGAAATATCTTAAAAGAGATTTGGCGTAAAATAGCCTGAAAGTAAAGGTAGGAAATGAAGTGAAATAATGTAATGTGATTTGGTGGTCGATCATTTCACAAGCTTCTCCGTTAAACTTATCAAAACAAAATCGAGCGCGCGACGGAAACCTTAAGCCATTTTTGAAAGCTGCAATAAGGGAATCAGCATAGGTCAAGCTAGGTGAACGCAAAGCTCCTTTCCATATCGTGCTTGATTTCGTTTTGATAAGTTTAACGGAGAAGCTTGTAAAATGATCGACCACCAAATCACATTTTTGGTTATTTCACTTCATTTCCTACCTTTTTTACTTTCCAGGCTATTTTACGCCAAATCTCTTTTTTAAGATATTTCAAGACATTTTTAAAACTTTTTTTTTATCATTACCAAATCGTTACTTTTGCCAGGAAGCCAAATTTTCAGAAATTTTTGAATTGATTTCCAACTCTG
The DNA here is from genome assembly GCA_029168955.1 of Aplectana chamaeleonis. Taxonomy (NCBI): domain Eukaryota; kingdom Metazoa; phylum Nematoda; class Chromadorea; order Rhabditida; family Cosmocercidae; genus Aplectana; species Aplectana chamaeleonis. Next base: position 18,007 of record JAPDOI010000560.1, read on the forward strand.
GAGGTGCGATATCATATTAGATTTCATGTATGTGTTGATCTTTGTTCGATAATTTTTGTTTTTTGATAGTGTCCCTATCATTTCCGAACGACGAATAATGTGATAATTTAGAATAAAATATTACATTATTATGCTATTGTTATAGAAACAAGTGAACGTAGGTTATTTACCTTGCTGAATTCATTTATGAGCATTACCGAACGCCGCACGCAATTTAAACATAAAGACTGTGGTTTTCAGGGGTGTCCCTATCATTTCCGAACGCACTGTATATATCTATATATCTATATATATATATATATATATATATATATATATATATATATATATATATATATATATATATATATATATATATATATATATATATATATATATATATATTATTGGAGAAACGAAGCGTCTGAGATCTCAGAACCAACATATCAAACTGAACAGAAGAAAATTTCTGATAGTTCAGCTCTCTGACAAAAGTAATGGTTTGGCAATTCATTATTGACGATAAAACAAAGGTCAAAGAAGGTGAAAAATATCATGGAACATTTATGAAAAAAATTTGGCTCGTGATAATCTGGCTTAATGAAAAACTGGGAAATATAGGGAAATGATTACGAATGCGATTTGGTGGTCAAACATGGACCATTTATCGATAAGTAGTGTTAGACGAGGGACCGGATCGCACAAGCTTCTTCATTAGACTTATCAAAGCAGACTCAAGCGCGATATGGATTCGAGCCCTGCGGTTATCCAGCTTCACTAGCGTTGGCTGCCGTACAACTCGGAAAAAAATGTTCTACTTTGTAGTTCCATAGCGCCTTTGATTTTGTTTTGATAGCTGTAACGGAGAAGCTTATGAAATCCGAACCTTTAGAAACGCACTGCGCACATTCCTAAAACCCTAGTCACACCGTGCGGCTTCCGAAAAAGTACTTCCGGAAATCCGTCGTATTTCTTGGAGCGTAATACTGTCTGAAAAAAGCGCTAACCTGGGCGAAATCCTATCATTACGGCGCTGATTCCCTTTACTTTCAATTTTTACGGAGGAGGGAACGTCGGGTGGTTCATAATAAGACATTTACATGTTTTGTCTGTCTTCGACCTCAATTTTGAAGTACCGCTTAATTTGAGCGGTCAACTTCAAATTGGAATAGAAGATATGTATACTCTGTCCCAAACGAGGTGGCAAGCGGAGAGTCCAAAGAACTAGCGCTCCTTCTGCGTCTCTGACGTTTTTGACGCAGCATCTTACAACGTCAGAGACGAAGAGGTAGCGCTGCTTCGCTGAGCTCTCCGCTTGCCAAAAAACGTTTGAGATCGAGTATAGCTGCACCCATTTCTAGCCTACTGTCGAAACATGAGCTTCCTAGCTCAACGGAAAGTGTTCCCACAAGATCGTAAACGCCGTCTGAGATTAAAAGGAGATTAGCACCAAAATCTGTTTCTTTTTCATTCTTCTCGATTCTCAAGAAACCATTCTAGACCATTTCTGGGTGGTAAAATCAACTTCTGCGCTTTCATGAAAGGAATGAAAACCGCTTTTTTCACAGTTACTCCAATCATTGTTTCCAGAATTATAAGGTTGCACCTTGATGCCAAATCTGGTACGCGCTTAGCGCGCAGCACAATATACATATGCGAAGCATAGAAAGATATCACTAAACTAGTAAAGCAACAGAAAAATAATGGAAATATGACAGTTTTTTTTTCAAGAATCCGCGATATTTTGTTCCGCGTTTTCCGCGTCTCGCAGCACTTTCTGCGGTTTTCGGAAGGCGGAACGCGGAAGGTCAAAAACGCGCGGAGCTGCAGTTTTCGGAACGCGAATCGCGGAATTCCGCTCATCCCTGATTGGGATGCTATTAGAGACATGTCCCTGAAATAGCACTTTTGCTCGGCGCCCTTTGATGAGTGCAGTAATCCATCGCTTCTGCCAAGGCGGGATGGTGGACCTCAATAGCTTCTCAGACAGTATGCCCAAGTTGACAGTGTCAAACGCCTTCGTGAGGTCCAAGGTTACTCCAACAGTGCTTGAGGCTTGGTGGCGTTGAAGCCATCCAAAACATAGCTCACAATCTCCAGCAGCGCCGTAGTGGTAGAGTGTAATTTGCGGAATCCATGCTGGTGCTGCTGATTGTTATTATGCTCGGCGAGCTCCTTGACGACCAGTTTCTCAGCGACCTTTGCGATTGGTGATAACAGACTTATTGGCCTGTATCCCTCAGCCGTCGATGGCGATTTACCTGGCTTGGGCATCTTTCTCGTGCTGGAGCATTTACCCCATAAGGCTTCCCCGTTAGTTAATGAAGACATGTGCTGCACACGGAACAGATGTAGTTGTGCTGTGTGTTGTTTCAAAATACAATGCTGCTCTGCCTACGAGCTATCGGAAGAATTACAGACTTTTGCCATATCGATGTTGCTTCGATTCTCACACCATCAAATTTTCTTGTTCATCGTGGATTTATTGCATATGTTCGAGCTTAATCAGCCTCTGGTCTTTCCAGCTGCACCGTTGCTCACAGTCATATTGGCACTTGTTGGTGAGTTTTCAACCTACCTGTTTCATATTATTGTTAGAATTCTCCGGTTGAACTCCTGTCATAATTTTTAAACACTGAGGGTCCCACAAGTAATATTCGTATGAGCGAGTAGTCATTGGCTACTTTGTGACATTACTTCACTATTTGAAGGTTTTTTTGAACAAACCGATTCCTGAATGGATTGTTTTCTAAATATTTTGTCGGAATATAGAATATTGGTTTTCTCTTTTCCGAGTTTTAGAGCTTTCGTCAAGCTTTAACTATGACTTTTCTCGATTTAAGGCTGTCTTCTGGTCCGGTTTTCTCCAGAATTACATTGCTTTTACATTGAGGAAGTGTCTACGATAAATACTATATGAGATTGTTCGTAGGAAATATAATAAAAAGTTCTAAGCTGCAGCCACCGTACCGTAAAAACAGCCTTTAACCAGCTCGATTAAGTACCGTTCTGTCCCGATTTAGGTAACTTTGCTTATCCTCTCTCACACTCTCAATGCTTGGATGTGATACAGAGTGTAAGACCTTTTGCATTCTCTTGAAAACTCAATTTGTCACTCACTAACTCTGAATTTGAGCAATAGCCTACAGTAAAACCACTACGGCTGCCTTTTTTCTTTCTTAGTCTTCCTTTTCTTTGCAGCCACGAAGAGAATATTGTCATAGGTTCAAAAACTGGGCGACCTTCGTTGGATTCGCCCGCAGGTCTATTGTAGTTGATGTTATGGGTGTTTTCGGACAATTGAATAAGTGCTTAGTATTGTGGCCAGGACTACCACAGTCCGGGCAAGCGTCGGGTATGCTACTGTCGATGACCCAAGGCGGCACTGCACCTAGAATACGATTTGTAGCCGTCTTCTCAAGATTCCATTGAACGAACTGGGTATGCTCCTCTGAGGCCATTGTTATACCCCACGACAGACCTATCGCGGTCGCAGAACTCTGCGACGTCGCTGTCGCTGAGGGTCTAGAATCACCCGGCACGACACTGGATTTGCACTGCACTGCGACGGAATGCCGTTACAGCGACCGATTACCGCCTGGTTTTCAAGTTTCGGACATATGATCCCCTTTCGAGCCAGCGACCGCGACAGGTGCTGCAAATTGTTCTTGCGACAGCTTCTTTTCTTCTGTGTGGGCCTGGTTCCGGCACGATTCGTAACAGTTCGCCGCGCCTGTCGCGGTCGCAAACTTCTGGTATAGCAATGGTTCCGCAACAGACGGAGACGTTCCTCTTGTGAATCGTGCCATCTTTGCAGATTAACTTTGCGCGGAACGTCGGCAAACGCCTTCATGATGACTTTCTCTCTCTCTCTCTAACAGGATCAAGTGCTTCCCAAGATTGGTGATTGGGCCGTTTTCTATTGTTTTAATATGCAGCTGCTGAGCCTGGGGCTCACAGTGCTCCTTTACTGTTAGTACTCGGGTCTTGGCATGGAAATGTTCGATTGGCGAACTATCACACCCGGTGGCGATCCGAGCAGCGTTTTGCGCATGCTGCGTTTCGTTCCAGGGTGTGTCCGACACCATGTGCTGCCAAACCGGTGCGGCGTACTGCAGGGCGGGTTTCAGTATAGCCTTATACGTGGTTAGAATAGTTTCCTTGTTGCCACCCATGATGTTTCTCCCCGCAATGGATTCTAAGATGAAGAGGGAAATAGATTTTTTTTTGCAGTCAGCTTGCATGCCTACTCTTTTTGAGATCTTTCTATGGAGTTTCGAAAATTTTTCTTCGAGTGAACAATCTTTTTCTGTGCAATTCGACCGGAATTTTTGACTAAGCGCTTCTTAGTGAGATTTTCGGATGAAATTTTCCTTACTGATGCCCCTTTGAATACATCTTCGTGGAAGAAGTTCAATATCACTGCCTTTATAGGTATGGAAGCTATAATGTCGGAAGTTTTTGCGGATACTACGACGGCTTTCTACGTGATACTAATTGTATGGATTGCGGACCAGTATGATGCCATTTGTTGTCATTCTCATGTGAGCAAACGGTTCTGGTTGAGGTCAGCACTTTTTTTTTATTTGAATTCGAGCATTATTCAAATGCGGGCATGAATAGTCTGTCACTATGCAAGAGCTGACCGCGCAGCTGCGTGGTTCTTTGGGAACGGCGGGGGGGGGGGGGTGTCAGCTGCAAAAGCTTGATGGGTAGTTATCACCACCCACTTCCTCGAGGGCGCGCGTCTGACCCGCCTCCCTCCCCCCTCTTCCTGTTCTGTAATGCACCCCCTTTGACTGCATGTGGTCTTCCCTTCTTTAGGAACAGATGGCTCTATGGGCAGGAAAGAGCGAACATTGTTCAGGTTCTTCTATCTGTACCAATTTTTCTTCTATGCATATCAATACCGTTTCGGTGGTCAATATGGTGGAATGGCTCTCGTCACATCAACTGCGTTCATATTTGTATGAAACTTGCTACGCATTTTGCTATATACAGTAGTGGATAAAAATGTATTGACATCGTCTTTTTGCAATATCTTTCCTCCGCTTAGGGCTATCGATTTCATCTTTCGACACGATATTTTTGGTCATAATGCCGATGTAATAAAGTATGCTACAGGGCTGTAGCTCAAATGTTCATAGAAGAGGAAGATAGTTTTCAACTGTCGCAGTTCGCAACTTTTTGTCTCTTGAGCTCGTTCGATTTGTTCGTCGTTTTCGATAACCATGGGTGAATTTTGTATTTTGTAAGATTGTTCGTCCATTTAGAAGTAGACTTTTGTTACATTGTGATCGAAGATCTATGATCCTTTGAGATTCTAAAATGGGCCCATCAGGAGCCGTTCCCGCAAGTCTGCTCGGGATCACAATGCAAGGTTGGCGCTAGACATCTATTGAGGCAGGAAGCTCGAGGAAGACATCTTGCGATATGAGCAATACTGGAGGTATTATGACACACACCTTGTTTTTATTATGACACGACATTCCTGGGCTCAATGCTAAGGACATCGGATGAAAACCTCAGGAATTACGTGAATTGCACTCGATCTCGAGGTTTTATTCCTCTGGAGAATCCATTCGGAGGTCCCTGAGGTATCTGTCAATGCTGCCAAAAGTCGACACCGTGGCTGTGGAGTTCTCGGACGTCGTCCCATTAGATGACTTGGAGAGAGAAGGGCATCAGAAAACAAGACTAGTGTGGGCGACGGAGCAGATGCTTTAAACTCAACAGCATTGGTAAAAAGCCGTTTGCTCAGTTTGATCTAGTGCTTCAAACGAACGAGACGTAGAATCAGCTGAAGAGAACATTTTTACTTCGCTGTTAACTCTGGTGCTCCGTCGCCCACGCTAGTCGTCTTCTGATACCGTACTCCCGTTAAACGCCATTCGATGGGACGACGTCCGAGAACTCCACAGCCACGGTGTCGACGTTTCGCAGCAATGACAGATACCTGAGAAACCTCTGAATGAATGTTCAAGAGAAATCACACCTCGAGATCGCCTGGGATTGATGAAATTCTTCAAGTTTCCTCCGATGTCCTTGGCATTGAGCCCCGAAATGTCGCGTAAGGTGCGTGCTATAATACCATCCAGTATTGCTCTTTTCTCACGATGTTCTCTTCGAGTTTCCGCCCTCAATAGATGTTCAACGCCAGTCTTCAGATTTTCTAGATGGGCTTGTATTGTGATCCCAAGCAGATGTCCAGGTACGGCTCCTGATTGACCCATTTTAGAACCTCGGATGATAGATCTTTGATAACTATGTAACAAATTATACTTCTAAATGGACGAAAAAGCTTACAAAATACACAACTCACAAAGAGAATATCGAAAACGACGCAGAATTTGAACCAGTTGAAGGTGAGGCAAAAAGTCGCAAATCGCGACGGTTGAGAATCATCCTCCTCTTCGATGATTATTTGAACCATAGCCCTGTAGCATGCTTCATTACATCTACATTATGACCGAAAATATCGTGTCGAAAGATGACCCTAAGGGTTGCAAAGATATTAAAAAAAGACTCTGTCAATAGACTTTTGTCCACTACTTGTTGTACCTTTCTGTATTTTCACATTTGATTACGCCACAAGTTTGCCACTTTTTTTTCAAATTCTGCTTTAGCATTCAATGATATTCTTCTTCCACCATTACGAGATGCCTTTGATATTGTATCAGGATCGCCTTCAACGAATACTCACGGAAATAGATCCGGCACCGGTAATTTTTTCATGCTGAATTCTCTGCTCTATTTCCATTAGACTGTCAAGTTTTGACCAATTTCAGCCCGCAAGCCCACTTGATGTCCAGCAAGTAACTGTGTCCGTTCATACTCGTCCAATAGTTAGAGATCCATCAGGAGCATCAGTTCCTAATGCGGCAGCACCGCGAAGAAGAGCGCAGTCGGCTACACATCTGGTACTATTTCAGAATTCTCTTGAAGTAATCGATTCGTTTTAAACAACGAATGCACACTTATCAAGCATTTTCCCAACTTTCATCAAGTGAGGATGACCATATTCCAGGATCAGGCCGAGGAAGCATCTGCCAGCCTGCCACAGTCAGAACTAGTGAATGCGGAGAGAACCGGTGAGCTAATGGAATTTCATGAAGGAACAGTCGGTTTCTAAAATCAAAACAATCTATCGTTGAGGAGTCTGGTAATACTTCCATTAATAGGGGATCGTAGGGGACTGGTCGGGTTGTGTTCAAGGGTTGGAATTTTGGACGTTCCGGCATGAATGCGAAATTCTTATCTGACCTCTCTCTGTCGTTAGAATTATTCCTCGGAATCGGTCCGTACGCGGTGAACTGCGTTGCTTCATTGGAAATTACTAAACAATTTAGTGAATGTCATCTTAATTGTACACCTTCGGGTACAATTCACTTCTGGACGGGGTCTGCGTCATTCTATTTGATACCCGCACTCCCGAATTGATTAGGCCTGGGATTCATGAATGGCAGATCACGGGATACGGTTGGGTTAGCTGAGAAAATAGCACGTAATCCCTGCAGCCAAGTCCAAATGTAGCCTATGGTTTGCGTTCATGAATCCCAGCCTTGCGGGTTGACTCTCCAGCGAGATGCCGCTTCATCGCGCTTGGATGCCCTTCGCTTTTAACATTTAACATATATTACATGCGCGTCAGCACATGTGAATAACAAAACAAAAAGCGAATGGAAAAACGCATTGTGTGTTTATAAAATTAACGATCTATCAAGCCAAATTGTGGAGGGCAGTGCCCTTGATAGGAAACAGTCCCTGAGCTACGATCGGACATCGAAGGTTTCTGAGCCCACTTTGATATCAATGCCGAAACAACTTCTAAAAAGCATTAAACAGTCCTATGTGACCACAAATTTGGGCGTGTTGGTCTAGTGCACAAGAATGTAGGAGTTAACACGTTCTTGCAGTTGAATTGCTCCAGCCGCGAAGCGGCTGGACAGGTTTGGTTTTGCCGAGGCCTTGTGATCTTTTAGAATTTATAAAATTGTTTATAGAATCTTTGAAATAAAAATTCTGAAGATTTCCTTCTGTATATAAGTGAAGGGGCCCAGAAGACGCCTTCTGTCCAAATTTCAGCCAAATCGGTTAACAAATAACAAAGTTGTGAGCTCGAAAGCTTTAGAAATTCTCATGGTGTGCGCCGTAGGCCGTGAGCCGTGGGCCGTCACGCTTTTCAGTCCTCACTGCTAATAGCCACTGCCAATGGTCGCAGGCTATCAACTTGGCAGACAGGTAAGTTGGTAGGGGTACGTAGGCTGGCAAGTAATCGATTTGTGGGTGAGTGGGGATTCTGATGACGTCATCGGGACGTCGTGAAAAGTGCATCTGGCTTCTGATGACGTCATTGGGACGTCGTCAAAAGTGCTTCGGGCTTCTGATGACGTCATCGGGACGTCGTGAAAAGTGCTTCGGGCTTCTGATGACGTCATTGGGACGTCGTGAAAAGTGCTTCGGCTTCTGATGACTCCTATTCCCTAAGCTGCTCGGACTCGTGTTGGGTCCTTCGTTGAGGTTTCAGAAGAACACTGAGCAGAAGCAAGCTGCAGTGAAAACAAGACTTAACGTCCTACGTGCTCTCGGCGGAACGTCCTGGGGGTGCAGTAAAGAAACGATCCTGACCACGTACAAGGCCATCGTACAGCCCGCCCTGGAGTATGCTGCACCAGTCTGGCAGCATATCGTGTCGGACACATCCTGGTCCAAGCATCAGCGCATCCAAAATGGAGCATTGCGAATCGCAACAGGCTGTTCTAAAAGCTCTCCAGTAGAGCACCTACACGCCGAAGCTCGCATCCTTCCAGTTAAGGACCATTGCCAACTCCACGCACAACAGCTGTACATAAACATTCTGAAACAGCAAAATCATCCGTCGCGAAGAGTATTAGACCCCTTGAGAGAGAGAGGTATAAGAAAGCCGTTTGCTGATGCTCCCACGAAAATCAATGTACAGAGATGGACCAACGCGCAACAATAACGCCTCCATCTCGTACGTGCTGAGCATACCCAATTCGTCAAGGATCACTTATGCAAGGCCGCCGTAAACTCCATTCTCGGAGTCGTGCCGCCTGAGGTCAGCGAAACCGAGATGGAACTCGGTGGGCGTGCCAGGTGCACCCTTGCCTCGTTGCGCTGCTGGCACTCCCCCATGCTTATGTCTTATTTACATAAGATCGATAGCAACAGACCTGACGAGTGCCCGGATTGTGGTAATAAAGGGCATACTACTGCGCACCTTTTCAACTGTCCGATCAGACCGACATCGTTAACAACAGTAGATCTGTGGACGAATCCGACGCTTGTGGCTCAGTTCCTCAATCTATGAAAGGACCCTCTCAGTGGCTGCAGAAGAAGAAGATGACGTCATCGGGACTTCGTCAAAAGCGCTTCGGGCTTCTGATGACGTCATCGGGACGTCGTGAAAAGTGCATCTGGCTTCTGATGATGTCATCGGGACGTCGTCAAATGTGCTTCGGGCTTCTGATGACGTCATCGGAACGTCGTGAAAATTGCTTCGGGCTTCTGATGACGTCATCGGAACATTGTGGAAACCGGGAGAGTGTGCAGGTGTTCGGGACCCGTTGCTGGTCATTCGAGAAGTCGTGCAGACCACCCCGTAGAGTGATTAGGAGTCCCGGACCGGTCGCTGGTCATCCGGAAAATTGCGCAGGACACCCCGGAGAGTGAGCAGGAGCCCAGATGCGTGCCATCCAATAAATTATGCAGGAAACCCCACAGAATGAGCAAGAGTCTTGAGCTTTGCGCTAGTCTTCTGAGATAGTGTGCTGGATGCATAGGAATTTGCGCAGGAGTCTGAGAACACCATGAAAAACTTTTGTAAAAGTGTAAGGACGACAGGCATAGCAAGCAGAAAGCTTCAGATGTTGTGTAAGTCATGACAGGTCATGTTTCCAGGCTGCTTTTCAGTTTCGTAACGCGCTGAGGCCATTCACACAACACCTTTTTTAGTGCACCCTCATTCTTCTTCATCTGCTTACTGATTTTTTTCTGCAATAAATGGTACTTGCTTACCAGCATCCAAATTCAGAAACAAATTGTTAGAACTATCTCCATTCGCAGCTCTGCAGAGCATTTTCATATCAAATTCATGGAATCGAAGCGGCTGTTCTGCGAAAGAATGGGCGGCGGAAACGAAAAATATAGAGTAGGAAAAACCGCTTCGTTCCACTGATATGAAAGTGCCCAGATGAAATGGAAGGTAGTTTCTGTCTGTGCAGGTCTTGAGTCAGTTTCATCCGAAAGCGAAGAACTGCGGGCAGGGTCTGCATCCGGCTGTAGGCCAGCAGGCTTTCATGGTTATGGACCGGGCTGGCTACGTCTGAGCGACCAACTATAACCGGGGCCTAAGGCCGCTATCAGAGTTGGTTGAGAAAATCGCTGTGGCCAACCCGTTCGATGCGTATGAAAAACATGGAGGTTGCAAATATCATCCGGTGTAGCCAGCTCTGGCTGATGCGATCAATATGAATGAATTATGTGGAACGATATCATGGATATCATTCACTTCTTAGGTTATATCATGTGAACATCGGTCGTGTCAGCCACTTGGGTGATTTTTCTGAGATAGTTTTATAATAGGTTGGGTCATTGATTCTTGTGACCACAGAAAGAGGGCTGATCTAGTGGGGAGGTGGAGTTCTTTGTTCTCCTTGTTCGAAATTCTTCCATAGGATATTGCTGCGTAATATCGAGAAAAAGTGAACAATTCTGTAAAAAATGGGTCTTCCCAGCAAAAGTGGTTTGGTTAGCGTTACAAATGTTTCAACAAAAAGGGAACAATAGGAAAGCGGAATGAGGAGAGTCTACAAAAAATGAACAATATCCTCTAAAAACTCTTTTCTTTGTCGAAACTTGAACAGCGGAAGCAAACCGTTGTGGTATTTAATGAGGAAGAATTGAATGGTTTTCTAAAACAATTTGGCATCATCCCCTCTTTTAATGATCGCTAGTAGGTGCACATGCATATATACATTTTTTATCGTCGCTCACATAATCAAAGTTCTTTATAGAGCCAAAAGTGCTTCCAAATGGAAAACCGCAACGGATTGTTTCCGCTGTTTAGAAGTTTCGACAAAGAAAAGTTTTTAGATGATTTTTTGTTGACTCTCCTCATTCCACTTTCCTATTACTCCCTTTTTGTTGAAACATGTGTAACGCTAACCAAACCACTTTTGCTTGGAAGACCCATTTTTTCACAGAATTCCTCTAGGGACTGGTTTTCTTATATGATATAGCTGTCTTTTACAGTTCAAACATAGGGCTATTCGATTCAAGCGAAGCCTTCTAATAACGAACCGCAGAAGATGGGTTAATTCCACTATTTTTTTTTGTACACTGGAAGTACAACCCCAAATTCGGATGTCTCGAGCCCATCACGCCCACCCCCCTAACCGGCCATCAATCTGAACAAACAACGAAAAAATCAGCATAAAAAACAACCTATGACCAAAAGACTGATCTATCCCAACATACACATTTTACCTAACAGGACATTCCCCATTTGAGTAACGTTTTTTTTTGAGAACCGTTTTTCAAGTTGCTTACATTAATCGTTGGCTGTTGAGGGGGGGGGGGGATGCGTGGTGGGCTCGATGCGATCAAATATAGGGCCACACGGCTATTTCGCGCTCTAGACAGTCCGTTTTTCGGCACTGTTGTTGCAATGAGCCCAGTCGTTTCAAATTTAAGGAGGCTCCAGTCTGATAAAATGACTATGGTAAAGCGAATTGTCCTAGGAAATTTCATGGGTATCAAAGCTAGACGCAAATATTGACGGTATGGTCTGTTTAATGGAAAATTTGTGCGATGGAAAACGAAGATAAGATGGTTATTGATGGAATCATTTTGCGCTCAGTAGCTGAGCGCTGCTTCTTACTTAGTTGCATGAAGCGGACGATGCAACTATTCATTAGGATTCGAAATGCGATGGCCTTTGGAAGACGAAATATCGGAGGAGTTTCTGCCTTTTTGGTGCGGGCAATATAGCATATGTAACCAGATAATTCGGTTCTTTTCAGTATCGGAGCCGCCAGTACGGAGATCCTCAGGTGAAGCGGTTGAGCGTGTTGCCAATGAAGTTGTTTCGGAAGCGATTGATGAGTTGTTCCTTTCCTGATGCCCGTCTCGTTTTCAATGAGGCTTGTTTTGTAGGGTTTTCTGTTCTAATGATCGCTTGTGAAGTGTGTATTTGATTGCGAAAGAAAGCGCTTCCATGAGAACGCCTTTGAGCGCACTAATTTATTGTTACTGTTACTCCGGTATTTAGTGTCGTAGATGCTTTGCTATGTCGTCCCGAGTTGCGCTCTGTGATATGAACATAGTTTTCCGAAAGAAGTGTTTCCGGCCGTTGTGGTGGCTGCTTACCGGTATATACATATAGAATGTTCTATTCCATTATTCATTTGTTTTGTCTCGCTCTTTACTCAATGCCGTCATTTCCCCCGTAGAGCTTTCCATCATCTACAGATAGGTATTGGGTTTGAAACTCATATGAAGCCGCTAGAAATCCTAGAAACTGGCTTTCATTTTCTGCTAACGAGTTCTGAGGAGTAGTTCATTTTCTATTCCCGGAGGGTTATTTATTGTTCTCAACTTGTGATATGTAATTATGCAATATATAATTATTCATGTAAAGTAAATATGTGGTGAATTTTGAGTTTGCTTTGCCTAAAGTTGCGGTTACTTAGTTATCTAAGATTTGGAGTGACGTAATCTTTATTGTATCTGAATTCGAATGCGTTCTATAAATGATTTTTTTCCCTTTGGACCATCATATTTGTTGGCTTTAGCCGCATTTCTGAGAGAAGTTATTAACAAATTCCTGAATGGTAGGAAAATATGCGCTAGCCTCGCACCAAGGGTATGCAGTATTTATTTTCTGGGATCGTAGCATGCTGGAACATCGTGGTATACTCGGTCCCAAACGACTTGGCAATCGGAGAGTCCAAAGAAGCATAGCTCCGTCTGCGTCTCTGGCGAGCAAATGACGTGCGCAACGCAACACGTCCTACCGTAATCCAGAAACAGAACTCTTCAGTGTTTTCGCGTGCTTATACTTTAGCTTTTATCAAACCATAAAAAGAAAAAAAGCGGGCTTATACAGTATGAAGCAGCTTGTTTCTAACAAACATATTGTGCTGCCGTGATGTCGTACGTTCGTGCCGTGGCAGTGTGGAGGAAAGAACGCCTCCGTGCAACCCGACGTCAACCCCTCCGAGAAGAAGGTTTTTGTCGTGAGAGAGGTGCTGGTCGGCCGCAGCTCTCCTGGGGATTTTATTACAAAGAGCCGGCGTCGAGAGGAATCCTGGTCCAGCGCAGAAGTACTTATGCGCCACGTGCGGCAAGGATATTAACTGGAGACATACCAGCGTCCAGTGCTTCGAATGCCAAAAGTTGGTGCACTTCTCCTGTTCGGGCCTCAGTTCTGTGAGGCATCATGACTCATCCTTTCGTTGTGTTCCATGCTCTGCCCCCAGCAACTCTGATTCCTCAATTCCCAACTGCTCCCTCTCCATTGTTCACATTAATCTCAGCGGCCTTCGCAACAAGTTATCTGAACTCTCTCTATTCGCACGTTCTCATCACCCGGATGTTATCATGGTTCAAGAAACCAAGCTCTCCTTCTACCACTTATCCCCAGCCTAACATTCCGGGATACACCGCCTATCACATGCCAAGATCTGCTCCTGGGGGCGGAGTGTCTACTTTCGTGCAATCTGCCTTACCTTCTCATATTATCCCTAATACTCCTAAGGACGGTACTCTCGAGTACATTCCTGTCCACCTCCCCCTCAAAACCCCTTTATCTCTATTTAACATCTACATTCCTCCTATATCATCTTGTCCCCCCTCTTATAATCCTATTCCCCTATTTAAGCAGTTGTACGACTGCTCACTCTCCCCTCAGCTGTCTTTGCGGGTGACTTCAATGCTCACACGTTCTGTTCCGCTCTTGATTCTGACTCCAGAGGGAAGATGTCGAAGAATGGGCTGAGGAGTGTGACCTGGTTATTCTCAACGATGACCAGCCCACTCGTCTCCCTGCCAACGGCCGACATTCTAGCCCAGATATCTCTCTTGTGTCATCCAATCTTTCTAATGCTTGCACGTGTTCCACATCCACAACTCTCTCCAGTGATCACATTCCCGTCTTTTTCTATATTGATCTCTCTGACTCTCTTGCCCCTTACTCTGGTTTTCGTCATCGTACTTATCCTAATTTAGGCCTAGCAGACTGGACCCTGTTCAGAGATGTTGCACTCCGCCATGCGGTCGACTACCCATGGAATGGTGATGTTCATCAGAAAGAGCGCCATCTAACAAGTGCCATCCGCAAGGCCACGAAAGCAGCGATTTCTGAGGGTCGTGTCAAGACCTTTTCTCCAAATTTCATCAGGGAAATACTGCAGAAGATAAGAACCAGAGATGAGAAGAGAGCCGCAGACCATCTAGACCCGGAGATTGCTGTGCTGGATAATGAGATCAAGCAGGATCTGGATAAGAACAAGAAGGAATGCTGGGAGAAGTTAGCTGAAAAGCTGAATTTCAAGGCGGACGGAACTACGACGTGGAAAATGTTGAGGGAAATTTCCGGAAAGTCCGCTCCCCGATGAGCTCCGCTATTGAGTTCGAGGAGAACGTCTTCAAAACAGGGAAAGCGGCTGCTTACGCACTCGGCAAGAATTTTTTCATCACACGTACCAAGCGAGGCGTGGAAAACAGAGTCACGGTTAGAGAGCTGAGCCGGTTGCCGCTCATGAACGCTTCTGAGGCCTTTACTCTTACACAAGTAGAGAAGGCTATCGAAGTAATGCGGAATTCGAGGGCCATCGAACCTGACGGTATCTCCCCAGCCATCCTGAAGAAGCTTCCCACGGAACTTCTACCGATGCTTGCAGATATCATTAACACTTCTTTCCGGACCTGCACTCTACCCCAAGCTTGGAAGACAGCCAATGTGATACCGTTGCCAAAGCCAGGCAAGTCCCAAAGCACGGCAAAAGGCTTTCGACCAAATAGCCTGTTATCGCCCGTCGCTAAATTAGCTGAAAAGTTGATCGTGACGGACCTGGCTGATCAAAATGAGCGACAGCAGCATCAGCATGGGTTCAGGAAACTTCACTCTACTACTACTGTTCTATTGGAGATCGTGAGCTTTGCAGTCGATGGGTTCTTCTTCTTCTTTGCAGCCACAGAGAGGGGTTCTGTCATAGGTTCAGAAACTCGACCACTAGCACTGGGTTCGTCCACAGATCCATTGTCGTCAATGTAGTCGGTCTCTTCGGGCAATTGAACAGGTGCGCAGTAGTATGCCCTTGACTACCGCAATCAGGACACTCGTCAGGTTTGCTGTTGTCAATCCTATGCAAATATGGCATAAGCATGGGGGAGTGTCCACAGCGTAACGATGCAAGGGTGCACCTGGCACGCCTGCCAAGTTCCATCTCTGTCTCGCTGACCTTCGGAGGTGCGACTCCCAGGATGGAGTTTATGGCAACTCTGCTCAAGTGTTCCTTCACGAATCGGGTATGCTCCGCGCGCAAGAGACGGAGGCGTTCTTGTTGTGCTTCGGTCCATCTCTGCACACCTACTTTCGACGGAGCATAATAGTGGTGAGTATCCGCGTCTGTCGATGGGTTCAACATGAGAAAGCCCCTGAGAACGGTGGCCGTCGCCCTCGACCTGAGCAAAGCGTTTGACTCTGTTAACTTGGGACTGCTCTCCGAGAAACTGCTCAAGTCGTCGCTACCATTATGGCAGAAGCGATGGATTGCAACGTTCACGAAAGGCCGCCGGGCTAAGGTTCTGCTCCAGAATCACGTATCCGATAGCATTCCAATAGGAACCGGTGTTCCGCAAGGCGGAGTGTTGTCCCCTGCCCTATTTAGCCTGTATCTTGAGGACATTCCCGTGCCTCCCAAGGATGTAAAGATTGTTATCTATGCCGACGACATCACCATCATGTGCCAGGATCGTGACCTGCAGATAGCCGCTAACAAGATCAGCGCCTATCTCGTCGAGTTGAAGCTCTTCCTCGATAATATGATGCTCACAGTTTCTGCTGCTAAATCCTCTGTTTCAGTGTTCACAACAAACACCAAGGAACACAGTGCCCATCCAGATGTCAAATGGGATGGTGACCTGTTGCCAGCAGCGAAATTCTCCAAGCTGCTTGGCCTTATTCTTGATCCGTCACTGAAGTTCCACAAAAACGCGGAACAGAAACAAACAGTCGTCAAGGCTAGGCTTAATATCTTGAAAGCTCTCGGAGGAACATCATGGGGAAGCAGCCGAGAGACTATATTGAGAACCTACAGAGCAATACTTCAGCCGGCTCTGGAATATGCGGCACCAGTGTGGCAGCACCTGGTGTCTGACAGCTCCTGGAATAAGCTGCAGCGTTTACAGAATGCTGAGCTTAGAATTGCGACCGGTTGTGCAAGGAGCTCCCCAATAGAACATCTTCACGCGGAGGCCTGCATATTGCCGGTCAAGGAGCATCGTGAACTCCAGGCACAGCAGATTTATATTAATGTTTTGAGACAGCCGAATCATCCGACAAAGAGAATCATGAAGCCCATAAGAGAGAGGTCGATTAGGACGCCGTTCGCCGATGCTCCTCGTAAAGTTGATGCACAGAGATGGGCCGAGTCCAAAATGGAAAGGCTTCGTCTTCTGCGTGAGGAGCACACTCAGTTTGTTCGAGGATATCCAACGAAGGCGGCTGTGAACCCTATCTTAGGAGCAGTGCCGCCTCGGGTTTGCGAGTCCAAGTCTCAACTCGGCAGGCGAGCCAGATGTGCTCTTGCCTCGCTGCGCTGTAGTCACTCTATTCTGCTCATGTCTTACGTCAACAAGATCGACAGCAGCCGACCAGACGCATGCCCGGACTGTGGTGCTGCCGGACACGACACGGCGCACTTGTTCATGTACCCGAACAGACCTACCTCCTTAACCACAATGAACCTTTGGACGAATCCTGTCAAGGCCGCCCAGTTCCTCAACCTATGACAAAAACCACTTTGAGGCTGCAGAAGAAGAAGAACAAACATATTGTGAAAAGGTTGGATTAGATGACTCCGTGTCCTCCGACCTGCTATATATTTTCTGAAATACATAACCTACTACGTAAAAGAGTATCTGCATGAAAAATGAGTATCGCGAGCATTTTGAGCGAAGATAACGGAAAAGAATAAGGAAGTATGCGGAAAAAAGGGTTGAGTGCGT
The DNA here is from genome assembly GCA_029168955.1 of Aplectana chamaeleonis. NCBI lineage: Eukaryota > Metazoa > Nematoda > Chromadorea > Rhabditida > Cosmocercidae > Aplectana > Aplectana chamaeleonis. Next base: position 35,239 of record JAPDOI010000560.1, read on the forward strand.
GAGAAAATCGATGAATTCTTTTTTGGATTACGGTAAGGCGGATGCTACGCCGTGTACGTGATTTGCGTGTGTCGCGCGCCCGTCAGATATGTATACTCTGTTCATCTTGAATTGCACAAAACACGGTCCGCCAATAGTCCTCTAATTGGCCCGCTAGTACCGTAGTGTACGTCCACGACGCGTTCTCGGCAGACCCAATTGTGCACCCGGTGTGCAGAGCAATCGATTCGTCAATGCCGTCACTCGGCCACCCACCCTGCCACCCGGGTCTGCCGAGAACGCGTCGTGGACGTACACTACGGCACTAGCGGCCAATTTGAGGACTATAAGCGGACCGTATTTTGTGTATTTCAAGATAAACAGAGTATACGCAGAGGGAGCGCCACTTCTTTGGACTTTTCGATTGCCAACTCGTTTGGGACAGTGTGTACCAGAATGACTATCGTCGAGCTGCGTGCTAGAGCAGCGTTTGTCTGCAACTGCTTATCGGAATTTTATTCCAGTTAAGACAAGGTACCTAATTTTCATCCGGACCAGGGATGTGCGGAATTTTCTGTTTTCTGCCCATTTTTGGCCATTTTTTCTGTTTTCTGTTTTCTGTAAAAATAGGCAAAAATTGGACAGAAAACAGAAAAAAACGTGTACCTCGATTTGCAGTAGGACTTTCCTAGAAAAAAGTGGCTGGATTTATCGAAGCTAAGCCGATAGGGTGAGGATGTACTTCACTCAGGCTCTCTGCAGTTGCACCACGACGCTATACACTTTTATTTCGCTGTAGTGGTTATCCATTAGGGCACGTGTGGCGTGGTTGGAGGAAACGGTGCTGTTCGCTGTACACGGTCGGGTTCGATCCTCGCCGAGGTGAACCAAACCAACCAACCCTCCGCGGTCCTTCGATGGGTCACAGATTCATGTAGAGAGATGAAGGCACTCATTGGGAAGTCGGCTGCCCCTGCAAGCCACTAAAAAAGCGTGAAACCCATTCCTCGGAGAAAATTTGCAGCGTCAGTGCCGGGAAAGTACCGCGATCCTCGACTGTGCTGCGATAGTACCGCAGCGGCTCCGCGTTTGAACCGCGAGGATGCAGCAGCGAACCCGCGTGGAGTACGATGTACTGTCCTGTGTGGTAAAACGAAACTGCCGCCGATTAAATATACCTAATTTTGAGGTAAATTCCGTATTTCCTTGTGCGCCAAAGCGGCGGTAAGCTCTGTCCTTATCGGACAAAGGATGAAACGACCGCAGGTGCGAATTTTTGCTCTTACAATTACAATTAGGCCCCCCCCATAGTTGTCACCTAATGCTTAAATAACTTCATATCAGACATTCTCCCGGGGCCGCTGCGACATTATCGCGAACCGAAGCGGTATTGTCGGGTCCCCGCTACGGTTCCGCGGTAGTGCCGCCGCGACTCCGCGATAGTGCCGCTTCGGTGCCTGTACGCGCCAATATGGCACTATCGCATGGCCGCAGCGTCAATTTCTCAGAGTCAAGCCTCTACGAATACGACGTCGAATGAGCTGCGCATCCCATTAGGGATTCAGGAAGCCGATTCCTTATCTTTATCTAATAGTGTATACTTTTATCCAGAGGTTTATCGTTGACGAAGCCCTCAGAGGTAACGCAAAGCAGTCAAGTGAAAGGAAAACTGCAATGTGACTCTATACTTACAAGTATAAGCCATAATACTACTTAACCCCACTATTCATACCCGCTCCCCAGCGTAACCGCTTTGGCGGAACGGGGTAATGTTGGCCCCAACTGTGCCATGCACGCTAAACTCTGAATACGTGCTTCAATTCACTGCAACGCAGATGGCACAAAATTCAGTTAAGAGTTAGAGAGATTCTTGGCGCAATGAAGCGCCTTCAAAGAAGACTTGAAGTCACCTTCAAGGATCGGCCTCGAAATGCCGAGTGAGCACTCATTGCGAAGGAGCGCCTTTTACACCCTTCGGTTGAATTTCTGAGCATGAGACTGGTACCAGAAAAAAACTCGTCAATGATTGACAAGTTTCACCGTGTGAAATTTGAGCGGGCGGATCGCTGGCTATCAAAACACTGGCGGGCGGATTGCTGGCTGCTTGCGGGCGGTTCGCTGCATCTCATAGCTCAGCGGGCGGATCGCTGGCTATCAAAACACTGGCGGGCGGATCGCTGGCTGCTTGCGGGCGGTTCGCTGCATCTCATAGCTCAGCGGGCGGATCGCTGGCTATCAAGGCCCTTGCGGGCGGATCGCTAGCAGGTTGCGAGCGGATCACCGCTATAGAGCTCGTCGGAGATCCACCCACTAGCGTGATCAACTTTCCCAGGTGCCGCTATCCGCCCGCCAAAACGCAGCGATCCGCCCGCGGAGACAACGAGAGGCAGCGATCCGCCCGCAACTTGCTGGCGTACCGCCCGCAGAGGCCTTGATTGCCAGCGGTCAGTCCGCACCTATTGTCTGAGTATACTCTAACGGCACAGGCGCGCGGTACGGGCGTGACTTTCAGCTCCGTGGAGTAGTACAGTGTTCAAACCAGCAGTTATCCCACAATCAGTGTCAAAATATGTACACTAAGGAACGGAAAGCTCGCTCCGACTGCACTACGTACTCCTTGCACCGACATACATATGTATTGAGCTTCTAATAGAGTGATCGAGCTTTTTTTGCCTGGGAAAAGGAAGATTCGATGAACATTTGTCATCTCATCGCACTTATAACCTGCATTTCTTGAACATCTATACTTTTTGCTCTGGCCAACTGTAAAGTGGTATGGATCGTGTTGGGACCACCCTGCCTTTTGCATATTGGGTCCTTTAAACTTTCAACGTTATGGATCGGGGTGGGACCACCCTGCGTGTTGCATATTGAGCCCTTTAAACTGTCAACGAAAGTTCAAAGGACCCAATATGCAGCAGGTGGGGTGGTCCCACCACGATCCATGGCTTCAAACTTTTGTTTTGGGGGGGGCACTTGAGAAAATGAGATGGTTCATTCATGAAAATGGAAATTTCGGCTGATGTCACATGCCTGATAGCGTTATCAGTCATTGTTTTCGTTGAGACTCCATGGAAATACTTCGACTCCTGGAAGCGGTATCATTCATCCTCCAGCTGAATCCTGAGTGCCCCCAAGTATAGTCGATCACTGGTCGAGAGAGTGCCGCGCCGCGTCGAACACATGTGGCACGCACGCAAGCGAGGAGGTAGTGATGGGATCATTGCCTTCTCGCTTGCGTGCGTGCCACTTGTGTTCGACGCGGCGATCTCTCGATCAGTGACGGATCACAGTTTAATACCCGATCCATAACGTTGAAAGTTTAAAGGACCAAATATGGAACAGGTAGGGTGGTCCCACCACGATCCATAACGTTGAAAGTTCAAAGGACTCAGTACGCAACAGGTAGGGTGGTTTCACCACTATCGCAATGCTGTGCGCGCTCCTCCTAGACCTAACTCACTTTCCTCGACCCTCTCTGTGTATTGTTTTGGAACAATAACGCGCTCTAACTAATGGTGTCGAAAACTGCGGGAAATTCAAAGACCGGACAGACGGTCGGACGTGCCAGACATGTGGTCAGACACACCACTACGCCGATTATTATATGTAAGGATAACATATGGCATCAATGCTTCAACAAGGTACGCAAAGTATCAGCGCGATTAGTGCCGGGTATACATATGAATTCTCCGCTCCTCGCAGTCGTTCCATCCCTATCATAGATGCGTGGCTTTCGCTTTGTAAAAAACACTACAATGGAAACGTGACAATCGTTCTCAGTGACCACAACACTTCCATGGTTGTCACACAGGTTTTTCCGAGTGGCGGGGAAATAAAGCATACATTTTCGGGAAGAATAGTTGGAGCTCTAAAATGCTAAGCACACTGGTTATGCCATACTTTGCGAATCCCCTAAAACTTATCTGTATGCCTAATATGTACGTTCATACGTAGTAGCCAAGCAACTGTCATTAGGACATTTGATGGTGTGAAAGAGTGGTCTCAATGGAATCGCTTCTAGCGGCGAGGTCAAAAGTCGGTTCTTGTGCTACATATTTGGCCCAATGGAGTCACGCCGCTGATGAGATCTCGGCTTGGTCCGAGAGCTCGTGGGTGGTCCTTAGAGATCCTTCCACTCCTCGCGCACCAAACCCGTCCCGCGCTTTCCCAGAGACTCGAAAATTTGGCTGACATTCGGGCTCAAAGTGCTTCTGAATTGAGGTGAAATTCTCGTCTAGAAAGTTACGGACTATGTTGACATTAACAAACCTAGATTTTGTGTCCGCATTCAGTAGTTCCTTTATTCTGCACTTTGAAATTATTTATTTCCGTTCGCTGTAGATTCTTTTTTTTCAAACATGCACAATTCCAGCCGACGTTTTTCTTTTTGTTGTTTCTTCATCGTCCAACTCCTTGTACTCAGTAGTTTTCTAATAATAGGTGATTATAGAACAGTTTAGGCTTTTCGAGGGGGGGGATAGGTACATACATATCTCGTTTCAGTTTTACACGAAAATGTATTTTTCAAGGAAGCCATAGCTTTCTCGTAGGCTTCTATAAGTGATGTTTGTTCTATAGTAGATGCAATGGTAGAAGGTATGTATGTAGCACGAAATGTAGGCACTATCAGCAAAAGTCCTTTTTTGTCAAGTTTCGAGTTTACTGACCCGCTGAAAACAAATTCCTATGAATAGAGGAAAAAAATTGAAAAAATAGAGCCATCATTTAAAAAATCCACAGTAAACCCTAGATTGTACGTCTTTAATCTCAAGAGATTTAGTTTTCTACCACTTCTTCATAATTCCCTTCAGTGGCTAGGTTGTTTTTCTGGGAGCCCTCATAATTCCTTTGCCACTGCAGCACCTTGCTGACTGGCACCCTGAGTGTTAAATGGAGTTTTGAAAAATGGTCTGTAGGGCCAAAAACATCGAAAACGCGACTTTTTGGATTTCACGCATTGGAACATTTTTGACTCAAACTCTGTCCAGGGTGGTTATGCGGGGAGCTGAACTCGAATATGCCCAATAACCACCCCTTGATAAAATCAAGTTTGTCCTTCTTTCAGGTGATTTGTGGAAAGGAAAGGTTGACCGATATGTATGGAAATGACATTCTTCACGTGATCATATAATATATTTCATCAACTTTTCCTAATTTGTATTTAATTTGTTGATGAGTTACTCTTTTTTTCTCATTTGGTGAACGGAGTGTCAGATGGCTGTCACAGATTGGTGGAGACGCTGCTTTTTTACATTTAAGTCGTCTCTCTTACTTCAGAACGGTGCATTTTTGATGCGCCAGACGCGACGAGTGTGATCTACAGCGTCAGTTCACGTCATTGAGCGTGAAAAACGAAAACACGTTTTCATGGCGAACGATGCCTTTTGTCGACATTCGAAGATTTAAAATTGTCTCTTTTCACCTCCCCAACAACACCCCCAACATACTGTTTTCCTAGACTCCAATTAGAACTAAGGCGACTTCCATAGTGAATGAAGTTCAACAAACAGTGACGTTTCAGAGTGTCCCTCTTCCTCACTCAGAAACATACTGGAGTAATCCCACTTGTTCGGATCCTTGAAAGAAGATAAGTTCACAAAGAGTACATGTCCCTTGCTGCCAGTCTTTGATGTTCCTTGAGCATTTACGCCTTTATATCCAAGATGAAGCTTCTTCTCGAATACATATGCTTTAACACTGGAGAAATAATAACACCTCGTCGGTTATAAGAAGCGTTATTTTGATATTTTCCAAAATCAGCTTGAGGCTACAAATCCGTATTCTTCTAACTCCACTGAAATTATATATTCAATGTCACCTATTTAACAAATTATTGAAGGAAAACTCAGTGGTTGTAGGGAAATCGAAATAATTCGTCACCCATTCCGAGATCAGGGCTGGGCACGCGTTCCGGTTAACCTTAGGGGGTGCATAATGGACGTTGCAGAGAGGGCAAAGGGGGGTGCCTAAACCGGACACCAAAAAAAAACAAAGTGCATGTTCTGTAGAATTTCAGGAGCAAAATAATACACGATTTTCTTTTGGTTTGTCATATCCTCTTCTCCGCTTTTTAAAACAAACACTTACAGAATTAAAATTATTGATAGATATGCAGTTTGTGTTCGTAATATTTCATAGTTGTTGTCGAAGCTTCTCATCAACAACTCTATGAATTAAAGATCCTAGAAGATCATATATAATGTGTTTGATTGTTTTGGTGAAGGAATGAACACTTCTCTGTTATCTAGTAGCAAGTAAGGATTGATGTGGTGTAATGTTTCTTTGGTGTAACGTTCAGTGATTACGCTTGTGGTTAGCGATTAGAAGCGAAGATACAAAGGCAGCGCTCAGACACGCTATCGTTCACGTTCAGAAAAGGATTAGCGAACTGCTGTATTATGACAGACTAAAAATCAGTCAGTATAAAAACTAGCCAACGGATTTTCGTCTACGAGAATGACTTATGAAGGGAGCCGACTGTAAAAATTGAAGACTGCAAGTTCCAGTGAAAGAAGCAAATAATCGTATCCTCCTACTTGAGAAGCACCCTGTACATAAAAACCCAAATTTTATCGAATCGCTTGAATGCCGCGATCCCTTAGAGGCTGGGCTCGCCGTGCGATATGGTGTTTGTCCGCAGCTACACGGCGCACACTGAAGTGGACGCGCACACGATATAAATTAAAATGTGTTTTATTACAGAACGGGGAGGGGAAAAGTATCGAAAGTGGATTAAATGAAAGAAGGCAGAAATAGGATGCTTTCAATGTAGCCATTTCAGAAATTTAATGTAAATAAACTAAATTGGAGCAGGGTGAATTTTTCGGACTTGACAAGGTTCATTCAAATGAACTTTGTTGATTAAAAACAACATTAATCATGAGAACTAAGAGCATTGGGAGAAAGAGAAAAATCTGGCAAACATTTTAGTAACGAAAGCTTTGATATTCAATGTGATTTAAGTACCTTAAAACTCGTTCCGGTTTTGTCCCGGTTCTCGGGGTAAAACCGGGACGAGATTCAAGATCCTTAGATCACATTAAAAACCGATCCTAAGGAAGCTAAACTGTTTGCCAGATTCTCCTCTTCCCCAAAATATCCTTTGCTCGCATGTTTAATGCTACTTTTGATCAACTAGGTTCGTTTGAATTAAACTTGTCACGCCTAAATAATTTCCCCTGCTCCAACTTTGTTTGTTTACATTAAATTTCTAAAATGGGTACATCCAGAATAGACAATTTTCATCATCTTCCATTTCCTTCGGTTTCAATCGTTTTCTCTTCCCCGTTTTGTAATAAAATACATTTTTTTATTAATATTGTGTGCGCGTCCACTCCCGTGTGCGCTGTGTAGCTGCGTACACACACCATATCGCACGGCGAGCCGAGTCTCTAAGGGATTGCGGCATTCTATGTGGGTAAAAATCGGGTTTTCCACTCCCTACGCATCTCATCAATCCCTACATGGTTCCACAACACAAAATAATTTTTAATTCTGAAAACTTCTCCATCAGAACGATCAAACACGGATTAATCCTTCATACATAGGTTCATGAAAACATTCGATAGAAAACATTAATTACTGCAATAAAAGTAGCTCTGTTGTTATTTGTAATTGCTGAATTGTAATGAATGAAAAATTGTTTTATCTTTTGTCACAACCTACCTTCTTGTTAAAAATTTTCTTCATAAGATTGTTTGGAAGTTTGAAAATTACACTACTTTTTTGTTGACATTTTCGGAATTTTCTTTATTCAGTGCTTTTTTATACTCTGGTTTATCAAAATCAGGAAGTTAAGATCATGACTGTTGTGCTCAACTTCTCGGAAAACAGCCGATTTAAATTTCCCATAGGGGGGGTGCCTAAAAATTACCGAGCTAAGGGGGTGCATATTAAAAATCGCCATGCCGGGACGTGTGCCCAGCCCTGTCCGAGATTGTTCCTTATCCAGCAGCCTGCTTTCTGACGTTTTTTTGTTAGCTATACAATTGAACGAGTGGGTTTGAATGTGCATTCAGCTCTGCTATTCCGTTAATCCCAACTATTCTGCAGTAATCCAGTGCCTTACACCCTCTGTCTATATTTGGCATGAACCCTCGATTCGTCTTGCCATTATGCAAGTCTGATAATTCTCATAATTGCTAGTCAAACTCACTCGAGTTGAGCGCCAAGAACCATGTTTCATTTCCGTTGTCTCCTATTCATTCCATCTCAATCGCGCCGAGAATCTTGAACGATTTTCTCTAAAGGCACAGCCAAACCTCAGGGGCGAAATCTGAGAGTTCCATACCATTGGGAAGCAGACCCACCCCATACAGCACCAGCCAACTGCGAGCACTCGATTCCTCCGAATAAGCCAGATATGGGAAGAAGCCACTCTGGGGCGCCCACTTCAGGAAGCCACTCTGGCACGCCACCTAAGACAACCTATCAAGCTCAACAGTTGAAAAATGAGCTATGGTTTACGATCATTAGCCCAGTTCTTCTATTCACTTTCAGCCTATCTATTTATTCAATTCCGTTCTCATATAGCGGTAACTAATGATGAAAGTTACAAGCCTCGGACAACTCGTCCACTGTGCTTTCGTCGCTCAATTTCAGGAAATTTTCGAGGGGCCATAACTCCGTTGCCAGGGGTTTTGTACGATTCCAGAGACACCATTAGAATAGAGTGGGCCCGTCTTCGAGATGAGCAGAAAAACAGAAAAACGATTCGAGATTCTTACATCCCTGAAGGACGGAGGAAGAAATGAAAGGAAAACCGGGCGATTTCTAAAGGGAACATTTTAGTATGAAGCGCTAGTGGGTTCAGTCGTGCAGCTCTTCGTACACCATTATTGTCGTGAAACGAGGGAGAGGAATTCACTGGCATCATTATTGAATGCCCGAGATGGACGGAGATGAGACTGGAATGGGTACTGTGCTTATCTGGGCCGAATTCCGGTCCGCAATTGCGTCTCGACACGCTTTGCGACCGCACGCGCTCGAGTCAGCCGGGTTTCCAGTATACTTGTTCCAAATAAAATTCGTTTCGAATATCCGACTTTTCGACTATAGTCGGATATCGTACTTTTTCGAATATTCGACTTTTCGACTATAGTCGGATATCGTACTTTTTCGAATATTCGACTTTTCGACTATAGTCGGATATCGCACTTTTTCGAATATTCGACTTTTCGACTGTAGTCGGATATCGCCCTTTTTCGAATATTCGACTTTTCGACTATAGTCGGATATCGCACTTTTTCGAATATTCGACTTTTCGACTATAGTCGGATATCGCACTTTTTCGAATATTCGACTTTTCGACTGTAGTCGGATATCGCCCTTTTTCGAATATTCGACTTTTCGACTATAGTCGGATATCGCACTTTTTCGAATATTCGACTTTTCGACTATAGTCGGATATGAGACTTTTTCGAATATCCGACTTTTCGAATAAAAAGTCGACTTTTTTATCCGACTATGAAAATAATCGAAGTGAAAGTAACTTTTTTTTTCACATGAAAACACGTCGATTTCTCACTCATCCACTCGCGGGCGTTCTGACAGATCAAAGCATCACTTTTCAAACCAAAATCAGACCGATACTCAGACACGCTGACGGTTGTTCAGCGGGGTAAAAAGGCTTGTCGGTGCGACGGCGGGAGCCAAAATGGGGAGGGGTCGAATCGTCGGTTGTACCGCAGATAGAGAGAAATTCAATTCACGGAGACGGTTATTTGGCGGTGGAAAAGGGGTTGACGGTGCAACGGCGGGGACGTGCTCTACCGTCAAATATGTGACACGTTCCGCAACTCGGACCAAAAAAGATGGGTGAGCCGGCATCAACATGTTTAGACAAAAGTATTAACATTGATAGGGGTATAAAAGGCTCCTCATCTCACCGTGAGCCTCAGTCAGCTTTTCGGAGCCGGACCTGGAAGCTGACCTCGAGTCACCTTCCTCGAGTCACCTCGAGTCACCTTCCGGAAGATCCACCGGATACCGGAGGATCATTTTTGTCTCCGAGGGGAGGGGGCTCCCCACGGCTCGGGGGGGGGGGGTGGTACCCAACTGTATGGCCATCTCCTCATGGTCCGCAGTAGGGTGCACCCCACCGTGAACCGTGGGATCACCTCTTTTGTGGGGACCCCAATAGGGATTTTCCCGGAGTCCCCTCTGCGAACCCGGGAATACCCAGGATGTATTGGAAAGCGCGTGACCGGAAATCTGGTTCGGTTGTACCGCGGTGTGATATCGGTTGAATGGCGGTGGAAGTTGTCCAGCAGATGCCCCAGCCGATCAACCGACGTTCCCCCGCCGAGTAACCGCCCGTGAGTCTGTGCGGTTGTACGGAGGAACAGTATTGGGTATACGCTGGATGACCAGGGAGGGGCAACCGACATTCCCCCGCGGAATAACCGCTCCCATGCTTGAGTATGGCTGCTTGGCGGATGTTTAGGCGTGCCTTATAGTATTTGTCACAGGTTTCGTGGTAAGAGCTTATATCTGGTTTCCGTTTTTTCGAGTTTCCGTAGCTATATGCTGCTAGCGTGCTATATTCTTCAATTTAGATGTGAAAAAGGCAGTTCGCAATGAATAAAGTGTGCCCAAATGGAAATGGCGGCCCACGCGGCCGGCGTGCTTGGCAGGCGGCCGTCGCATGTGCCGCCCTCGGACGAGTGTTGGATTTCAACGACGGCCGTCCCTCTCCCATCGTCTGCAGAGCAGATTGATCGGCGCAGTGCATGCTGCCAGCCGGTGCCGGCCCCGTTCGTAGTCGATGGCGGTGGGGACTTTTCGCATGTTCGTCCGAGGGCGGCGAACGCGACGGCCGCCTGTTACACGCCGGCCGCATGGGCCGCCAATCTCATTCGGACGCACCTTACGTTCGCCGATCAGTCAGAGCTGTCCGATTTTCTTGTAAAGAAATTAGGTTGATTCTATATGTAACCTTGTTTTTGAAGTTGATTTATTGCGGTAGAGAGCCTATCACATTTTGATTTGCTATGAAATGTCACATATTCAGAGTTCTCCTACCGTGGAGACAAGAGCATCTACAATTCGGGAAAACGTAAAAACATAGAAGTTTCAAAAAGTTGCTAGAAATTATTCTTCCTGGGAGAATCTGCTCTCTGCCGACGGGTCGCGAAATGCCTCACACGAGTACATTAGATTCCCGGGGCTTCGGAGGTATCTCGTCTAATTTTATCGCGAGAATTTACATAAACTACGGACACATTAGCCCCAGTTGGTGGAATTTTAGCTACGTCACCTTCAAGAACTACGGAAATTCTTGCCGAGAATGCGGGAAAAAGGGTGGAAGATTCTCGCCTTGATCGATCCACCCTGTCCTGATCAGTACTATAGGGCGATCTCCGCTGCGATCGACCGCACTGCCGTTTCATCCCACGGCCTGCACCGTCCCCGCGGTCAAATGTATCGTTGGCACGGTCTTCCAGAGAGCAGTTCGGGGTCACCCTCCACAATCAGCCACAGAGTATCGAGTAATCGATTCGCGAGAGGACTGGACCAGCACTACGAACGGCATCCATGCGTTCAGCGTAGCCAACGCGGGATGAAATCGCTGTTCAACACAGGCTGTCGCTAATCCAATAACACGGCTGAGCAGGCCGTTGCGGCCGGTGACCAAAATTTTACGACCCTCTGTGGACCAAAATTTTTACAACCCCCTTCTTGGGATGAAAAAATTTCACGACCAAAATCGTGGCCCCTATAATTAGTACTAAATCTCTTTAATTTGACATCTTGAAGTCCACATAACTCGCTACCTTCGCAGAATTATTCCTTTTTAAGCCAATCCTCGTTAGGACCGGCGTTGAGCCAAAGATACAACCCGGGGGTTACCGACGCAACGGTTATTTTTCATAGATAAAATTGAAAAAAAGAATTTACTTACCACTCACTAACTACGCGACTTACTACTCCTACCTCAGTCTACCTTTCCAAGTGGTTGGAAGATAAACGCCATTTTTTCCGAAAAATTTTACGAGCCCACTCCCTCAGTTTCTCATTTTTGTTCAAAATTACCGGAATTTTACGACCTCCCCTGTTGCGACCTGTCGCAAGCCTGCCCAACCCTGGCCCATAAATTCTCGCAACAATTAAGCCGAGAATTCAAGAGCTTAGCGACAGCGAGATCAAAATCGAGAATTTTGCCTATGTTTTTGCTTGAGTATGCTTAGAGCTTGCACCCTTATACCTTTGATGCAGTATAAGCGGGCTTTAGCGAGCGTCGCGAGGACCCGAAAATCCCTGCACTTCGGAATTAGAGAGCGTAATAGGCCGCTCCCTTGAAGGCATTTTGCTACCCACGGGCAGAGTTTTGAGCTGTTGAATACGAAAGGAAAACTTGACAGACGGACAGAAGGGTGCCCACAACGATCCATCGGTCGCACGAAAATATGTATGGTGCCTCTATAGTCTGGACTCGCACCGTAGTCGTCCAACAAATAGCGGAAGTCTGTCAGCAACATCAATAAGGTTTCTTGAAAAAAAATCGCTCCCATCTGACCTACATTCACAAAGGTTCTTCCAAAAGCAAATATAAATAAAAATTGTGTTTAAATAATAACTAAAATCAAATACAGATTCCCGGATGAGCGTAATTATTTTCGAGGAGTGTGATTGACCAGCAGTTTTTTGTAGTGAGGTTGTAGGATCCGACTCTGCGACAATAGTCGGATTTTGAACTCTTCGAATATCCAACGTTTCGACTGTAGTCGGATATAACCCTCTCGAATATTCGACTTTTCGACTGTAGTCGGATATCGCACTTTTTCGAATATTCGACTTTTCGACTATAGTCGGATATCGCACTTTTTCGAATATTCGACTTTTCGACTATAGTCGGATATGAGACTTTTTCGAATATCCGACTTTTCGAATAAAAAGTCGACTTTTTTATCCGACTATGAAAATAATCGAAGTGAAAGTAACTTTTTTTTCACATGAAAACACGTCGATTTCTCACTCATCCACTCGCGGGCGTTCTGACAGATCAAAGCATCACTTTTCAAACCAAAATCAGACCGATACTCAGACACGCTGACGGTTGTTCAGCGGGGTAAAAAGGCTTGTCGGTGCGACGGCGGGAGCCAAAATGGGGAGGGGTCGAATCGTCGGTTGTACCGCAGATAGAGAGAAATTCAATTCACGGAGACGGTTATTTGGCGGTGGAAAAGGGGTTGACGGTGCAACGGCGGGGACGTGCTCTACCGTCAAATATGTGACACGTTCCGCAACTCGGACCAAAAAAGATGGGTGAGCCGGCATCAACATGTTTAGACAAAAGTATTAACATTGATAGGGGTATAAAAGGCTCCTCATCTCACCGTGAGCCTCAGTCAGCTTTTCGGAGCCGGACCTGGAAGCTGACCTCGAGTCACCTTCCTCGAGTCACCTCGAGTCACCTTCCGGAAGATCCACCGGATACCGGAGGATCATTTTTGTCTCCGAGGGGAGGGGGCTCCCCACGGCTCGGGGGGGGGTGGTACCCAACTGTATGGCCATCTCCTCATGGTCCGCAGTAGGGTGCACCCCACCGTGAACCGTGGGATCACCTCTTTGTGGGGACCCCAATAGGATTTTCCCGGAGTCCCCTCTGCGAACCCGGGAATACCCAGGATGTATTGGAAAGCGCGTGACCGGAAATCTGGTTCGGTTGTACCGCGGTGTGATATCGGTTGAATGGCGGTGGAAGTTGTCCAGCAGATGCCCCAGCCGATCAACCGACGTTCCCCGCCGAGTAACCGCCCGTGAGTCTGTGCGGTTGTACGGAGGAACAGTATTGGGTATACGCTGGATGACCAGGGAGGGGCAACCGACATTCCCCCGCGGAATAACCGCTCCCATGCTTGAGTATGGCTGCTTGGCGGATGTTTAGGCGTGCCTTATAGTATTTTTCACAGGTTTCGTGGTAAGAGCTTATATCTGGTTTCCGTTTTTTCGAGTTTCCGTAGCTATATGCTGCTAGCGTGCTATATTCTTCAATTTAGATGTGAAAAAGGCAGTTCGCAATGAATAAAGTGTGCCCAAATGGAAATGGCGGCCCACGCGGCCGGCGTGCTTGGCAGGCGGCCGTCGCATGTGCCGCCCTCGGACGAGTGTTGGATTTCAACGACGGCCGTCCCCTCTCCCACCGTCTGCAGAGCAGATTGATCGGCGCAGTGCATGCTGCCAGCCGGTGCCGGCCCCGTTCGTAGTCGATGGCGGTGGGGACTTTTCGCATGTTCGTCCGAGGGCGGCGAACGCGACGGCCGCCTGCCAAGCACGCCGGCCGCATGGGCCGCCAATCTCATTCGGACGCACCTTACGTTCGCCGATCAGTCAGAGCTGTCCGATTTTCTTGTAAAGAAATTAGGTTGATTCTATATGTAACCTTGTTTTTGAAGTTGATTTATTGCGGTAGAGAGCCTATCACATTTTGATTTGCTATGAAATGTCACATATTCAGAGTTCTCCTACCGTGGAGACAAGAGCATCTACAATTCGGGAAAAACGTAAAAACATAGAAGTTTCAAAAAAGTTGCTAGAAATTATTCTTCCTGGGAGAATCTGCTCTCTGCCGACGGGTCGCGAAATGCCTCACACGAGTACATTAGATTCCCGGGGCTTCGGAGGTATCTCGTCTAATTTTATCGCGAGAATTTACATAAACTACGGACACATTAGCCCCAGTTGGTGGAATTTTAGCTACGTCACCTTCAAGAACTACGGAAATTCTTGCCGAGAATGCGGGAAAAAGGGTGGAAGATTCTCGCCTTGATCGATCCACCCTGTCCTGATCAGTACTATAGGGCGATCTCCGCTGCGATCGACCGCACTGCCGTTTCATCCCACGGCCTGCACCGTCCCCGCGGTCAAATGTATCGTTGGCACGGTCTTCCAGAGAGCAGTTCGGGGTCACCCTCCACAATCAGCCACAGAGTATCGAGTAATCGATTCGCGAGAGGACTGGACCAGCACTACGAACGGCATCCATGCGTTCAGCGTAGCCAACGCGGGATGAAATCGCTGTTCAACACAGGCTGTCGCTAATCCAATAACACGGCTGAGCAGGCCGTTGCGGCCGGTGACCAAAATTTTACGACCCCTCTGTGGACCAAAATTTTTACAACCCCCCCCCTTCTTGGGATGAAAAAAATTTCACGACCAAAATCGTGGCCCCTATAATTAGTACTAAATCTCTTTAATTTGACATCTTGAAGTCCACATAACTCGCTACCTTCGCAGAATTATTCCTTTTTTAAGCCAATCCTCGTTGGGACCGGCGTTGAGCCACAGATACAACCCGGGGGTTACCGACGCAACGGTTATTTTTCATGGATAAAATTGAAAAAAAAAGAATTTACTTACCACTTACTAACTACGCGACTTACTACTCCTACCTCATTCTACCTTTCCAAGTGGTTGGAAGCTAAACGCCATTTTTTCCGAAAATTTTACGAGCCCACTCCCCCCCCCCCCTCAGTTTCTCATTTTTGTTCAAAATTTACCGGAATTTTTACGACCTCCCCCCTTGCGCCCTGGCGCAAGCCTGCCCAACCCTGGCCCATAAATTCTCGCAACAATTAAGCCGAGAATTCAAGAGCTTAGCGACAGCGAGATCAAAATCGAGAATTTTGCCTATGTTTTTGCTTGGAGTATGCTTAGAGCTTGCACCCTTATACCTTTGATGCAGTATAAGCGGGCTTTAGCGAGCGTCGCGAGGACCCGAAAATCCCTGCACTTCGGAATTAGAGAGCGTAATAGGCCGCTCCCTTGAAGGCATTTTGCTACCCACGGGCAGAGTTTTGAGCTGTTGAATACGAAAGGAAAACTTGACAGACGGACAGAAGGGTGCCCACAACGATCCATCGGTCGCACGAAAATATGTATGGTGCCTCTATAGTCTGGACTCGCACCGTAGTCGTCCAACAAATAGCGGAAGTCTGTCAGCAACATCAATAAGGTTTCTTGAAAAAAAAATCGCTCCCATCTGACCTACATTCACAAAGGTTCTTCCAAAAGCAAATATAAATAAAAATTGTGTTTAAATAATAACTAAAATCAAATACAGATTCCCGGATGAGCGTAATTATTTTCGAGGAGTGTGATTGACCAGCAGTTTTTTGTAGTGAGGTTGTAGGATCCGACTCTGCGACAATAGTCGGATTTTGAACTCTTCGAATATCCAACGTTTCGACTGTAGTCGGATATAACCCTCTCGAATATTCGACTTTTCGACTGTAGTCGGATATCGCACTTTTTCGAGTACTCGACTTTTCGACTGTAGTCGGATATCGGACTTTTTCGAATATTCGAATTTTCGACTGTAGTCGGATATCGCACTTTTTCGAATATTCGACTTTTCGACTGTAGTCGGATATCGCACTTTTTCGAATATTCGACTTTTCGACTGTAGTCGGATATCGCACTTTTTCGAATATTCGACTTTTCGACTGTAGTCGGATATCGGACTTTTTCGGATATTCGACTTTTCGACTGTAGTCGGATATCGCACTTTTTCGAATTTTCGACTTTTCGACTATAGTCGGATATAGCACTTTTTCGAATATCCCACTTTCCGAATAAAAAGTCGACTTTTTTATCCGACTTAAAGAGTCGGATATTCATCCGATTATTCGATTCGGAACAAGTATAGTTTCCAGCGCCAAAGCCGACTCGATGTGGCTTTTTCATTCAATTTTCTCCAATTTTTCTTAGTTTCCAGTTTCCAAAACCCACCTAGAGTCAGCAGATCGGCGGCTCCGGCGCTGGAAGCTCTTTTGACTCGGAAGCGTGCGGCCGCAAAGCGTGTCGAGACGCAATAACAGAACGGAATTTGGTCCAGATAAGCACAGAACACTGTACCGCGCAGATTGTTCTCGAAAGAAAAACGACGTTTTCGAGCGCCCTTTTCCGAATTTAAAGTGCCGCGTCGCCATAACCCGATTCAGAGTTACCGCTTTAACTTTGAGGATATTCCTCGTGATCTTCTCAATGAGAGCAATGCAATCGCATGTGGAAGTAATGTTTTCGATCCCAGGACTGTAGAAAAAGTGCATCTTTTCTGGAAATCAAATCGATCGCCGGTCATTTTTGACAAATTTCCGCCAGTTTACAGTGATAGATCATGAGATGAAAATATGTATTTTGGGTCTTTGCGGGAGTTGAAATTATACAAAAGCTAATGTAGTAATGCCGTTAAAAAGAATGACAAAAATATACTCAAAAATACGATTTGGCAATTTTTAGCCAGCGATGGCGATATGGTGGTTTACGCGCGGAACAAGCTTCCGAAAGAAGTATGCCCGGTATTGAATTGAAGCGATACCAATAGAAGGCATTTTGATGTCATCATCGTCGGTCCTGGAGTTTAGACTTTGAGAATCATTGCATTTCGGTGTTGGAGCAGCTCAAACTTCCACAGAAGTGGTGGAGGCACCAAAAACGGCTGGACTTAGTTCCGCGTCTCTGAGAGAATCTTTCGCGCTAGTACCGTAATGCTGCCGCGATCCGCGATGGTACCGTGCTCGTCTCCCCCTCGTCCCGCGATCTGCGTCCGTTCCGCGATAGTTACGCAATCGACCCATCCGTGACATTCTCGTGCACGTACCGTGATGGTACCGCGATCGTTACCAAGTTTACTTTGCTGGTACCGTGGTGCACTCGCGAGCCGCGATGGTACCGTGATCGTTTCTCCCCGGTCCCGCGCTCTCATGTGTGAAGATTTGTAGAGCAGCGCGAAATACGGCGCGGGCAATACCTTATAGCGTCGCGTTGATCTGATAGGCAACCCCAGTTTGGGTGAAACACCAAAAGGGCATGGATGAACGAACGCGGTACGCCCTTGTTTTGAGACTGGCAGAATCTCGCGATCGATCACGTGTCCTCTCGGCCCCTACCAAAAACCGAGGGGATGGGATCATATTAAACACGAAAAAAACGAAAAAAGTCATAAATCATACGCAGCCATTTCTAATCAACGACACATGATATGATCAAGAATCAGCAAGAGCAGCAAACAACATCGTTGTCGGTCACGGATCCAGGTTAATACACAACCATTTTTTGAAGGTACGAATATCGATGGGTGGCATAGATTTTTTGAATAAATCGTAGTACTTTCGCCCTGCCCTAAGGGTAAAATAGTGGAATCTGCGATTACGCTTGGCGCGAGGTAGAATATATTTTGTTTCTCCTCCTCTAGTGATAGAAGTTCTCAGAGTACAAAACTGCCCAAGATGAGGACCGCATGCTCCAGAGAGGATTTTTTAAAAGAGTATAAGATCAAACCTCCTCCTTCTTACGCGAAGGGTATCCAAAGAAAGGTTCGCATTTCTCTCAGGAGCAGATGGTATCCCATCATAAAGAAACCCGAGAACCCTAGTCATAAGCTTGCGCGTAAAACTGTTCTCAACATTTTCAAGCACTTTAAACGATCTCACCTTGTAAGGACTGAATATTGGAGTACCATATTCCAAAATTGGTCTTACATAAGTTTTGTACGCGCCTAGCGAAAATCTTGAGTTCCTTGTTGTCAGCACTGAGCATTTTGTACACCATCCGAGTTGCCTTACGAGCGATTTCATCACAGTGTTTGTCAAAGTTGAGGTCACTGGTGACTAGGAATCCAAGATCTTTTTGCTCATCGATCACTTTGATGTGCGACTGCTGAATGCAGTAAGGAGACCTATTGTTACGAGAACCCAAATGTAAAACACAAGTTTTTTCAACACTAATTAAAAGGGACCATGTCGCGGGCCACTCATGAACGACATCGATTGCCCTCTGTACGGCAGCGCAATCCTCAACGGCATTCATCGAGTGGTAAATCTTGACATCATCGGCAAACGCGGAGCATCGATCACCAGCGGAAACAATTATTGACGGGAGCTCATAAGTGAAAATGATGAATAAAATTGAAGACAACACGCCTTCTTGAGAGACCCCCTTTGCCGAATATCTCGGCGCAGAGTAAGCGTCATTAACACACACCCTGAACATTCTGCACTACAAAAATTCTTTTAGCCATTGAATAATGCGAGCGTGAACTCCTACAGACTTCAGCTTGAGGAGCAGCTTATCATGACAATCACGATCAAAGGCCTTGGAGAAGTCTAGATATACCACATCAACAGGGGATCCATCATCAAGGAATTCGGTCCAGTCATAAACGGCTTGAAGCATTGCGGTTGTAGTAGATCTACCTTTTTGAAAACCACGTTGGAACGGGGAGAGGTATTTCGTCCGGAGTGATAGAGTGCGACTCTGGATATCGCATAAGTAGAGAGAAAATATCATCCGCGTAAAACCAAACCGAGACAGCCATTTCCGGGAAAACAGAATGCGTGTCAACGTCCATAAAACCGTTAGTGACTGGAGAATAAGGACAGAATAAGGATGGAGGATATTTCTGCTTTTTCGGAGTCCGAGACAGCTATGGCTCCGTCTCCACGTTCTAAAGTAACGAGCTTGGGTCTTTCATTCAGCATTGAATTCAGCAATTTATAGAATGCATTCCTGTCATTTGATTCAATAACCTTTCTCTAAATTGAGCTATTATAATTCCTCAGCTTTTTTTGGAAATAGCTGTAAATTTTTCGAAAATTTTCCCAGTCCTGCAAGCTTCCACACTCGTTCGCCCTCTCCCATGTACACGACCTTTTCTCTTCGAGCCGAATGAGGTACTGTGGTAGATTTCCCTTCTGTGCAGGAGCCGTGACTATGGGCACATAGCTGTTTATAGACTCGCGAAGAGTAGTTATGATTATTTCATACATCTCATCAACTGATTGAACTAAAGAAAAAGACCTGTACCAGTCAATGTCTAGCAGGAGAGCACGAATTCCGTCATAATCAGCTCCTTTAAAGTTCCTCAGAGTACACGCTCTATCTTGCAGCTAGCGCTCTCGGCTTTTGTGCTTTATCAAATTCGCGTATATCTTCACAATGACGTGATCTCCCAAAGCAGAATTTAAAGGCACAGTACACCCTCAGACATGAATTTTGTGATTTTTATTTGATTGTGTAGCAGAACCCTCCCTTATAACACGTGCCAAGTGCTAGATCTCAGTTCCTTCGAATAAGCGAGATATAAGCGACCACCACGGACCCGGCCGCCTTCGCCTAACACCACGGGCCACACCTACCAGATTTCCGAACTCGATAGCGGCTAGATGGATGGATAAATTCCCAGCGAGTCTTCGTTCTTCAGTCCATTGCCAGTCTATCCCCTCATCCTGTGTTGCTCTCGTGCAGCGACAGCGATCCAAGAGAAATATAGGCCTGAGACAACTCGTCCACCAAATTTTTGCCCTCCAAATACAGGCGTTTTCAAGAAGCCATATCTCCGTTCGTAGGGGTCTTGGACGATTTTAGAAATGCCATTGTGATCAGAGTGTGATGCTGCTTCTGGAATCGTACAAGACCTTCTGGAAATGGAGTTGCGGTCCCTCAAAAACTGAGCTAGGGAAGCATGGTGGACGAGTTGTCCGAGGCTTGTAACTCCCGTCTTTTGCAGCCAATGTATGCGAGCTGACCTGAGTAAAGAGAGAAGTTGAAAATGAAGGTAAGAACGGGGCCTAGATTGGAAACCATTGCTCAACTCACGATTTCGAGTGTTCATTTGTTCACGTCGAGGGGCGGAAAGGGCCCGGACTTGCTCACAGCGGCGGTGTTTGCCCACTTTTCTGAGCCGTTTCGCGGCTCCTGGGTAGCTTTTCGTCCCGTTTCTTCAACGCTGTTCTGCTTCTGAGAGCCACGAGAGGCGTGTATCATGAAACATTCGAGGATAAAGTTTGTCGCGAATAGTACCTTTAAGGAGTGGCGTCAGTCTTGTAGACGAATCCTTTCGAGCGCCAAAAGGCACGGTTTTCTGTTTGGACGATGCCTTTAATCTGAACACAGCGCCAGATTTGACTACTCTCAGTTTAAATCAGATGTGGGATGAGCTGTGATTTTTTTTGCAAATTATGCTTCATTTATTTTTATTGAATCTTTCAAATGGGCATCCTTTTTTTTCTTTAGACCCCACAAACTGCTGGCTGCTGCGGATCTAAACCTTAACCATTTATTCTGTTTTTTTTCCTAAATGAATGGTAACTATTTTTTTAAGAGCTCGAAATGAAAACTTCAGACTTTTCGATTGCCTCGCTGGAACAGCGAGGTCTCGGCATAATTATTCATGATGCCAGTACGATCATGTCTGAGCTGCATCCCGCATCTGCGTATCCTCTGTTTCGAAGGGAAATTTTTTTCTGTTTATCGCGTGCTTCTGCGCGCGTATGCTGCGTCACCTTTTCCCCACGCTTTATCGCTGTCTCTCCCCTCGCTCCGCGCAAGCTCGCAAAGGAACAGAGTATATTTGACTTTGAAACAGAGGATATGTCGAACAATCTCTGAAATGGAATGTATGTTTGGGGCCATTATTGTAGGGAGCCGTGACGCAGCTAAATGGCGCGGTATTGTGCCATTGGATACCCACTACCTCTTCGCTTTTGCGCGCTTCACGTATTCCAAGTAACCATGGAAGCTAGGCATGGAGAACCTTTCTCCCTAGCTCCCCTTCATACAAGCGAAAAAATATTTCAGTAAGGAAGCGCGTCCAGTTGGATCCTTCTTTCGTATTCAAACTAATTTCGTCTACGTATAATCCCTCTTTCATTACATGTTGGAGAAAAACGTTTTCTTGAATTCTTCCCCCAGTGTTCATGAAAGTGAAGGCGTAGGTGATCGTTTCAGACTACTGCTGCAATTATGTCACTGCCTACTCCTTTATACAAACTAAGTGCCGTCCAACAGAAGTCGGTCTATGAGCCTGCGGAAGACACATTCCTTCTTATGGATGCCTTAGAAAAGGATATACAGGTGACTTTCCACTTCGACGAGCGCTTTCTGTTCTGGTCCATCTTTTAAATCTTCTTTGTTCCAGAAACTTCGTGCGATTTCACCTCAAATTGTGCTCGAAATCGGTTGTGGGTCTGGTGTTGTTTCCGCATTCTTGAATCAGGTATTTTCACGCAGGATCAGACATTGGTTGTTGTTGGTCCAACAGCAAGGATAGAATTACTCCTTCTGTCTCTTTAGTTAGAGAGCAGGATTCTCGGCCGCGCAACGGCACTTTCGAGCACTTTTGGATAGGCTGGAAATCCAATGATGGACGCATCAATTCAAGCATGTCTTGGTTACGAGCATCAAACCCAACTCTTCGTCGGTCTCTGATTTTTACGAAATCTTATCGCTTTTGAGAATCGTCCGCTCGAGGATATTTTGCTGCTCATTTTATTTATAAAGCTGTATGCTCTGTTTCGAATCGAATTTAGTTTGTCGACGACATCGCCATCACAAAATAGGGCATAAAATGGATACTGTTTATAGAGTAGAATTTGAACAACAAAATGATCGCAAATGAATCCCTGAAAAATTCGCGACGGTCGACATTCAGGTGTTTTTCGCGTTGACGGAGTGTCACCCTGTACAAAATGTATGGAGTTCAAGGAATCTTTTAGTGATCTGGCGCACACCGAGTGCGAACATGGTAGGCCTCACTAGCGTCTAACCTCGGAGGGGCCAAGCGACGCTTATATGGTGGACTAGTGATAGCGACATGTATAACCCTAGTGAGCATCTAAAGATTAACGAAAGGTTCACGAAAAGCTGCACGTCAATCTCTCTATTTTTGCTCCAATGCAAGTTTCGCCCTGATGTATATGTGTACATCTGAGAACGATTTAGCATACCCTCACAGATAAAATCTGACAGCCATAACTGCAGGAGGTGCGGTCAGTCGTTAAGGAATATTGGCATTCTGGTGGTGTAAGTGTTCGGCGGGGCCTCATGCAATTGTATGGTGAAGTCCATAGCTCGAGAGCTTTCTAGGCTGACGTTCATATTCAAGAGATTGCCGAAATGGGAGAGTGTGCAGTAGAGTTCACGTCTGTGTGTAATCTGCTCAAATCCTGGTTGGGTCGACGATATCTATTGCTGTGCCACTACTGAGGTCAACCAGAAGCTCTTTGTAGTACGCTTGTAGTAAAGCGCTGGTAGCTTTAGTAGTTGCCACTCCGCATGAAGAATGTCTTGCTAGAAGAAGTCGTCAACAAAACATTCATCATCGCTACGAAAAGTGCGTTTTTCAGTCAGATGACAAATCCCACAGATGCGCTTTTGACATTTGTCCATCCTTGAAAGAATTCGTGACATTTATAATGTCACATCGCTTCCAGTCCCCAGCCAGAAAGCAAGTGCATAGCTAACGAGTAACAACGGATGTGAATGCGCCGTTTCGATTCTGGAAGCAAGCCCTTTGTTCTAGAATAAGGAATTACGCCATTCCTATTCCCTTTCGAGATCGACGCTACAGGGGCTGAACATGGACACCAGAACAGCAACCTTGACCTTAGATCCACAGAGTGCACTTCAGAGGCTTGGGCCGCACTTTAGTCACGACAACTGACTCCTGTGCATTTTAGTGGAAGGTCTAAAAATTTCGAAGGTGAGACCTTGTTCTCAAGCAGACAACCTCTATTCGAATATGACCCCATCAGACGAGCTCCCTGCGTTCAGCTCACTACGCAGCGTGTTCCATCGTATAAAATTGGGTCTCTATAGGCCTCTGTTCAATGCTTGTTTCGGAAAGATTTAACGCACTGAATTTTGCGGCATTCTGAATGAGAAATGACAAAAGAGCGAACGATGCGAGGAGTTCTTGATTCCACGTATGCCGGATTCACAAGTCGTTAAAGTCAGTGTTCACGATGAATAGCACACCCGAGTTCGACCCAAAAATGGTGTTGTTTGGTCGCGTGGCATTTAACAGTGAAGAAACAGCGAAGAAAAACGCTCAGAATAGGCTGAAGTAATGGTTTCTAACGTTCAGGGCGTGGGCGAGCTTAGTGGCCCTGCTAGTTTCCGAAAACGCTCAGCAAGCGCGCGCTAATCGCGAACTGTGCGCGAATCAATCAGGTTGGACGTGGCAGAGTTGCGTGGCAATTTGCCATCGAAAACGTGCGCGGCGCAACAAGCTCCTCCGAATGGGGGGGGGCGGCCCGGGATAAGCAGGCGCAACGGCATGACTTTGAAAGCCGCTTTTATTGATTTCTGACCCGTTTTTGCTGATGTTCTTGACTCCAGCATCTGCTAACTGACTGTTTCACACTGAAACCTCGAGAACGAGATTTATTGTGAACACTGCCTTTAAGCGGCTACCACACAAGTTTTGACGTTATAATGATCTGGTTTGGTTTAGGCCATCGCTTATGCAGGGCATTGCATATCTATACAACGAATACCCAGAAATTGGCGTCCATGAGAAAACTAAAATCTTAGCCATATCATAGTATAGTTTTCTAATAGTGTTTTCCAAATTGAAGTCATCCATCGTACGCGCAGAAAACAGCATATTATTTTTTTATGTTTTTGTGTAGCTTAGCCTCTGTAATGAAGGAAAGTTTTGAAGGGACCCATGAAAAACCTTTATTTTTTGAGAAAATTCAATCGGATCACATTGTAAATATGGATTCGAATTTGGCAGCAAATCCTTCTTGCCGTCTTTCTGTATTTGGAGACCTCGTATCTGTCATTTTTTCTCGGAGTTCTTCTGCATGTGGAGTTTGAGCCGTTACTGCTTTTCGTGTTATTTGACGGTCGCATCAACATTTTATGAAAAAGTGCTAGATGACTGGTGAGAACTGGTGGCGGATCCATATCTTTAACCCCTTCCAACTTCATAACCCTACTTTTTTGACGCGCCGAAGCTCACCGGTGTGGTGGACCGGGCTCATTCATGAAATTGAGCCTGAAAAAGGGAAATTGGTTCTCGCAGCACGAACGGTGGCTTTAGGGCCGGCGTCGAAATTTTTGTTTTTATTTCCCCATTCCGACTTATTTATAATAGTTTCTCCAAATTCAGTTTGTATCAAAACCAAAAGAACACTTACAAAAAATAGTTTTCATTGAAAAAAGGCAACACCACTGTTCAAGTTTTAAAGTGTATTAGTCATCAAAGATGCCTAACGAGTTCGAACTGCCGTACCGACCCGTCCATGATGTTACTTCTCAGTGTTCATGGTTCTACACAAAACACTAATATCTGGTTACAAAATTACCGCTATACTCGGAGTAACTAGAAAAATATAGCCTGGTGTGCAAAGGCTGCCCGAATGGCACTGTCAGCCCACGCGGTCGGCGTGCATGTCGATCGGCTGTCATCATAGCATTTTTCGAACGAGTCATCCTACGATTGAGATACAGCTGACTGGAATATTATCCACTATTATTCTAAAATTCCCGCTTCTCAGTTCACAGGTCCGAAAAATGTCTTAGCAACTGCGGAGTTACGCACCCTCCGACTCTCAATCGGACAGACTATCTTATATCTGTAATTCATAGCTTCCATAAGAGTAAAATATAGTGGGCTCAAGTCGTTTTTCGTTGTTTGGCCTCAAGTTGCACGTCGCATGATCCCTTGACAGTTGTTCGAAGGTTTCGGTAACATGCTTGAAAAGTTCTTAGTAGTGACGATATAGCTAGGATTTTCGTTGTCTTATGTTCGCCGATTTCAAGATGTACGTATGGCCATGAAACGCGCTTCAGTGAGGAGGCCCACCACTCACTGACTTATTTCCATAGTTCCGCCAATTGGCAAAGGCAATTAGTCCCTGTATCCTGCCAGCTTTGCCGATATTAGAATTTGTAGTAGTGATTTTGGAGCGAAGCTATTTTGTACTAAACAGCCAGTGTTCACTTGCTTTTATAGCTGCTTCTTACTGCATATGAAGACGATGTTCAGGCTCTTGGTGGAAATGTTACTTCTCTGGCTACAGACTACAATCCGGACGCTTTGGACTGCACGATTGAAACGGGACGATTGAATGGCGTGAAGATCGAGGTTGTTCGCACAGATCTTCATAACGGCCTCGACCACCTCGAGGTATATATTTCTGCGCAATCATAAAGCCCTTCTCCGAAAATTCGAGATGGTCGGTGTAAGCCGCGGAACGGTCGGTCATTTCTGGGTCTCGCTATCACCTGCGATAGTTCGCTATACCCGTCAGCTCAGCGGTAGACTTCGCCCTGACTGTGAGTAACGCCCTGTGCCCTGACTTCGCCCTTACTGTACAGTACACTTCCGCACTGCCGTTCAGTTCGCAAAGTGCGCGCTAAATGCGCAATCGTGCTGCGGCGCGGTCGCGAGTATCCTCAGACAGGGATGTGGGATCACCCGGGCGGTGGGATCACCCGGGCACCAAAGGCGAAAAGCGCCGGGGTGATCCCACATCTTTGTCTGGGGATGCTCGCAACCGCGCCGCAGCATGATTTCGCAATCAGCGTGCACTTTGCGGACTGAACGGCAGTGCAGAGGTGAACTGTACATATGGGAGAACGGTTTGAAAAGCTTCGACAGTTTGATTATGACAGTTTGATCAAACGTTAAAGTAACAACATTGTTACTTTATAGGATTTAACATATTCGCCAAATCCATTTTTATGAACCAAGTGTCATGTGTCTCCAAATACGCCGATTTACCGCCCGATGTACCCAATTTGACGAAATTTTCTTTCAGAATAAGGTGGATATACTCCTGTTCAACCCTCCCTATGTCCCCACCGACGACGAGCCGAAGAATGATTTGGTGAGTCAGAAACCTTCTCGCTACCCTTCATGATAACAGTTACTAACTGACGTTCGAAGTTGTTTGTGGGGTTGCAGGTGTCTGGAGGCATCGTCTTCCGTACACGAAATTTCAACTTTTTCTGTGAGATACGAAATGAGCACATGAATTTGAGAATCCAAGCTTCTGAATTGTTCTTGGAAGACATGAAATATTGGGTTGAGCTCGAATATATGATGGAAACAATTTGCGAGCATACTGCATTTAAAGGCAAACACCGGCCAGATTTTGACGTCTAAGTTGTAGTTTGGATGGATCGGGATCAGGTGTGTGCGGCAATTGCCGTTTGTCGTTTGCCTGCCATTTTTGGGACTTTTTGCCGTTTGTCGTTTGCCGAAATTTTTGTTGTTTTTTCCGGCAAAACATTGAAGGCCGCCTATGCTCGTGGCCATGTAGGCACTAGGGGTAATCCGATTATCCGTTGTTCGCTTAACCGTTATCCGGGTTTTACATATCTGGTGTGGAAATAAATGGGTTTGAAAAAGCCATTTAACTCGCGGTAAATTCGCGGTAAACTGCAACTAAACGCGAGCTGACATAGAAATTGGGAATAGTGTCTAAATGAGGAAAAAGAAGGATAGCTTTCGAAAAAGTTCTTCGGAGGACTTTTTTGAGAGCTATCTATCTTTTTCTTTATTCATATGCCATTTCCATTTTCTCTGTCAGCTCGCGTTAAGTTGACAGTAGATAGTCCAACTCCAATATGGTGCTTTAGTTTCTGTTCCAGACTTTCGACAAATTGTGGTATAGCTAAAAAAGCAGGAAGCACTTGTGCGATACAGAAACACTTGTGAGCAGGGACTCCGAGGAAGTATGCAGCGGCAGTGCCAGGAAAGCACCGTTACCCTCGCCTGTGCCGCGATAGTTTCACGGTAGTACCGCAGCAGCTCCGTGATGATTACTGTCCCATGGAGATTCTGTTGCAGTGTCCTGTGGTTCGACAACGCCACGTCCTTGCCGCGACAGTACCGCGGCAGTTAGGTGTGGGAACCGCATGAACTCCTCGAGAATGCATCAACGAACCCGCGTCGACTACATTTCACTGTTATGTGTGGTAGAACGAGATTATTGCTGGTTAAATAGCCCAAGTTTGACGTACATCCCGTGTCTCCTAGGTCGCAATAACAGGGATACCCTCTGTCCCTATCAGACAGAGGACGTAAGCTGCGCAGGTGTGTATTTTTGTTCGTAGGCCCACCCAGTTCTATTATGATTCATTTCATATGACTTATTTTCAGTCGGTCCTGCTTTTGTCAGAGCGCGGCTACCGATCGCGGAGCCGCAGCGGCACTATCGCGGGGCTGCCACGAAATTGCCGCTGCGACTCCTCTTCGGTGCCTGTAGGAGCCGAAACCGCTCCCTCGCGAAGCCGCAACGGGGATGTCTTTGATTTCCAAGAGGTCTCACATGTCTTGTTTTTGTTCATCTGATGCCTTGAAGTGGAACTATTCCCTTGAATTGGAATTGTTGGCATAAGTATTGGAAAAAAGGGGAAAAAGTAGAGCGGCACATGTGAATAACTTCTGGGTTAATCTAAGGGATGAGGTTTTTGTCGTCTGTCGATTGCCGTTGGCTGCCTGTTTTTGGATTTTCTTGCCGATTGCCGTTTGCCAAAATCCCAAAATCGTTTGCCGCACATCCCTGATCGGGATGGACTAGCCGATACCTATCAAAAAGTTAAGTAAGTTATAAATAGTTATTTGAGAAAATGACCGCAAGTTTAAGGGGTTTAGGGAGGTATTTTCGAGTTGCGAAATAGCGGGCAAAAAGTTATGAGACGAATCAAGTAGTCATCCCTTACAGCGGGAAATTAGGCTAGGAATAAGCTCTACACGCGCTTGCGCTTAAATATCTTTGCATAATCATGGGGTTGATTTCAGCATTGAATAGAATCATGTTGCTTCTCTCACATGAGCTCTACCTTGTTGTTATTCAGGAACGGTGCTGGGCTGGTGGTCCGACTGGACGTGGTGCGGTTGATCGTCTACTGCCCAAAGTTTCGCGACTTTTATCCGAGAAAGGCGTATTCTATATGGTTGCGCTACATTCCAACGATATACCTTCATTGATAGAGGCTTGTCCTGATATGAAGGGTGCAGTAACGATGGAACGACGATGTGGTATCGAGCATCTCTTCATAATCAAATATACGAAACAAGTACAGAAATGATTGATAGATTCGATATTGAATGAAATTTGAACATAAAGAGTTTGCAAAATATAGTAGTGCATATGTATCCAGGAGCAAAAGAAAAGAAACTCAGCTGGAATACCTCGGGCTGAGAACACCTCGTTTATGGAAGATTCATGTCATGTCCGATGCTTATCTCCTTCGTAAACAATGGGGACCTTTTCATCAGTTTCTAGATCTCTTATATATATATATATATATATATATATATATATATATATATATATATATATATATATATATATATATATATATATATATATATATATATATATATCCTTACATATAATAAGCGGCGTGGTGGTGTGTCTGACCGGTGTCTGACCGTACGTCTGACCGACGTCTGACCGGGTGTTTGAATTTCCCGCAATTTTCGATTCCATGAGTCAGAGCGCGTTATTGTTTCACCCAATACACAGAGAAGGTCGCGGAAAGAGAGTCAGGTTTAGAGGGAGCGCGCACAGCACTGCTATCGTGGTGGGACCATCATAGCTGTTGCATATTGCGTCCTATAAAGTTTCTCAGTAAAAAATCTTGGTGGGACCACCGAGGGTGTTACATATTGCGTCCTTTGAAGTTTCTCAGTGAAAAATCGTGGTGGGACCATCGAGGGTGTTGCATATTGCGTCCTTTATAGTTTCTCAATGGCGAATCGTGGTGGGACCACCGTAGTAGTTGCATATTGCGTTCTTTAAAATTTTCCTGGGGCGATTCGTGATGGGACCACAGTAGTAGTTGCATATTGCGTCCTTTAGAGTTTCTCAGTGGCGAATCGTGGTGGGACGACAGAGGGTGCTGCATATCGCGTCCTTTGAAGTTTCTCAGTGAATAATCGGGGTGGTGACCATCGTGTATCAACGCCCCTGAGGAGGCGGGAGAAACGGGGGAGGAGCGAGGTTCCTGATTGGACGCAACACGGGCTAGCCCCGGCCCCCGGCTGTTGCGTCCTATCAGGAACCTCGCCCCTCCCCCGTTTCTCCAGCCTCCTCAGAGGTGTTGATACACGATGGCCACCACCCGAATAATCGTGGTGGGACCACCGAGGGTGTTGTATATTGCGTCCTTCAAAGTTTCTCAGTGGCAAATCGTGGTGGGACCACCGTAGTTTGCATATTGCGTCCTTTAAAATTTCCCAGTGGCGATTCGTGATGGGACCACAGTAGTAGTTGCATATTGCGTCCTTCAAAATTTCTCAGTGGAGATCCGTGGTCGGACCACCGAGGGTGTTGCATATCGCGTCCTTTGAAGTTTCTCAGTGAAGAATCATGGCGGGACCACCGAGGGTGTTGCATATTGCGTCCTTCAAAGTTTCTCAGTGGCAAATCGTGGCGGGACCACCGTAGTTGTTGCATATTGCGTCCTTTAAAATTTTCCTGGGGCGATTCGTGATGGGACCACAGTAGTAGTTGCATATTGCGTCCTTTAGAGTTTCTCAGTGGCGAATCGTGGTGGGACGACCGAGGGTGTTGCATATCGCGTCCTTTGAAGTTTCTCAGTGAATAATTGTGGTGGGACCACCGAGGGTGTTGCATATTGCGTCCTTCAAAGTTTCTCAGTGGCAAATCGTGGTGGGACCACCGTAGTTTGCATATTGCGTCCTTTAAAATTTCCCAGTGGCGATTCGTGATGGGACCACAGTAGTAGTTGCATATTGCGTCCTTCAGAGTTTCTCAGTGGCGAATCGTGTTGGGACCACCGAGGGTGTTGCATATCGCGTCCTTTGAAGTTTCTCAGTGAAGAATCGTGGTGGGACCACCGAGGGTGTTGCATATTGCGTCCTATAAAGTTTCTTAGTAAAAAATCGTGGTGGGACCACCGAGGGTGTTACATATTGCGTCCTTTGATGTTTCTCAGTGAAGAACCGTGGTGTGACCACTGAGGGTGTTGCATATTGCGTTCTTTATAGTTTCTCAACGGCGAATCGTGGTGGGACCACCGAGGGTGTTGCATATCGCGTCCTCTGAAGTTTCTCAGTGAAGAATCGTGGTGGGACCACCGAGGGTGTTGCATATTGCGTCCTTCAAAGTTTCTCAGTGGTAAATCGTGGTGGTACCACCGTAGCAGTTGCATATTGCGTCCTTTGAAATTTCTCAGTGGCGATTCGTGATGGGACCACAGTAGTAGTTGCATATTGCGTCCTTTAGAGTTTCTCAGTGGCGAATCGTGGTGGGACGACCGAGGGTGTTGCATATCGCGTCCTTTGAAGTTTCTCAGTGAATAATCGTGGTGGGACCACCGAGGGTGTTGCATATTGCGTCCTTTAGAGTTTCTCAGTGGCGAATCGTGGTGGGACGACCGAGGGTGTTGCATATCGCGTCCTTTGAAGTTTCTCAGTGAATAATCGTGGTGGGACCACCGGGGGTGTTGCATATTGCGTCCTTCAAAGTTTCTCAGTGGTAAATCGTTGTGGGACCACCGTAGCAGTTGCATATTGCGTCCTTTAAAAATTCTCAGAGGCGAATCATGGTGGGACCACCCTATGTGTTGCATATTGAATCCGTTGAAGTTTCCCCGTTGCGGATCGTGTTGGGACCACCGTAGGTGTTGAGCTTCGGATTTTTTGAACTCTCTTCGCATCGGATCGTGTTGGGACCGCCCGATCTATTGAGTTTTTCTAAACTTTCTTTGTTACGAGTCATGGTAGAGCACCCGTGCCTGTCGCGTATTGAGTCCTTTGAACTTGCTTCGTTTCGAGTCGTAGTGGGATCACCTTAGCTGTTGCACATTGAGCCCTTCCAATAGTTAATGGAGGTCAGGGCCATGTGCTGTCGTTTAAATTCCTAACAGATGTTGGGGAGTCGTTAAAATGTTTGCCTAGAACAAAAAAGTTTGGGGAGGTGACCTTGAATATTCCCGAAAATTTCAGTCAGCAGTGGAAGGGAATCATAACTCTGCTGAGATCTTACACAACGGCTCGCTTGAGTATGATGCAGAGAGGCCGAAGAAGTCGGCCTATCGTCTGGCGAAACCAAACGAATGCCACCCATAGTTGTTGGAGGGAGGCAGGGAAAAGCCAGTTCATAGTTTGGCCAAGTAAACGAATTCTACGCATGTTCAATGAAGGGATGCCGGGGAAGACGGTCTACCGTTTGGCGAAGCCTACACATAGTTGATGTAGGGAGGCCGGGAGAAGCCAGCTCATCACTCGACTAAGATATAAAATGCTACACATTCAACACCGCCGCTATCCAGGTGAAAAATGGGCGAAATGAGTAAAGTGGGCAACTAAAGCGTCTTTCTACCACAACTCGCCTGAAAGAGCTCCGTTTTCAATTTCGAAAGGACCAAAATGTTTACTGTGCCACATTCTATTTAACTATATGAGATGAAGTTAGAAATTTTCCATGAAAACGCTTTTTTAAAGATTCAGTTAGTTATGAATTTGAAAATGTTATCACAAGATAACGAGATCACTCGATCAAAATGACCGTACGCGATCTCTAGCATGGTCAAAACGAAAAAGTATTTCGCCTCAAAAAATAATGTTGCTTCCGAATTTTGCAAAATATTTTTGCATGATTGACTAGATCACGAAATGCTGTACATTTCGCCGTTTTCGAAATCGAAAACGGAGCACATTGAGGCGAGTTGTGGTCAAAAGACGCTTTAGTTGCCCACTTTGCCCATTTCTCCCATTTTTTCCCTTAGATAGCGGCGGTATTGTAGTATATGGATGGAAGCCGGAAGAGACCAGCCCATCGCTCGGCGAAGCGAAACGATTGCTTATTGGAGGGAGGCCGGAAAAACCAGCCTAACATTCGGCAAAAGTGCTACACATAGTTGAGGGAGGGAGGCCGGGAGAAACCAGCTAACCGTTCAGCCAAGTCAACGAATGCTACACTTTCTTGAATGGAGGGCGGGGAAAGACGGTTCACCGTTTGGCGAAGACAATTGAATGCTACACATAGTTGAGGAAGGAAGGCCGGGAGAAGCCAGCCCATCGTTCGGCGAAGCCTAACGAGTGCTAGACAAGGTTAATAGAGGGAGGCCAGCAGAACCAAGCTATCGTTTGACAAAGCCAAATAAACAAGCGGCGGAGTCATGAAAGCTATTCTTCGAAGCAGAGATGTTTTGAATGAAAAGCGTTAACTAGCACTATCGTTATTGATTAATAGATTAGTTACACTTTACCTTTAGTTACTTCGTTAGGTCTGGACGGGCTATCTTGAATGGGATTTACGGCGAAGCTGTAGCTTCTGTCGTCCCATTCAAGATAGCCTGTATATATATATATATATATATATATATATATATATATATATATATATATATATATATATATATATATATATATATATATATATATATATATATATATATATATATATATATATATATATATATATATATATATATATATATATATATATATATATATATATATATATATATATATATATATATATATAATAAGTCTTAGTGACCATTCCAAATGAAATGTACTCCCTCCCTCAACTATGTGTAGCACTCGCTTGGTTTTGCCGAACGTTTGGCTGGTTTTTCCGGCCGTCCTCTCTCAACTATGTGTAGCCTTCATTTGTCTTCGCCAAACGGTAGACCGTCTTCCCCCGGCCTCCATTCATTAGGACAGTGTAGCACTAGTTGACTTGGCCAAACGATGAGCTGGCTTCTCCCGGCCTCAACTATGTGTAGCACTCGCTTGGTTTTGCCGAACGTTAGACTGATTTTTCCGGCCGTCCTCTCTCAACTATGTGTAGCCTTCATTTGTCTTCGCCAAACGGTAGACCGTCTTCCCCCGGCCTCCATTCATTAGGACAGTGTAGCACTAGTTGACTTGGCCAAACGATGAGCTGGCTTCTCCCGGCCTCAACTATGTGTAGCACTCGCTTGGTTTTGCCGAACGTTAGGCTGGTTTTTCCGGCCGTCCTCTCTCAACTATGTGTAGCATTCATTTGTCTTCGTCAAACGGTAGACCGTCTTACCCCGGCCTCCATTCATTAGGACAGTGTAGCATTCGTTGACTTGGCTGAACGGTTAGCTGGTTTCTCCCGGCCTCCCTCCCTCAACTATGTGTTGCACTTGCTTGGTTTTGCCGAACGTTAGGCTGGTTTTTCCGGCCGTCCTCTCTCAACTTTGTGTAGCATTCATTTGTCTTCGCCAGACGGTAGACCGTCTCCCCCCGGCCTCCATTCATTAGGACAGTGTAGCTTAGTTTAGTTGACTTGGCCAAACAATGAGCTGGCTTCTCCCGGCCTCCCTCCCTCAACTATGTGTAGCACTCGCTTGGTTTTGTCGAACGTTATGCTGGTTTTTCCGGCCGTCCTCTCTCAACTATGTGTAGCCTTCATTTGTCTTCGCCAAACGGTAGACCGTCTTCCCCCGGCCTCCATTCATTAGGACAGTGTAGCTTAGTTGACTTGGCCAAACAATGAGCTGGCTTCTCCCGGCCTCCCTCCCTCAACTATGTGTAGCACTCGCTTGGTTTTGCCGAACGTTAGGCTGGTTTTTCCGGCCGTCCTCTCTCAACTATGTGTAGCCTTCATTTGTCTTCGCCAAACGGTAGACCGTCTTCCCCCGGCCTCCATTCATTAGGACAGTGTAGCATTAGTTGACTTGGCCAAACAATGAGCTGCATTCTCCCGGCCTCCCTCCCTCAACTATGTGTAGCACTCGCTTGGTTTTGCCGAACGTTAGGCTGGTTTTTCCGTCCGTCCTCTCTCAACTATGTGTAGCATTCCTTTGTCTTCGCCAAATGGTAGACCGTCTTCCCCCGACCTCCATTCATTAGGACAGTGTAGCATTGGTTGACTTATCCGAACAATGAGCTGGCTTCTCCCGGCCTCCCTCCCTCAACTATGTCTTGGTTTTGCCGAACGTTAGGCTGGTTTTTCCGGCCTCCCCTCTTAACTATGTGTAGCATTCGCTTAGTTTTGCCGAACGTTAGGCTGGTTTTTCCGGCCGTCCTCTCTCAACTATGTGTAGCATTCATTTGTCTTCGCCAGACGGTAGACCGTCTTCCCCCGGCCTCCATTCATTAGGACAGTGTAGCATTAGTTGACTTGGCCAAACAATGAGCTGGCTTCTCCCGGCCTCCCTCCCTCAACTATGTGTAGCACTCGCTTGGTTTTGCCGAACGTTAGGCTGGTTTTTTCGTCCGTCCTCTCTCAACTGTGTGTAGCATTCCTTTGTCTTCGCCAAATGGTAGACCGTCTTCCCCCGGCCTCCATTCATTAGGACAGTGTAGCATTGGTTGACTTATCCGAACAATGAGCTGGCTTCTCCCGGCCTCCCTCCCTCAACTATGTCTTGGTTTTGCCGAACGTTAGGCTGGTTTTTCCGGCCTCCCCCTCTTAACTATGTGTAGCATTCGCTTGGTTTTGCCGAACGTTAGGCTGGTTTTTCCGGCCGTCCTCTCTCAACTATGTGTAGCATTCATTTGTCTTCGCCAGACGGTAGACCGTCTTCCCCCGGCCTCCATTTATTAGGACAGTGTAGTATACTTGTTCCAAATAAAATTCATTTCGAATATCCGACTTTTCGACTATAGTCGGATATCGTACTTTTTCGAATATTCGACTTTTCGACTATAGTCGGATATCGTACTTTTTCGAATATTCGACTTTTCGACTATAGTCGGATATCGCACTTTTCGAATATTCGACTTTTCGACTGTAGTCGGATATCGCCCTTTTTCGAATATTCGACTTTTCGACTATAGTCGGATATCGCACTTTTCGAATATTCGACTTTTCGACTATAGTCGGATATCGCACTTTTCGAATATTCGACTTTTCGACTGTAGTCGGATATCGCCCTTTTTCGAATATTCGACTTTTCGACTATAGTCGGATATCGCACTTTTTCGAATATTCGACTTTTCGACTATAGTCGGATATGAGACTTTTTCGAATATCCGACTTTTCGAATAAAAAGTCGACTTTATCCGACTATGAAAATAATCGAAGTGAAAGTAACTTTTTTCACATGAAAACACGTCGATTTCTCACTCATCCACTCGCGGGCGTTCTGACAGATCAAAGCATCACTTTTCAAACCAAAAATCAGACCGATACTCAGACACGCTGACGGTTGTTCAGCGGGGTAAAAGGCTTGTCGGTGCGACGGCGGGAGCCAAAATGGGGAGGGGTCGAATCGTCGGTTGTACCGCAGATAGAGAGAAATTCAATTCACGGAGACGGTTATTTGGCGGTGGAAAAGGGGTTGACGGTGCAACGGCGGGGACGTGCCTCTACCGTCAAATATGTGACACGTTCCGCAACTCGGACCAAAAAGATGGGTGAGCCGGCATCAACATGTTTAGACAAAAGTATTAACATTGATAGGGGTATAAAAGGCTCCTCATCTCACCGTGAGCCTCAGTCAGCTTTTCGGAGCCGGACCTGAAGCTGACCTCGAGTCACCTTCCTCGAGTCACCTCGAGTCACCTTCAGGAAGATCCACCGGATACCGGAGGATCATTTTTGTCTCCGAGGGGAGGGGGCTCCCCACGGCTCGGGGGGGGGGGGGGTGGGACCCAACTGTATGGCCCTCTCCTCCTGGTCCGCAGTAGGGTGCACCCCCCCGTGAACCGTGGGATCACCTCTTTGTGGGGACCCCAATAGGATTTTCCCGGAGTCCCCTCTGCGAACCCGGGAATACCCAGGATGTATTGGAAAGCGCGTGACCGGAAATCTGGTTCGGTTGTACCGCGGTGTGATATCGGTTGAATGGCGGTGGAAGTTGTCCAGCAGATGCCCCAGCCGATCAACCGACGTTCCCCCGCCGAGTAACCGCCCGTGAGTCTGTGCGGTTGTACGGAGGAACAGTATTGGGTATACGCTGGATGACCAGGGAGGGGCAACCGACATTCCCCGCGGAATAACCGCTCCCATGCTTGAGTATGGCTGCTTGGCGGATGTTTAGGCGTGCCTTATAGTATTTGTCACAGGTTTCGTGGTAAGAGCTTATATCTGGTTTCCGTTTTTCGAGTTTCCGTAGCTATATGCTGCTAGCGTGCTATATTCTTCAATTTAGATGTGAAAAAGGCAGTTCGCAATGAATAAAGTGTGCCCAAATGGAAATGGCGGCCCACGCGGCCGGCGTGCGTGGCAGGCGGCCGTCGCATGTGCCGCCCTCGGACGAGTGTTGGATTTCAACGACGGCCGTCCCCTCTCCCACCGTCTGCAGAGCAGATTGATCGGCGCAGTGCATGCTGCCAGCCGGTGCCGGCCCCGTTCGTAGTCGATGGCGGTGGGGACTTTTCGCATGTTCGTCCGAGGGCGGCGAACGCGACGGCCGCCTGCCAAGCACGCCGGCCGCATGGGCCGCCAATCTCATTCGGACGCACCTTACGTTCGCCGATCAGTCAGAGCTGTCCGATTTTCTTGTAAAGAAATTAGGTTGATTCTATATGTAACCTTGTTTTTGAAGTTGATTTATTGCGGTAGAGAGCCTATCACATTTTGATTTGCTATGAAATGTCACATATTCAGAGTTCTCCTACCGTGGAGACAAGAGCATCTACAATTCGGGAAAAACGTAAAAACATAGAAGTTTCAAAAAGTTGCTAGAAATTATTCTTCCTGGGAGAATCTGCTCTCTGCCGACGGGTCGCGAAATGCCTCACACGAGTACATTAGATTCCCGGGCTTCGGAGGTATCTCGTCTAATTTTATCGCGAGAATTTACATAAACTACGGACACATTAGCCCCAGTTGGTGGAATTTTAGCTACGTCACCTTCAAGAAGTACGGAAATTCTTGCCGAGAATGCGGGGAAAGGGTGGAAGATTCTCGCCTTGATCGATCCACCCTGTCCTGATCAGTACTATAGGGCGATCTCCGCTGCGATCGACCGCACTGCCGTTTCTTCACACGGCCTGCAGCGTCCCCGCGGTCAAATGTATCGTTGGCACGGTCTTCCAGAGAGCAGTTCGGGGTCACCCTCCACAATCAGCCACAGAGTATCGAGTAATCGATTCGCGAGAGGACTGGACCAGCACTACGAACGGCATCCATGCGTTCAGCGTAGCCAACGCGGGATGAAATCGCTGTTCAACACAGGCTGTCGCTAATCCAATAACACGGCTGAGCAGGCCGTTGCGGCCGGTGACCAAAATTTTACGACCTCTGTGGACCAAAATTTTTACAACCCCCTTCTTGGGATGAAAAATTTCACGACCAAAATCGTGGCCCCTATAATTAGTACTAAATCTCTTTAATTTGACATCTTGAAGTCCACATAACTCGCTACCTTCGCAGAATTATTCCTTTTTAAGCCAATCCTCGTTGGGACCGGCGTTGAGCCACAGATACAACCCGGGGTTACTGACGCAACGGTTATTTTTCATGGATAAAATTTAAAAAAAAGAATTTACTTACCACTTACTAACTACGCGACTTACTACTCCTACCTCATTCTACCTTTCCAAGTGGTTGGAAGCTAAACGCCATTTTTTTCCGAAAATTTTACGAGCCCACTCCCTCAGTTTTTCATTTTTGTTCAAAAATTACCGGAATTTTTACGACCTCCCCCGTTGCGACCTGTCGCAAGCCTGCCCAACCCTGGCCCATAAATTCTCGCAACAATTAAGCCGAGAATTCAAGAGCTTAGCGACAGCGAGATCAAAATCGAGAATTTTGCCTATGTTTTTGCTTGGAGTATGCTTAGAGCTTGCACCCTTATACCTTTGATGCAGTATAAGCGGGCTTTAGCGAGCGTCGCGAGGACCCGAAAATCCCTGCACTTCGGAATTAGAGAGCGTAATAGGCCGCTCCCTTGAAGGCATTTTGCTACCCACGGGCAGAGTTTTGAGCTGTTGAATACGAAAGGAAAACTTGACAGACGGACAGAAGGGTGCCCACAACGATCCATCGGTCGCACGAAAATATGTATGGTGCCTCTATAGTCTGGACTCGCACCGTAGTCGTCCAACAAATAGCGGAAGTCTGTCAGCAACATCAATAAGGTTTCTTGAAAAAAATCGCTCCCATCTGACCTACATTCACAAAGCGTTCTTCCAAAAGCAAATATAAATAAAAATTGTGTTTAAATAATAACTAAAATCAAATACAGATTCCCGGATGAGCGTAATTATTTTCGAGGAGTGTGATTGACCAGCAGTTTTTGTAGTGAGGTTGTAGGATCCGACTCTGCGACAATAGTCGGATTTTGAACTCTTCGAATATCCAACGTTTCGACTGTAGTCGGATATAACCCTCTCGAATATTCGACTTTTCGACTGTAGTCGGATATCGCACTTTTTCGAATACTCGACTTTTCGACTGTAGTCGGATATCGGACTTTTTCGAATATTCGAATTTTCGACTGTAGTCGGATATCGCACTTTTTCGAATATTCGACTTTTCGACTGTAGTCGGATATCGCACTTTTTCGAATATTCGACTTTTCGACTGTAGTCGGATATCGCACTTTTTCGAATATTCGACTTTTCGACTGTAGTCGGATATCGGACTTTTTCGAATATTCGACTTTTCGACTGTAGTCGGATATCGCACTTTTTCGAATTTTCGACTTTTCGACTATAGTCGGATATAGCACTTTTTCGAATATCCGACTTTCCGAATAAAAAGTCGACTTTTTTATCCGACTTAAAGAGTCGGATATTCATCCGATTATTCGATTCGGAACAAGTATACAGTGTAGCATTAATTGACTTGACCAAACAATGAGCTGCATTCTCCCGGCCTCCCTCCCTCAACTATGTGTAGCGCTCGCTTGGTTTTGCCGAACGTTAGGCTGGTTTTTCCGGCCTCCCTCCAATAAGCAATCGTTTCGCTTCGCCGAGCGATGGGCTGGTCTCTTCCGGCTTCCATCCATCCACTACAATACCGCCGCTATCTAAGGGAAAAAATGGGAGAAATGGGCAAAGTGGGCAACTAAAGCGTCTTTCGACCACAACTCGCCTCAATGTGCTCCGTTTTCGATTTCGAAAACGGCGAAATGTACAGCATGTCGTGATCTAGTCAATCATGCGAAAATATTTTGCAAAATTCGGAAGCAACATTATTTTTAA
Source organism: Aplectana chamaeleonis (assembly GCA_029168955.1). Classification (NCBI taxonomy): domain Eukaryota; kingdom Metazoa; phylum Nematoda; class Chromadorea; order Rhabditida; family Cosmocercidae; genus Aplectana; species Aplectana chamaeleonis. Next base: position 75,068 of record JAPDOI010000560.1, read on the forward strand.
AGGCGAAATACTTTTTCGTTTCGACCATGCTAGAGATCGCGTACGGTCATTTTGATCGAGTGATCTCGTTATCTTGTGATAACATTATCAAATTCATAACTAACTGAATCTTTAAAAAAGCGTTTTCATAGAAAATTTCTAACTTCATCTCATATAGTTAAATAGAATGTGGCACAGTAAACATTTTGGTCCTATCGAAATTGAGAACGGAGCTCTTTCAGGCGAGTTGTGGTAGAAAGACGCTTTAGTTGCCCAGTTTGCCCATTTCGCCCATTTTTCCCCTGGATAGCGGCGGTGTTGAATGTGTAGCATTTTATATCTTAGTCGAGTGATGAGCTGGCTTCTCCCGGCCTCCCTACATCAACTATGTGTAGGCTTCGCCAAACGGTAGACCGTCTTCCCCGGCATCCCTTCATTGAGCATGCGTAGAATTCGTTTACTTGGCCAAACTATGAACTGGCTTCTCCCTGCCTCCCTCCATCAACTATGGGTGGCATTCGTTTGGTTTCGCCAGACGATAGGCCGACTTCTTCGGCCTCTCTGCATCATACTCAAGCGAGCCGTTGTGTAAGATCTCAGCAGAGTTATGATTCCCTTCCACTGCTGACTGAAATTTTCGGGAATATTCAAGGTCACCTCCCCAAACTTTTTGTTCTAGACAAACATTTTAACGACTCCCCAACATCTGTTAGGAATTTAAACGACAGCACATGGCCCTGACCTCCATTAACTATTTGTAGCATACGCTTGGCTTCGACAAACGATAGACGGGGAAGGGCTCAATGTGCAACAGCTAAGGTGATCCCACTACGACTCGAAACGAAGCAAGTTCAAAGGACTCAATACGCGACAGGCACGGGTGCTCTACCATGACTCGTAACAAAGAAAGTTTAGAAAAACTCAATAGATCGGGCGGTCCCACCACGATCCGATACGAAGAGAGTTCACAAAATCCGAAGCTCAACACCTACGGTGGTCCCAACACGATCCGCAACGGAGAAACTTCAACGGATTCAATATGCAACAGATAGGGTGGTCCCACCATGATTCGCCTCTGAGAATTTTCAAAGGACGCAATATGCAACTGCTACGGTGGTCCCACCACGATTTACCACTGAGAAACTTTGAAGGACGAAATATGCAAAACCCTCGGTGGTTCCACCACGATTCTTCACTGAGAAACTTCAAAGGACGCGATATGCAACACCCTCGGTGGTCCCACCACGATTTTTTACTGAGAAACTTTATAGGACGCAATATGCAACACCCTCGGTGGTCCCACCACGATTCTTCACTGAGAAACTTTAAAGGACGCGATATCCAACACCCTCGGTGATCCCACCACGATTCGCCACTGAGAAATTTTAAAGGACGCAATATGCAGCTGCTACGATGGTCCCACCACGATTTACCACTGAGAAACTTTGAAGGACGCAATATGCAACACCCTCGGTGGTAACACCACGGTTCTTCACTGAGAAACTTCAAAGGACGCGATATGCAACACCCTCGGTGGTCCCACCACGATTCGCCATTGAGAAATTTTAAAGGACGCAATATGCAGCTGCTACGATGGTCCCACCACGATTCACCACTGAGAAACTTTGAAGGACGCAATATGCAACACCCTCGATGGTCCCACCACGATTCTTCACTGAGAAACTTCACAGGACGCGATATGCAACACCCTCGGTGGTCCCACCACGATTCGCCATTGAGAAACTATAAAGGACGCAATATGCAGCACCCTCAGTGGTCCCATCACGGTTCTTCACTGAGAAACTTCAATGGACGCAATATGTAACACCCTCGGTGGTCCCACCACGATTTTTTACTGAGAAACTCTATAGGACGCAATATGCGACACCCTCGGTGGTCCCACCACGATTCTTCACTGAGAAACTTCAAAAGAACGCGATATGCAACACCCTCGGTGGTCCCACCACGATTCGCCACTGAGAAACTCTAAAGGACGCAATATGCAACTACTACTGTGGTCCCATCACGAATCGCCACTGAGAAATTTCAAAGGACGCAATATGCAACTGCTACGGAGGTCCCACCACGATTTACCACTGAGAAACTTTTAAGGATGCAATATGCAACACCCTCGGTGGTCCCACAACGATTCTTCACTGGTAAACTTCAAAGGACGCGATATGCAACACCCTCGGTGGTCCCACCACGATTCGCCACTGAGAAACTCTGAAGGACGCAATATGCAACTACTACTGTGGTCCCATCACGAATCGCCACTGGGAAATTTTAAAGGACGCAATATGCAACAACTACGGTGGTCCCACCACGATTTGCCTCTGAGAAACTTTGAAGGACGCAATATGCAACACCCTCGGTGGTCCCACCATGATTTTTCACTGAGAAACTTCAAAGGACGCGATATGCAACACCCTCGGTCGTCCCACTACGATTAGCCACTGAGAAACTTCAAAGGACGCAATATGCAACTACTACTGTGGTCCTATCACGAATCGCCCCAGGAAAATTTTAAAGGACGCAATATGCAACACCCTCGGTGGTCCCACCACGATTCGCCATTGAGAAACTATAAAGGACGCAATATGCAACACCCTCGGTGGTCCCACCACGATTCGCCATTGAGAAACTATAAGGGACACAATGTGCAACACCCTCGGTGGTCCCACCACGATTTTTCACTGAGAAACTTCAAAGGACGCAATATGTAACACCCTCGGTGGTCCCACCACGATTCGCCATTGAGAAACTATAAAGGACGCAATATGCAACACCCTCGGTGGTCCCACCACGATTCGCCATTGAGAAACTATAAGGGACACAATGTGCAACACCCTCGGTGGTCCCACCACGATTTTTCACTGAGAAACTTCAAAGGACGCAATATGTAACACCCTCGGTGGTCCCACCAAGATTTTTTACTGAGAAACTTTATAGGGCGCAATATGCAACACCCTCGGTGGTCCCACCACGATTCGCCATTGAGAAACTATAAAGGACGCAATATGCAACACCCTCGGTGGTCCCACCACGATTCGCCATTGAGAAACTATAAGGGACACAATGTGCAACACCCTCGGTGGTCCCACCACGATTTTTCACTGAGAAACTTCAAAGGACGCAATATGTAACACCCTCGGTGGTCCCACCAAGATTCGCCATTGAGAAACTATAAAGGACGCAATATGCAACACCCTCGGTGGTCCCACCACGATTCGCCATTGAGAAACTATAAGGGACACAATGTGCAACACCCTCGGTGGTCCCACCACGATTTTTCACTGAGAAACTTCAAAGGACGCAATATGTAACACCCTCGGTGGTCCCACCACGATTCGCCATTGAGAAACTATAAAGGACGCAATATGCAACACCCTCGGTGGTCCCACCCACGATTCGCCATTGAGAAACTATAAGGGACACAATGTGCAACACCCTCGGTGGTCCCACCACGATTTTTCACTGAGAAACTTCAAAGGACGCAATATGTAACACCCTCGGTGGTCCCACCAAGATTTTTTACTGAGAAACTTTATAGGGCGCAATATGCAACAGGTATGATGGTCCCACCACGATAGCAGTGCTGTGCGCGCTCCCCCTAAACCTCTCTTTCCGCGACCTTCTCTGTGTATTGTGTTAAACAATAACGCGCTCTGACTCATGGAATCGAAAATTGCGGGAAATTCAACCACCCGGGCAGACGTCGGTCAGACGTACGGTCAGACACCGGTCACACACACCACCACGCCGCTTATTATATGTAAGGATATATGACCTGACTTAATCGGTTGGCTTTCGCCTGACGCAGTCATTCCGCATCTTCAACGAGGTGTGCCGTCCTAGTAGTCAGCCGTGTCCATTTTTCACGGTCTTCAGCCACAATTTGAACACATTCCATCCAGCTGTCACTATTCCATTTCCTGCGAAACGAAACATCGCGCCTGAACTGTCTTTCGATGCCGAGTGACTTCAAGTCCTCTTTAACCACATCCGTCCAGAACTTTCGCCTACGCCCAGGGGTGCGTTCCAAGAACGTTTCCATGACTCCATGGGAGGAAAAACAACCTTCCGATGGAAAAATTTGCTTTCCATGGATGCGAATCGCTCCAGCCGCGAAGCGGCTGGAGAGGTTTGGTTTTGCCTGGCACTTGTTATCACTTTATATTTTTATTTATTTATTTATTTATTTATTAATTACGTTCCGTAGAACGCTCCAATAAACAACTAGCTGACCATTAAGAAGAAATATATTCCATGCTCAGGAAAACAAAAAAACAAAAAAAAAAAAATCAACAAAAATCAATAAAACCATCGGCAACTAGATCAATGCAGACAACAACAACGGTAGAGAAAAGAACTAAGAGGCATCGGAGTTCGAAACACCGGCACATTTTGCAGAAATGGTTGAATATGCGTGAGCATATTCAACCATTTCTGCATTTTGGTAAAGTAGTTAATAAAACCTGTAAAACAAATTTTCTAGAGATTTCCTTCTGGATATTAGTGAGAGAGTCTAGAAGACACCCGCTGACAAAATTTGAGCCAAATCGATTGAAAATTAACAAAGTTAGATCGGCGGAAGCTTAGCAAAAATTCGCGTTTTTTCTTGTAACGCGTCCCTCGTGTCCTGTTCCTCGTTCCTCGTTCCTCTTTCCTCGTTCCTCGTTCCTGCCACTAGCCACTGCCAGTGGCCACTGCCAGGCGATCAGTTGAGCAGGTAGGTAAGTTGGTATGTGAACAGATATGATTACTTACTCACTTACTTTAACATTAACTACTTCACCTTTTACTACTTATCAAATCAAGTGATATTATCAGTTGGTAGACCAAATCGCTTAAACACATCGTAGGCCGTACTTTTCGATGGGGAGGGACAGGGGAAGTGACTAACAAGTTTGTTACTTACTGTTTCACATTAACTACTTTGCTTCTTACTGCTTATCATATCATGTGATATTATCAGTTGGTTGATCAAATCGCTAAAACACGTCGTAGGCTGAACTTTTCGATGGGAAGGGACAGGGAAAGTTACTAACAAGTTTGTTATTTACTGATTCACGTTAACTACTTTGCTTCTTACTGCTTATCATATCATGTGATATTATCAGTTGGTAGATCAAATCGCTAAAACACGTCGTAGGCTGTACTTTTCGATACATAGGGCATCTGATGACGTCATCAGGGTGTCATGCAAAGTACATAGGGCATCTGATGACGTCATCACGGTGTCATCTAAAGTACATAGGGCATCTGATGACGTCATCAGGGTGTCATGTAAAGTACATAGGGCGTCTGATGACGTCATCAGGATGTCATGTAAAGTACATAGGGCATCTGATGACGTCATCAGGATGTCATGTAAAGTACATAGAGCATCTGATGACGTCATCAGGACGTCGTGCCAAGGTCGTGCCAAGTGCATAAAGCATCTGGTGAAGTCATCAGGACGTCGTGCCAAAGTGGTGCCAAGTGCATAGGGCATCTTCTGACGTCATCAGGACGTCGTGGAAAGTGAGTAGCGCTTCATTTGTAGCGTGCGCAACAAGTTTGTTGCTCACTGATTATTATACAATACCGCTCACAGAATTTGGTCAGAAATCGAGCGAGGTCGGGTTTTCGCGTCTTTTTGTCTTTTTTGTATAACTCGCTTCAAAGTCAAGTTTGAGCGAAACTAGGGAAATATTCATAATCCAGGCGTGGAGGGCTATCCAATGGTGTACCTATTGTAAGGATTTCGTTGAGAACCATGGAAATTTCGCAATCAACCAGCTCTCTATATACGGTAGACACAGGGAAACGCAGGCGGAGACGGTAGCGCACCATCCATCACGGTACCGTAGTCACAAACCTGGGTGATTACGAAACTTCTGTAGTTCTCAACGTAGTCACCACAAAGGCTAAACCATTGGGTAGCACTCAACGCGAGGATCACGAATATCTCCCTAGTTTCGCCCAAAGTTGACTTTGAAGCGAGTTATACAAAAAAGACGAAAAAGACGCGAAAACCCGACCTCGCTCGCTTTCTGACCATGTCCTACGAGCGGTATTGTAGCAATCCATGCTGTTCGAAGAATATTAAAGATTTTTCAGGGATATTACTTCGTAATATCAATAAAAAGTGAACAATTCTATCAAAAAGGGGTCTTCCAAGTAAAAGAGGTTTGGTTGGCGTTAGAAACGTTCCAACAAAAAGGGAACAATAGGTAAGTAGAATGAGGAGAGTCTACAAAAAGTGAACAATATTTTCTGAGACTGATTTTCCTGGCCGATACTTCTTAACAGCAAAAACAAACCGTTGTGGTATTCCACGAGGAAGAATTCAATGGTTTCCAAGAATGGACTTCAATTTTGACGAGATTATAAGAAAATACTCTCATTAGATGCTGCACTTTGGATTCGCTTCTCGTAGCAACTAGAGCTAACCGTCCGTCTTTGTTTTTCGCATCATCTTCTATTCTGATGGTAAGTATTAGGTCTACATGCACATACATTTGAACGGTTCTCGCGTAATCTAGACCATTTTTATAACCACAGAGTGCTTTCGTGTAGAACACCGCAACGGTCTGTTTTCGCTGTTAAGAAGTATCGGCCAGGAAAATCAGTCTCAGAAAATATTGTTCACTTTTTGTAGACTCTCCTTATTCTACTTACCTATTGTTCCCTTTTTGTTGGAACGTTTCTGACGCCAACGAAACCTCTTTTGCTTGGAAGTAATAACTTAACATTGCTCCCACGTGGCTGTGGCTACTCAGACAACAGGTGCGGACTGACCGCTGGCAATCAAGGCCTCTCCGGGCGGTACGCCGGCAAGTTGCGGGCGGATCGCTGCTCATCGTGGCCTCGGCGAGCGGATCGCTGGCTATCAAAGCCTTTGCGGGCGGATCGCTGCGTTTTGGCGGGCGGATAGCTGCGCCTGGGAAACTTGAACACCCTAGCGGGCGGATCGCCGGCAAGCTCTAAAGCGGCGATCCGCCCGCAACCTGCCAGCGATCCGCCCGCAAGGGCTTTGATAGCCAGCGATCCGCCCGCTGAGCTATGAGATGCAGCGATCCGCCCGCAACATGCCGGCGATCCGCCCGCCAGGGCTTCGATAGCCAGCGATCCGCCCGCTTAAATTGTACACGGTGAAACTGGTCAATCAATCATGAGTGGATTGGAGTTCATTTATTGATCCACTGCCACGTCATAAAGCCCCATTCGCCATCTCTACTTCAGGGTCATAGTTGTTTCACTTCTATATGTCGCTTTTTTCTTGATGTTGCTTAATTGTTGAAAGATTTTATAATGCTTACCTTGTATTAAGCTCATTAGAGTACGTGTTCTTTAATTCTCCCAGTTTATCGCAAGTATCCTAATTCTGGGAAGCGGTTGTCTTCGAAAAAAACATATGGTGTATGCTAGAAATGGAGAGAAAAACGCTTCGCTCAAAAGATGGCGGAATAATATCTGCGCCGCGGCTATTTAGAGATATGATAGAAACCATACAATATCGTTAAATTCTTGACACAGATGGTGCTATGTACTCATCCACGTTTTACAGGAGAAAGCTTAGGTCCCATCAGCGAAAACGAATTGTGTTGTCAGTATTTCTTGGGCAACTAGGGTGGTGGTCGTAATGTATTCCGATTACGAAAGGGACGGGCAGACGGGGATGATCGGAGCGCATGAGTGGACGAACGGGGGAGAAGCGAAGCGCGTGAATGGAAGAGTCACCGAGTTTTACCCGCCTCTCCTGCGCTTGGAGTAATTTACGATCATCCACTGACGGCTCACTTGACCTGTTTTCAGTTTTTCGCTTTGAAATTATTCGAAAAATTATTCGAATATATTCGAGTCGATTTCATTCGAAACTATTCAAATTCGGACCTCGACAAAAGGGTCATTCGAATATATTCAAAAATCGGACCTCAAAAAAAAGAGGCCATTTGAATATATTCAAAAATCGGACGTTAAAAAAAGGGAGTCATTCGAATCTATTCGATATTCGGTCTTTTCTTCCAGGGCACAACTATACTAAACTGGTGTCAACCTTGTTTTTAGAGGAAGCGAGCCTCCTTCGAGGGAAGTAGATATATGACGCATTTTTCAGGCGCAGGAGTCAGATGGCAGCGGCGTCCTCGGTTCAGTCACTAAAGTTTGCGATGCTTGAACCCTATCTGGAGGTCCCTCTTACCCGGTGAAGGCTCAATAGAGGTTGGGAGGAGTCGTCGCGCCGCGTATCGGGGTGCCGGCCGCATCGTGTGTCGGCGTGCAGGCTAGCTGTGTGGGCGCAGGGTTGAATTCGAGTGATGAGGTTCCCCAATTCGGATGTGTGGACCGTGACTGCCCACATTTTTGAGGATTTTCTATGGGAGGATACGAAAGGTAAGAATTTGAAAACCTGAATATACCCGAAAGTCCGAGTTTCAAAGAAGTCGAATTACGACATTTGAAATGTACGGTCGGCATGGATCCTAGTGAGGCGTTCTGTTCCCTAGAAAACGTTGGCGCAAGCTCGGTGCCATATGCTAATACATAGGTGCACCAAGTTTGTGCCAACTTTCAGTTAGGAACGCATGGTAAATAGAATTTCATTATTCCGAGACCCACAATGCAGATTTTTCTGGAACTTAGGCAATGTAGGGAGCCCTTACTAACTTTGTTAAAGTGCCGAGTGAGCCAAATTATCCGCTCTAGCACGATGTGATTTTACTTCATTTGCCAAAAGATGAAAATGTGACTAGTTGTAGCTAGCAACACGTTTTGGCGCAATTTAGTTAGTTGGCCGTATTCATGAAACAAAGGGAGCCTCCCGGGAAGGTCCAAAGTTCGCCCAACGCATACACTGGCTGCTTATAGGAACCCTTCCGCGAGGCTCTCGTGGTTTCATGGATATGGCCACAGAACTTTTCAGGGTGATTGTGAACTGGCGCCCTGAAAGGATGGTCGCGTGAATGATTCCACAATATCCAACCTGCGCCCCATATTGGGGCACAATCGAACCGCAAAGTACACTACTAGCGCAGCTGATGAGCTTCAAACCTCTACTGCCCTAATCGGAGTTAAATTTGGGTCCGCAGCTGCAAACAACCGTAGTTGCAGCGAGCAGCTCGGATATACTAGAGCTGGGTCTACGGGGTCACGGCGCTATCATTTAAGTCCCAGCAAGATTGTTTGTAAGCTGCGTGCTGCAACAGACCTTATCTGCAAATGCGGAGCGCTATTTCACTCCTGTTCGGACACTGCGGGGCGGGCTGGACGTAATTCTTTTGAGAGACTGGGGCATTGCACTCAATTTTTGAAGAGATTGACAAACTGTCGTGTCTGGTGTTCGAAGAGGCCTATCGTACACCGGTGGGTCAGTCTGTCGGAAATCAACGTATAAGAAAAATTGTAAAGTTTTCAAACATTAAAGGGTAGAATATGAGACACGGGACGGAGTAAACGAATTGATTCATTATTATGTGGGTATAAGGCAGTAGATGAGCAGTACTGAGGTGTGCAGAAGTACGGCCGGCACCGGTTGCCCACATACCTTGCGTTCCTTATTGTGACTTGGCGCAAGCTCGGTGCACGCAAGTTATAGTCTACAGCAATGGAAGTAGGACCTGGTGAGGTTGCGGACTCTTCCTAACATACTGTAGTCTGATTGTGTTATCACTCATTTTTTCGAAATAACTGAGATTGGTCGGTGAGTTTTTGTTTCCACTCCCGCATTTTCACCTGTTTTCATTGCTTCCACAGATGTAGTCATATCGTTGAAAACACAGACTCACCGATCTATCACAGTTGTTTCGGAAAAATGAGTGATACCACTAACAAACTACCGTATGTTAGGACGAGTCCGCAACCTCACCATGTCCTACTTCCATTGCTGTAGACTATATGTATAACATAGGCACATCGGCTTTGCTCCAAGAAACAATAAGGAAAGCAAAATATCAAAGCGATCTGTTGTCGACTATACGCCGGTTGGGGTCTAGGGTGCAGCACAAACTTCAGGGCTTCAGTTTCTTGGGAAGTAAAAAGTTTTTGACCGGATTTTTTGGCCCAGGTTTTCCTCAACATGTTTAGGTAGTCAACTCTTTGGGTTGATTAACACTGCGTCATAGGCGCTTAAAGGCACAGTCAAAGGTCAGGGGCCAAATCTAAGATTTCCACATAATTATGAAGTAGACCCACCCCGTATAACACCTGCCAAGTGAGAGCTCTTGATTCCACAGAATAAGCGAGATATAGGAGGAAGCCAATCTGGGGCGCCCACACCAGGAAGCCACTTTGGCACGCCCCTTTACGATCTTTCGAGCTGAACAGTGGCGAGATGAGTGATGATTTCCGATCAATAGCCCCGTTCTTCCCTACATTCTCAGCCTCCCTCTTTATTCAGGTCGGCTCGCATCCATAGGTTGCAAATGCCGGAAGTTACAAGCCTCGGACAACTCGTCCAGCATGCTTCCGCAGCTCAATTTTTGAGGGGCCACAACTCCGTTCCCAGGGGGCCTTGTACGACCAGAGATGTCATATATGTAATCTTCTAATAATACGTAGTAACACTTTTTTCTCAAGTAATCTCCTTTTGTAATAAATTGCATGTGGTTGGTCCCTAATTCGTTTGACCCAGTTGTCCTTGACACTGCACTGGCCACTTCCGGTCAGCGCACCAGACTGGCCACTTCCGGTCACGCCCTATGACTGTCACCCCCGTTCGAAGTCCAAGTCGCCACTTCCGGTACACCAGACAGTGCCATTTCCGGTGCCGCCTCCTGGGGCTGTAGCCAGCCCTATATAAGTCGACTTGTCTTCCCGTAAGGTAGATTTGATTCTTGCTCTTGTTTTTTTTTTAAAAAAAAATTTGTGAACTCTCTCTCTTCTTGCTTCAAACTCTGAACTCACAGTCCTCCGCTTGTCCACTGGGAAAAACCACTAGACAAGCTCTTCTGCGGAATCGTAGAAGAACTCTCTCCTCAGTAGAGCACCTTCCTTGGATTTCATGGGGGCTGAGCCTAACAAGTCGGATTGACTGAAAAGTTTTCTTTGCAGTCTTGGAAAAAGACATGCCTTCATCTTGCGGCAGTAATCCTGCTATCACTGTGGGCTGCACAGACCGAGACGAACAAATGACCGTGGACGACAATTACGCTGTTTCAACCGGTGTAGAGGTGAGTCAAGTGAATGCTCAGCTAGCCTTTGCAGTTGACAACATCAGAACGCGGTTAAACGATATTCTAGACGATCAGATTCGCAACCTTTCTGCACACAAAAAGCTCAATATTTCGAATGCAGTTGGATCGACTGTTAAGATTGCTAGGGAGAAAGCTAAGCTCATAATCCGCGAAGCAAGGCACTCGATATTCGAGGAAATTGCATTAACTCGGGAAGAATTTCGCACAGTTTTGCCAATCGCGAGTTATAATAGCGTTTTGATGCAGCGCCTAGCAGAAGCGCTGAATTGCAATACTCCTGACGTTATACCTGCAGTAAGAGCTAAGAGTCTTGAGGTAGATACACTCAGATCACAGCTTACTGAAAAGGGTGAAAACTTGGAAAGTTTGAAAACCTGAATATTCAGTTGCAGGGTCAGTTGAGCACTCTCACAGCAAGGATCGAGAGCATGCTTGGTCCTTTGGGAGGAGAACAACAGCATGGGATTCCAGTTAATGTTTTCAAGGTGAGCAGAAAAACGAAGTTAACTGGTCAGATGTTAGCAAACAGCTGTTATCACTGAATAGAGTCAAGAACGGTAATGCTCAGAACCGCCATCTCGAACACCGCAGATCGAAAGATGGGAGACACAGGCGCCAGAGGTCAATCTCAAGCGAACGGTCGAGAGCATCATCGGAACTGTCTTCCAGCGTGTCGACAATCGGTGAGTCCGCTTCAGTTGCTCAAAATTCGACGGCAAGGACGGAACCCATAGAAATAAGCGCGGTTTCTGATGCTATGAACGGCATGTTCAGCGTTTTCAAAGAGGTTTTCAAAGCGCAAAGCATAGCGGATGTAGCTAAATACGATGGGAAAAGCTCTCTCAGTGACTTTCTTCGTGCTTTAGAAGTAAAGTATCCCTCGAGAGTGTGGGCTGACAGCGACAGGCGTGACATATGGGTAAACCACTTGGTAGGATCGGCCCGGTCCACATACAAAGCCTTATCAGATAACGTCAAAAGCGGTAGTTTCAGCGGGTTAGTCGCTGCGCTTAAACAAGCTCGTCGTAACCCATGCGAGAAAATGAAGCTTATGCGCGACTGGGACAACCCCGCGAAAAAGCGCGACGAATCAGTCGCGGATTTCTGCTGTCGTATGGAGGATATCTCTAGACAGATCCATCTGAATGATGATTGGGATTTCCATCGAGCTTCTAAGCTGTACTCTTGTCTGCAGCACTGGAGAGACTCGTACCATATCCTTGCGGCTCTTGACGCAAATGATGGTGAAGTCTACGGAGGTGTCAAAAGGGTAGCGCTACGTCTCGAAAAAACGAGAACTGTTGGATTTGAGAAAACAGGATCCACAGGAAGCTTCAAATCTTTCAAAAGGAAGACGTTTGCGGAAAAGGCAACAAATTCTGTGCAAAAAGAGCGTAAGGGGAAGTACCCGAACTCAGGCCAAAACGGGAAGTATCCGATCAAACCACATAAGACTTTTCCTAAGAGCAAAAACTCGGGCGAGAATGGCTCTGGAACGAGTAGGGCAGTCAAAGACGGTCGTCTTGATGCCAAGTCATTATCTACATTTGTAGAAGACTGGTGTGGGATGGTTCGCACGCAAAAGTCACCAACGAAATTGGGAGCTGTTGCTGTAGGGAAACCAACCTTATGCGACGCGAAAATTTTTGGGATGAAGGTGAAGGCGTTCATTAATACTGGTTCCATAATTTCGATCGTACTAGCCGCACTTCTCAAGCAAGCTAAAAATGAAGGCTTTGACTTGGACAAAGAAGTTGAAATGGTAGGAGACGGACAGGAACACAAAGTTTTCGATGCCTCAGGCAATCAAATGAATTTTGTGGCCATTGTGAACGCGGAAATAGGTGTTAAAGGGGCGGGTAGCGCTCGAGTTTTTATGCATGTCCAGAAGAGCAAGGGCAATATCCCGGTTTTGGGAACCAACGCCCTAAGTGTTCTGGGAATCCAGCTCACGTTTGGACCGAATAACGTGGAGAACGCTACTGCGAGGCAAAGGGTGGTTACACCTCCTGGAGCCGTGGCTGCTATTGAAGTAGAAAGCAAAAGAAAATCCGGACAGCGATTTTTCTGGTCAAATGATCCTCGCATAAGCTCTGGAGTGTGCTTGCTACAGGAGGGTAACGCAGGTATATCTGTTGTGAACCGTGACGATCAAACATGGGTAGTGAACAAGGGGGAACCCTAGGGGGAATGGTCGGATGACCCGCCCAAAGACCCAAAACTGATCCACGTTCCGTGCGGCATGCTCGACATTACAAAACACGTGGTTTTATCTAAACCAGAACGGAGAAAAGCTCTGATTGAGATCATAGAGAGCAACCGTAAATCGGGAAAACTTCCGAAAGAGATCGTTGAAGTGATCAAAAGGTATGACGGAACTTTCGCCATTGCTGACTCGGAATTGGGACAAACGGATCTGGTGAAGCATGACATTGACGTGCAAAGACATCCACCGATTCGCCAAAAGACGAGACCATTACCTTATGGAGTCAGAGATAAGGTAGACACAATGCTCAGAGATCTTCGTGATCGCAAAATAACTGAGGATAGCCATTCACCGTGGGCTTCTCCAATTGTCTTGGTTGCCAAGAAAGATGGGAGCACTCGATTATGCGTTGACTACCGGGAAGTGAATAAGGTAACTCGGAAAGATCCCTTGCCACCAATTGATTTGACCCTGCAAAATCTACAAGGGAAGCGATGGTTTACATGTCTTGATTTAGCAAGCGGTTACTGGCAGGTCCCTCTGACTAGGAATGCAAAAGAAATCAGCGCATTTGCAACGTCTGCTGGTCAATTTCAGTTCAACGTGTTGCCATTTGGACTAACAAATGCACCGTCTGAAATCCAGCGCTTGATGGACAAGGTGCTTGAAGATCTGAAAGGACCAGAAGTTTCGGTTTACCTGAATGATATTCTTATCGCAACAGAAACCGAAGAGCGTCATCTAGAAGTGCTGTTTCAGACACTAGAAGCTTTCCGGAAGGCAAATTTGAAGGTCAAGCCGCAAAAATGCCGTTTCATGGAAACCAGTCTGGAATTTCTACGCCATGTGGTCGATAAGGATGGTATCAAGACTAACCCTGAAAAGGTGTGCAAGATCCAAAACTACCCAAGGCCGCAAAATATAGCTCAGCTGAGGACATTTCTCGGAATGGCGGGATACTATCGCAAGTTTGTTCTGCGGTACGCTCAGTTAGCGAAGCCGTTATGTGAACTGACTAGTCCAAAAAGCAAGTTCATTTGTTCAGAAGAGCAGGAAAAAGCTTTCAGGGATCTGAAAGAAGCTTTAGTTTGTGCTCCTGTTTTGGGACAACCAAACATCGAAAAAGCGCGGGATGGAAGCCGACCCTTCATTATATACACTGATGCAAGTAGGATTGGTGTAGGAGCGGTATTAGCTCAAGAAGGGGACGATGGATTTTTGCATCCAATATTTTTTGCTTCCAAGCCTTTTTCGCCTGCGGAACGCAATTACCAAGTAACTGACCAAGAAGCTCTAGCGCTTATTTTTAGCCTGAAAAAGTTTCATTACTTCATTTTCGGCATTCGTACGGTAGCGCGGACCGATCACGCTGCTCTGACTTCTCTTTTCAAGAGAACGCATGTCTCGCCACGCGTTCTGCGTTGGGCGCTGGAAATACAGCGATATGACTTGCAAATTGAACATGTGAAAGGCGCAGCAAACTGCGTTGCAGACGCGTTCTCACGCGGACCAGTGGATTCTTGTAACGAGGACGCGCTAATGCTTACTGCGCAAGAAAACGTGGTTTGCACGGTTCAGGAAGAGCATGAGTGGTTAACAGAATTACGGGCGACTTCGCTGAATTGATAAAAGCAGTCGAAAACAATCAGATGAAAGAAGTCAGACTTCCACTACACCATGGCGCACTCAGTTCTGCCGATTTTGTCATAAAGGAAGGGAAACTCAATCTGATAAATGAAGATGGATCTTTGGCTACCATAGTTCCGCGATCATGTCGGCGCGACGTGTTCAACGAAGCGCACTCAGGAATTCTGGGAGGACATTTTAGCGCTCAGAAGATGTTCACTCAGATGAAAAAGTCGCTGTTCTGGCCTGGAATGCGTCAGGATCCGGGAACCTGGTACAAATCTTGTAAACAGTGTTTCCTAAACAACTCAAAGATGAAGAATGTACCACCTCTGAGTTCTATTCAGGTCACAAGACCACTGCAAATTGTAGGGGTCGATCTGTTAGAAATGGGTTTGACAAGTCGGGGAAACCGCTATATTGTCACAATCATTGACCATTTCACAAAATACCTGGGAGCCTACGCTATTGCGGACAAAAAGGCTGATACTGTTGCAGAAGTTATCTTCAGCAATTGGGTTTGTGGATCTGGTCGATGGCCCGAAATCCTTCTCTCGGATCGAGGAAGCGAATTTGAGAATGCTATCATGACGGCACTTTGTGAAGTCATGGGTATTGAGCAAAAATTCTTAAAGGGGTGTTGCCCACGAGAAAGCGGATTAACGGAACGTGTCAATGGAACCATTGTGAGAATGCTCAAAAAGAAGACAACTGTAGCAGCCGAGTGGGACAGAGTTTTACCAACGGTGGTCTACGCCTATAACGCTTCCGCTCATACTGCAACTGGGGAAAGCCCTCATTTTTTGCTCTACGGTTCAGATCCGAAATACCCGTCAGCAGTGATTCCTTCAGAGCATTTATCGCCGTATGTAGTGGATTATGACACTTACAAAACCGAACTTCTTTGCGGGTTGAAACTTGCGCGGGATTGTATTAAAGAAAACGCCAAGGAGTACCGTGATCAAATGAAGTCTGGGTACAAAAAAAGTGGAAAACTGGAAAATCTACAGTTTTCAAACCCGGCGATAGAGTGTATATGAAGCTTCCAACTGAAAAAGGGAAATCACGGCATCCCAAACTGGTCATACACTGGTCTGGTCCCTTTCGAGTAATTGAGGCTAGCTCAAATTCTGCTCTAATAACCTTGATAGGGGAAAATCGAGAACCTCTTAGAGTGCAATTCGATCACCTGGTGAAAGTACCTAGGGAAATTGATGACAGCCCGGTAAAAGGGACAACGACGCGAGGAAATCGCGGCAGACCAAGAGAGTTGGGAATGAAAACTAACCAATGTAACCAAATAAAGTGCCTCAGTATTGAATTTGTGGATTTCAGAATGTCGTTTTCGTCCTCCTCCGACACTCGTCACGTGGATTGGTCTTGTCCTGGGAAGCTAATGGCCAATGGAGTCGAAGTCAAATGCTCGGTAGCCGTATCGTTAAAAGACGTCATCCCGAATGCGCTGTTTGGAGCTCTGAAATTGAACTCCCCAAACGAATTGTCACGATTGTTGTCCGTATTGTCTCAATCTCATGTACCCGAATCGTGGCGCACATCCCGTCTTCTCGATCGTAATTAAGACCACATTTGTCCAACCGGACTTGGTTTTGCAATCTCATTTTTTCGCGAACATTGTATCCATATGACGCTTGCTTCAGTCGCTGATATTTTATGTTCAATTCCTGATCATCCCCCTCGTGGACGTTGCGATCCATACAACTTGGCGAAACTTGCGGACTACGCGAGACAGTATGCGGTACTGCATCCCTGGACTGACTCGTCTTGGAAAGAACTGCATCCTGACTGGTTTGCCGAGGAATACTCAGCAATACTCATCTTTAGTACTGCGGACTTCGCTGGAACGACTCGATGGCGAGGAGCCTGGACACTCCTTCTGCAGCAGGTAGCTCGTGGAGCAGGACTGATTGGGTTAGCCGGTCCACAGAACGACCACGACTGGAAAACATCGGTTGACCTCTTGCGGGGCCTCTTCGAGGAGACCGTGGAACAGCGTCCATCACTGCGAAACCGTCTACGATGTCTGCTGCCGACCCGCTCACAACAAAAAATGATTTCGGCCGGCTTCCGTACGGCTACGTACGAGAAAGGGAAAATCTCCACGCAGAGTACAGCCAAAAGGTTCTGGTCGGCTACGATCGCGGAGCATTCGGCATTCCTATGCATGGACCCCTTCATGAGGACCGACCAGCAGCGTGCAGCTAAACGCATCAACGAGCCGAAATTTTATGTTCGAGGGGAACCTCGTTTTGGAGAACAACACACCAGAGGCGGTTATGCTTCTCAAGCGCGGTTGTCGTTTATTAATCGACCAATCCAGAAGATCGGAAACAAAATGTACAGGCTCTTACCGGTCGAAGAGAAGTTTCCAGCTCGAAAACCCGCTAGAGGACATGGCTCCACATCCTACAGGAAGCCTTGATTCGGCGTAGTGGAAACGCCTACCTCTCGGGGCCCCCATGTCATGTATGTAATCTTCTAATAATACGTTTTAACACTTTTTTCTCAAGTAATCTCCTTTTGTAATAAATTGCATGTGGTT
Source organism: Aplectana chamaeleonis (assembly GCA_029168955.1). Classification (NCBI taxonomy): domain Eukaryota; kingdom Metazoa; phylum Nematoda; class Chromadorea; order Rhabditida; family Cosmocercidae; genus Aplectana; species Aplectana chamaeleonis. The sequence goes on from JAPDOI010000560.1 coordinate 92,616, forward strand.
GGTCCCTAATTCGTTTGACCCAGTTGTCCTTGACACAGCACTGGCCACTTCCGGTCACGCCCTATGACTGTCACCTCCGTTCAAAGTCCAAGTCGCCACTTCCGGTACACCAGACAGTGCCATTTCCGGTGCCGCCTCCTGGGGCTGTAGCCAGCCTTATATAAGTCGACTTGTCTTCCCGTAAGGTAGATTTGATTCCTTGTTTGTTTTTTTTTGTTTTAATAAACCTTTGTGAACTCTCTCTCTTCTTGTTTCAAACTCTGAACTCAAAAGCCTTCATTTTTAGGAAAAACCACTAGACAAGCTCTCCTGCGGAATCGTAGAAGAACTCTCTCCTCAGTAGAGCACCTCCCTTGGATTACAGAGAGACATCATTGGAATCAGCGTGAGACCATTTTCAAGATAAGAAGGGAAACAGAAAGTCGATTTGGAGGTTGGAGTGTGCCTTTGAGAATTGGTCCCCGACCCGAGGGATCAAAAGGAAAAGGGGTTCAAATTACGGGTACATCGCTGACAACTGGCGGGTAGATCGCTGATAACTGGCGTGTGGATCGATGATAACTGCCGGGCGGATCGCTGGTTACTGGCGGGCGGGTCGCTGGCTACTGGCGGTCGGATCGCTGGTTACTGGCGGGCGGATCGCTGGCTACTGGCGGGCGGATCGCTGGCTATTGGCGGGTGGATCGCTGGCTACTGCCGGGCAGATCGCTGGCTACCGGCGGGCGGATGGCTGGCTACTGGCGGGCGGATCGCTGGCTACTGGCGGGCGGATCGCTGGCTGCTGGGGGGGGGATGGCGGGGGGGATGTCGATCCGCCCGCCAAAAGCCAGCGATCCGCCCGCACCTGCTGTCTGAGTATGTTTCCATGGACGTGTTTTGCCATTTACAGGTTCTTGGAACGCACCCCAGGTGGCCGTTTACAGACAGGATTTGGAAGCATTCTCAAAGCGTGTTGTACGAGACGATCCGGCGTTCTTCTTCGTAAATGCCCGAGCAGTCGAAGTCGACTTTCCATTGCTGCTTGAGATGGCGTTAGGAGATGCTGGCACCTCCCTCGTGTCAAGCGTTGATGTACTGTATAGTTGTACACGAACGAAATTTTCGAAAAATTTTCGAAAGATTTTTCGAAAATTTTTTCGTTCGTTTTCGTTCGTTCAAATTTCGTCGAACGAAATATTTTCAAATTTCGTTCGTTCGAAATTTCGTCGAACGAAATTTTTTCGAATTTCGTTCGTTCGAAATCCGATTTTTCAAAATTTTTTCGAAATTCGTTCGTTCGGAATTTTTTCGAACAAATTTCGGAAAAATTTCGAATTTTTCGACAAATTTCGAAAAAATTTCGCAATTTTCGACGAGTTTCGAAAAAAATACGAAATTTCGAAAAAAATCGAAATTTCGATTAATTTCGAATTTCGTTCGTTCGACCTCCGAAATTTCAAAGGTTTTTCGAAATTCGTTCGCTCGAAATTTTTTCGAACAAAATTTTTTCAATTTTCGTTCGTTCGAAATTTTTTCGAACGAAAATTTTTCAATTTTCGTTCGTTCGAAAATTTTTCGAACGAAAACTTTTCGATTTTCGTTCGTTCAAAATTTTTTCGAACGAAATTTCTTCATTTTTCGTTCGTTCGAAAATATTTCGAACGAAAAATTTCGATTTTCGTTCGTTCGACATTTTTTTTCGAAATCGTACAACTTCAATGTACTGCGTCGATTTCCTTGTAAAGGTCTTCGTTATGGCATACACGCGGCCAGAAATATCCAAGCAAACGCCTAAAAAGCTTCCTCTCCGTGCAATCCAATCCATCTGCGTCTTCGGCGCTGCACACGTCTTCGATCCGTACATCATGATAGGGCGAATAGCGGATAGGTAGACGCGCAACTTGACTTCCTTCGCGATGGTGGTAGACCACAAACATTTGGTTAGAGAATTAAATGCAGACGTAGCTTTCGCACATCGTTGTCGAATATCCGCTGCATAACTACCATCGTACTTCAGCAAACAGCCCAAATAACAGAACGCGTCCACCAGTTCGATACTTTGTCCGTCCCACAAACTCCCGTTGAAGGCCTCAGTAAGACCCACATCTGCTTGCATTTGTCGGAACGAAGACGAAGTCCATAGGATGCGGCATACTTCGAAACGAGGCTCACAATCCTTTGCAGTTTCGCGTTGTTTTCAGCGAATAACACGATGTCGTCGGCGTACTCCAGGTCGACAAGGGAGCGTCCTGATGGTGTTAGGAACGCATCCGCAGGAAACTGTTCTGCAACTCTACGCATGATGTCATCAACGGCGAAGTTAAAAGAAAAGGTCCTGCTACAGCTCCTTGCCTTACTCCTGTTCTCACCTCGAAAGCTGACGTAAATCCGACAGGCGTACGAACTGCTGCTGTTGTTCCTTTGTTCATGTCCTCGATTAACCGAACATACTTTTCCGGGACTCCATCTGCTCGCAGAGCATTGAGCAATCGATCACGATGAGGAGAGTCGAATGCGGCTTCAAAGTCCAAAAAAGCAAGCTGTAATGGCTTCGAATACCGCTGCCACGATTCGATTACTCTTCTCACAACGAACACCTGGTCGATGGTCGATCTTCCAGGTCGAAAACCGGCTTGCTCCTCTCTGGTCGTTTCCTCACGATGTTTGATGAGTCGCTCGAGAATGATACGTTCTAAAACCTTGTACATGACACGAAGTAGAGAGATTCCTCTGTAGTTCTCAGGATCCGTGACGGATAGCTTCTTGTGAAGAGGTACGATGATCGCATGTCTCCACGAATCGGGTATCCTTTCGCTCATCCATATGGCACGGATGGTGTTGGTCATTTCACGAATCCCAGACGGAGGAAGAGCTTTCAGCATTTCAGCAGTGATGTTGTCATCTCCACCTGCCTTTCCATTCTTCATTTTCCGGACACAATTCGAAACTTCAGCCTCAGTCGGCGGTTCCTCACTGACATTGTAATGTGCTCTCTGGACATGCGGCAGCTGTGGTACTGACGGCGCTGGACGATTCAGTAGTGAACTGAAGTAATCCTTCCATAATGGCAGCGTCGCATCACCAACTGCAACTCCATTGGTAGTGTTGAGGACAGCAGAACATCTCTTCATCTTGCCGCTATACTGTCGTAACAACGTGTAGGCTTTCCTCGGATTCTTCTCCTCCCAAGCCTTCTCAAACTTCTTAGCTCTACACGTTCATTCTCGTTCGCGGTCATTTTGAAGCTGCCGACGCAACTTCCTCCTGAGACGCTTCTCCTCCACGAAGTTTCCTGCAGTTTGGAGAGCACATACTCTGTTGTAAGTAAACGTCGTTTCCTCTGAGACGTAGGCGAACTTCTTCTTAGGCTGTACAACCGGGGGTACCTCTCTCGAATCGCACTGGATGCACTTGACAAAAAAATCCGCGTCGCAAAGTTTCGTCTTCGTCCGTACTCCGATGCGACTAGAAACGCGTTGTCGGAATTTCCTTCTGCATTCTTCATCCCTGAGACTTGTCGTATCAATCCTCTGGAGAGGCTTAGCCCCTCGCTTCCTCTTATGAATCCTCGCAGTGAAGTTCAACAGAACTGGACGGTGATCCGAATCGAATGCGACATCCCACACAGCTCTAGATCTTTGAATGTCCGATACTGGAATATTCCTCGTCAGAACATAGTCGAGCTGTAGTTTCAAAGTTGTCATCTTCCGCTTCCGCTGCTCTTCCTAGCTTTCCTAGATAGCTGGGTTGGTCCCTGCCACGTAAGCTGATGGCGGCGATGATTCCTCTTGAATTTCCTTGCAATAATCAGACCACTGCGTTCACACAAGTCGACAAGGCGGTAGCCATTGTCCGATGTTTGCTCCACTGGGAAGAACCATTTACCGAGTACTTCGGATTCCTGATCAAGTCCCATCTTCGCGTTTGCGTCGATTCCCACCACAACAGCATGTTGACAGGGTATCCTGGCTAGCAACGTATTGAGTTCCTCGTAGAAGGCATCCTTGGAATTGTCTTCGGCGGTTTCGGTGGGCGCATGAGCACTCACTATCCACAGATTGAATCCTCTGTGATCCCGCAGTCGCACAAATGCATTCCTACACGACGTTGAGCCGAATTCCTCAATAATACCACTGTAGTCCTTCCTTACAGCTATCGCACAGCCTCCCACTCTCCTATCATCAGCGTCACCACAGTAGATGACGTACTCTCCGACGTTGATGACTGGTCTATCCTTGAGGCGAGTTTCCTGCAAAGCAGCAAACCGTGCATGGAAGTAGCTCAGAAGATAGGACAACGCAGATTGTTGGATATCACTCGACAATGACCGGCAATTCAGGGTGGCGAAATTGTGGCTTGTGGCCAAAGACTCCATGAACTCCCTAGGTACGGATCCTAAGGTGTTATGGACCAGAGGCCTTAGTGTGCCGGACGGCAACACCTTTATGCAATGTGCGGGATACTTTCGCGATATAGTTGTGCACGCTATATCGCTCGAACGTTCCCTGTGTACACTCAAACGTCTGCTGGGTTACCAACCTCAAACGGAATATTCAAAGCAAAGATACTGTAAACCAATGAAACGTAAACAACGATGGATGAGTCCGAAGAATAGCACAGGGAAACAAGCAACCCAGCTTTACGGAGGGTCACTCCGCCGCTTCCCGGAAGCCAGTTTCACGTGCACTAAGTTCTTATAGGCGCCGAAGTTCATAGGAATAGTATTGTTCCTACTGAGATCTTCGAATACCGGAACAATTCTATTAGTCAAAAAGCAGCGCTGACACTCAAGATTTGACACGGTAGGGTGGAATTTAATCGGACCCCCCCGGGTTACCGAATCTCTCGTTCTCACGAAATCCCCAGGCCTAAGACCAAACTTGCCATTGCAAAGGATATGATGGAACAGAAATAAATAAATTCTTCTTCCTTCTGAGAGCCAAAGGCTTAAGGCCAAAGAGTGCATTTCTGTCAGCAGCGGAGGGCAATTGCCCATAAATGAAGCCATGCTGTCTGATAAGAACTCTTCTAGTAAAATTGTTCTGTATCTTTTCCAATCTATTTATGTTCTTGAGTTTGGCGGGGTTGAATACCGGGGTACCGTACTCGAGTAGAGGCCTTACATAGAGTTCGCGCAATAATTCTAGTCTGATGAATGGACGGGGCTGCGACGGGAGATCACCACGCATGAATCGAAACCCCATTCTCTAGTGAGGCTGGCGATTCCGCACGGACCGCCGCCTGGTCCATGCGTCAGACTAGATCGAAAATGGACACCATACATACGTGGTGTAAGCTCTGATAAGAACAGAGGGATTGCAAGTTGACAAACCCCTGAAAATATTATTCATAGCAAAAGTTGCTTTATTCGAGATAAATTCACAGTGCTTATCAAAATTCAGACTTGTAGTAATAGTGAACCCTAAATCAGTTATTTGGTCAACTTTTTGGATCTGACAGCCACTGACAGTATATTTACTGTTAGCATTGCTATTACCCAAGTGGAGAACCTTCGTTTTTTCCTTTGCCAACGGTAGATTCCAATCGCGAGACCAAGTACTAACAATGTCAATAGACTGTTGTAGCAGGATACAGTTCTCCGGTTGGGAAACGTCCTGATAGATCTTGATATCATCCGCAAATGCACTGAAATCGGTGCCACAGGAAGTGACAAGACCGGCGATTTCGTGAGTGTATATGCTGAAAAGGATGGGTGACAATACCCCGCCTTGTGGTACACCACACAGGACTGACCTTGGAGTTGAGTGAGAAGAGATCTCTTGAACTCTTAATGTCTGCGTCAACAACAGCAGGAACCAATACGAGAAAAAATACGCGTTGAATGTTATCTTCCAGTTTGGAAACCAGTTCTGAAGAAAGACGGGCTGAAATAAGAAAATGTGACCAGGCCTTCCACTGGAATCGCAGTAGCGAAGTTGCAGAACGCTTTCCTGAGGGCGTGATGTTATCACCATCTAAACGAATGGATGAAAGTGGTGGATAGTAGGCAGCAAGTAGATGTAGTATTTTTTGATTTTTTGAAAGCTTTCGACAGAATTCCTATCACGAGGCTGATTGGCAAATCAACGACAATAGCCCAATCCTTTTTTAGCTACACGTCGGAATTGCCTGACTTCCTCGAAAGCTTTGGAGTAACTTCTAAGATGTACGCCGATGATATCAAATGTTCACTGTTATTAAAGGCATCGTTCGCGCTAGAAATCAATTTTCATTTTCTGGCTCGATTTCATGATTGAGCCCGGTGGATCACACTGGTAAACTTTGGCGCGTCAAAAACGTTGGGCAATGAGGTTGGATGGCGTCAAAGATGAAGATCCGCCACCAATTCTCACCAGTCATCTAGCACTTTCTCCTAGAATGTTGGTGCGACCGTAAGACAACATGAAAAATTGTTACGGCACGAACTCCACAAGCCGAAAAACTCCGCAAACGACAGTGACGAGGCCTCCAGAAGCAGAAAAACTTTAAAAACGATTTTGGCGCGAAATTCAGATTCGTATTTACAATGTGTTCCGATTGACTTTTCTTCACAAATGAAGGTTTTTCATGGGCCCCTTCGACATGTTCATTCACTAGAGAGGCCATGCTACACAAAAACATGGAAAATAATATAATATACGGTTTTTGCGCGTATGATGCCTTTAAGAATTCGGATGTAGTCAAAACTCTTCAGATTGCGATCGATCACTTCAAAATATGGTCAGACCAATGGGGATTGCCTCTCGCGGCGGACAAAATTAATATTCTCCGGATCGGAATTTGTGTGGTGAATGCTACTTATAATATCAGTGGCGTAGAACTTGAGTCAGAAAAGGAAGTTAGGGATCTTGGATACAGAATAAACGACAAACTGAGTTTCAACAAATCTCGAGGCAACTCACTCATCCCTCCGTGACCGGCAAGCAATGAAAACAAGTTTCCATCACCCAGTGTCACTGATGGATGGGTAATTCGAGAAAAAGAAAAGAAGGAATGTGGGTGGGTACTATACTTAGTATCCGAATCACTCCTTTTCGGATATCCGAACGGATATCCGAGATTCGGACGATCCGATATCCGAAAATTCGAAAAAACCTAGTATCTGAATCGAACCAATATCCGGGAAATTCAAAATCGGCATTATCTGAATCGAACCATTATCCGAAGGGTCAAAAATTCGGATAAAATGGGATAAAATTCGGATGAAATTTCGGTAAAAGTCGGATAATTTTTGGGTAAAATCGGTTAATTTCTGAATAAAATCGGATAAATTCGGATAAAAATCGCACTTAGCCACGCCCATTTTTTTCCGTGCCGCCTTCTATTTAATTCGTCAACCCAGGGTTTTCCCCTCATTTCGAGATCGAAGAGTCGTTGCGGTGCGGAAAAATGAGCGTGCTGAAGTGGGATGACCAAGTGGCTACGTAGTTATTCAGTGTAGAAGTTTTTTTGTATAGTTGCTTTACATACTTTCTACTAGCTAGTGGTACTGAAAAACCGGTGTATGGATAATACTCTGCCTCTCAACGACGATATAATATTTGAAGATTTGTTTTCATATTTTTATAAATATGCATATATGAAGATTGAAGTTTCTATGTGAGCTTGCTGCAAATGCAATGAAGTACTGTTTGTTCAATTGTGGATGTTTTCAAAGGCTTGCCTTGAGCACCTGGTAAATTTTTCACCGTTTTGCATCAACTTTGTTCCTAAAATATTCGAAGTTATCCGAAATTATCCGACCGTAATGATACGACAAGTCTCAGGGTTGAAGAATGCAGAAGGAAATTCCGACAACGCGTTTCTATTCACATCGGAGTACGGACTAAGAAGAAACTTTGCGACGCGGACTCTTTCGTCAAGTGCATCCAGGACGCTTCGAAAGAGGCACTCCCGGTTGTACAGCCCAGGAAGAAGCTCGCCTACGTCTCAGAGGAAACAACATCTACTTACAACAGAGTATGTGCTCTCCGAACTGCACGAAACCTCGTGGAGGAGAAGCGTCTGAGGAGGAAGTTGCTTCGGCAGCTTCAAAGTGACCGCGAGTGAGAGTGGACGTGTAGAGCTAAGGAGTTCGAGAAGGCTTGGGAGGAGAAGAATCCGAGGAGAGCCTACACGTTGCTGCGACAGTATAGCGGGAAGATGAAGAGATGTTCTCCTGTGTTGAACACTACCAATGGAGTTGCAGTTGGTGATGCGACGCTGCCAATATGGAAGGATTACTTCAGTTCACTACTGAATCGTCCAGCGCCATCAGTACCTGAGCTCCCGCATGTTCAGCGAGCACATTACGATGTCAGTGAGGAACCGCCGACTGAGCCTGAAGTTTTGGATTGTGTCCGGAAAATGAAGAATGAAAAGGCAGGTGGAGATGATAACATCACTGTTGAAGTGCTGAAAGCTCTTCCTCCGTCTGGGATTCGTGAAATAACCAACACCATCCGTGCCATATGGATGAGCGAAAGGATACCCGATTCGTGGAGACATGCGATCATCGTACCTCTTCACAAGAAGCTATCCGTCACGGATCCTGAGAACTACAGAGGAATCTCTCTACTTCGTGTCATGTACAAGGTTTTAGAACGTATCATTCTCGAGCGACTCATCAAACGTCCTGAGGAAACGACCAGAGAGGAGCAAGCCGGTTTTCGGCCTGGAAGATCGACCATCGACCAAATGTTCGTTGTGAAAAGAGTAATCGAATTCGGTATTCGAAGCCATTACAGCTTGCTTTTTTGGACTTTGAAGCCGCATTAGACTCTCCTCATCGTGATCGATTGCTCAACGCTCTGCGAGCCGATGGGGTCCTCGAAAAGTATGTTCGACTAATCGAGGACATGAACAAAGGAACAACAGCAGCAGTTCGTACGCCTGTCGGATTTACGTCAGCTTTCGAGGTGAGAACAAGAGTGAGGCAAGGAGCTGTAGCAGGACCTTTCCTATTCAACTTTGCCGTTGATGACATCATGCGTAGAGTTGCAGAACAGTTTCCTGCGGACGTGATCCTAACACCATAAGGACGCTCCCTTGTCGACCTGGAGTACACCGATGACATTGTGTTATTCGCTGAAAACAACGCAAAACTGCAAAGGATTGTGAACCTCGTTTCGAAGTTTGCCGCAGCCTATGGACTTCGTCTTCGACTGGACAAATGCAAGAAGATGTGGGTCTCTCAGAGGCCTTCTACGGGAGTTTGTGTGGACGGACAACGTATCGAACTGGTGGACGATTTCTGTTATTTGGGCTGTTTGCTGAAGAACGATGGTAGTTATGCAGCGGATATTCAACAACGATGTGCGAAAGCTACGTTTGCATTCAATTCTCTAACCAAATGTTTGTGGTCTACCCCCATCGCGAAGGAAGTCAAGTTGCGCGTCTACTTATCCGCTATTCGCCCTATCATGATGTACGGATCGGAGACGTGGGCAGCACCGAAGACGCAGATGGAAAGGTTGGATTGCACGGAGAGGAAGCTGTTTAGACGTTTGCTCGGATATTTCTGGCCGCGGATGTGCCACAACGAAGATCTCTACAACGAGATTGACGCCTTACATCTACGTTTGACACGAGGGAGGTGCCAACATCTCCCAATGCCATCTCAAGCGGCAACGGAAGGTCGTCTTCGTCTGTTGGGGCATATTTTAAGAAGACCGCCAGATCGTCTTGTTCAACACGCTCTAAGGATGCTTCCAAGTCCTGTCTGGAAACGGCCGCCTGGACGTTGGCGAAAGTTTTGGACGGATGTGGTGAAGGAGGATTTGAAATCACTCGGCATTGAAAGGCAATTCATGCGCGATGTTTTACTTCGCAGGAAGTGGAATAGCGATCAATGGATGGATTGTGTTCAAATTGTGGCTGAGGACCGTGACAAATGGACACGGCTGACTACTAGGACGGCACACCGCGGTGAAGATGCGGAATGACCGCGTCAGGCGAAAGCCAACCGATGAAGTCAAAGTAAGTAAGTCATCCGACCGTATATCCGTATCCGAATCATTCGAAAAATGGCTTTATCTGAGTCGATCCATTACCCGAAGAATTATCATCGGATAACAAGTATAATGGGTACCACAATCATTGAAGGCAGCGTCCGCACAGAAACCACATTGGGGTTTTTCCTTCTAAATTCAATGTTTGAACGAAGTGGAGATGGTTGACGAAACTTGAGAACTCAATGTCGCATATTCGTAATGCTATAGGCTCGAGAAAACTGCTCCATGGTCTTAAAAGGCGTTTTCCTGCTCGATCATCTAACTAGAGGAACAGAAGCTCCGATAGGTCGCGCAAATCCAAAATTCTGCATTCTTTATTCCGAGAGGTCCTCGAGTTCAGACGTGTGTATTAGAAGCTTCTTGTTTTTAGAGGATTCTCTACGGCAGAAAGGCGAAAAGAATTTTGGAACCTGAAAAGTTAAAGAGTCTAATCCAACTCAGACGTTCAAATTTTTGAGATTTGTGTATTACACAAGACACAGAGTACAGACGTGATAAAAGGAAGTTGAATGCTCCGAGATTTTCGGACAAGTTTTTCTTCGAATCTTGATTGTTTCGGGCGGCCTCTTTGCAATATATCCTTACCTGGTAGGTCTACCTGCGCGAAAAAAACAAGACACGGTTTTTTGTGCATGCACTACCTTTAACCGCGAATGCTTTACGCCAAGTATCGATGTCCAGGAGTGTTCACTCTACTCGTGTTTTGAGGTTTCGTCTGAGTGGAATTCCTCGGCCAAGCACGCAACCGGAGACCCTTTACGCTTTCACTCTTCCGCTGCCACAGAAACAAGTTGCCAACCGAAGTCCACAACCGTTTCCCAAGGGTGCAACACTTTGTGACACTTCTACGGATAAATCAGCAAAACGAAATCATGAGTTACCTAAACGAATTCCGGCATCGTAGAAGAAGTCAATCAACTGTGAGAAAGTATTCAATTGGTTCCTTGGCTTAGCCGGGACGGACGGGCGATTGATTTCCACAGGTTTCTTCTGAAGTTTGATTACGTGAGAATGTATTTGTCCTAATTATCGAAACAACTGCAACAGGTTGGACAGGGAATTTTCTTTTTCGTAGGACAAATTAAAACAGCAGTAGTATGGAAATATTCATTGCAATGAGAACACCGATGTTGTCGGACGAATTTTCGATGACCACAGTGGCGAGCGCTGGGCAACTGGTCATCCGCTATACGCACGAAGAAAGCTAGGCCCATTCACTCGACGAAAAAGAAGAAGAGGAAAATGACAAAAAATTGTTTCGCTAGTTGAGTCCAGCACACCGCATTACAAGTTTGGATTCAGCTTCTCGTCTTGTAAGTAAAGACGATTTCCCGAGTCGGCAATTCCTATTGTCATTGTCCCTTCGAGAAAAAAATCTCGATCAGGCTTCTTACACTCGAACCTTTTAGGCGGATGGACAGATAACAAAGCATGATCCGATCCGCTACGAGCGCTAGATTACGAAACGAGAATGCTATGGGGCCACAAGCTCCTTCCCCTTATCTGATGCGTTCCCCAGACATTTGCGCCCTGTTGCTGGTGCAAGAGAAACTCGTTAATTAGCCATGTTTCCCTAGTACCGATTATTGAGGCTGCCGTGCTATTATCGGTCTAACTGTTCCGCCCGAACACTTCCTGTCTTTGTTCCTTCCCTACGCTCTCATTATCACATAGAAGATTTATGGGCACTCTCAGAAAACATCGATGTTCTTCATAGACGAGAGAATATTGTGCGTTTCAGTATATTCTTCCACCATATATTTTGATGATATCGTTCCCCACCCTCGTTCTGGGCCTTCTCCACCATCATGAGCGAATTCTGGGTGTCGATAAACCTAAATATCCATGTTTCCAGAATTTCACCTTTCAAAGAAGTTTTTTATAACACTTTTTTCGAATTTTGGCCGTTTCATGAGGTGTTATAGCGGTAAACGCATGAGAAAAAACGACTTGTATTGTTTGTAACTCTTATGGCTCAATTGTAAAACTGCGCAGTATCCCGCCCCGAGCTGCAGGTTCCAAGAAGTTACACGCTTGGAATGGTCGTTTTTTTGTGCTTTTTGTATCCAAAACGCGCACTGGTCTTCCGAAAATCCGCAAATGGTGTTCATAGTAGTGTTCAGCGTCCAAAACTACCCCTCTTACCGAAGTTTGGGGGAAGGCACACTTTTCATTCAATGTACAGACTGATATCGTTTTGGACTTTTACGGATTTTCGGTTGGGCATTTATTTATTCCTATTAGAAGGCTCTCAAAGCTTAGAAAAATCTTCCAGATTTGACTTAAACTCCTCCTAGGTGGGTTACAATATCGCTCGTAGGATTTAGTCAGAAAGCGAGCGAGGTCGGGTTTTTGCGTCTTTTTTGTATAACTCGCTTCAAATCAACTTTGAGCGAAAGTAGGGTGATATTCATGATCCTGGCGTTGAGGGCTACACAGTGCTCAAACATTTTTGGTGGTTTTGTTGAGAACTACATAAGTTTCGCTATCATACAGGTATGTGATTAAAGTACCATGGGAGATGGGGCGCGTCTCCGTCTGCGTTTCCTTGTGTCTACCGTATGTAGAGGGCAAGTTGATTGCGAAATTTCCATGTCTCTCAACGAAATCTCAAAAGTGGCTATACCATTGGGTAGCCCTCAGCGCCAAAATCATGAATACCACCCTAATGTCGCTCAAAGTTGACTTTAAAGCGAGTTATACCAAAAAGACGAATCCTCGCTGGCTTTATGATCAAATCCTACGAGCGGTAGTGTATTTTGGGTGCTGATCACGAATCTGAGGTTTATCTGCCGATTTTCCGAACTTTCAGACTAAATTCGCTCAGAGTCTCCAATCGGGAAAAAAATGGGCAAAATGTGACTTTTTACGATTTCCTGAACGCCACAATAGAAATGGCTCGAAATGTTTCTCTAAGGGTTACTTGGAGTGCTGAAAACGAATCTGGAAATCGTTTATCGATTTTAGCAGGTATACGGCAATTTGGTCAAAGTATCAGATTTGACTCAAAATTTGTATAAGACGGTTGTTCGGGGCGTTGGATACGAATTCAACGTCCGTTTGTTGATTTTCAAAATGCTAAGGTAGGTTTTGCCCACTAAACCACATAGTACTTACCGTAACCTACAGTAAACCTAAGAATTTCGATCAGCGGACTCCAGATTCGTGTTCACCACACTAAATTACTCCTGCATACAAGTTTCGAGCCAAATTCGAGAAAACTGCTTGGAACACCAAAAAATGTCTGACGGGTCTCTTGCCTTTTCGCGACGCTTGAAAAACGCTTATAACTTCTTGGAAACTGTAGTTTGGGGCGGGATACTACGCAGTTTTACTATTGATCCACAAGGGATACTACCAATACTTAACGTTTTCGCAGATGCTGTTACCTTCTTAAAGACAGTGGTCGCGCTCAATTATGCTCGTCTTCTTTTCCTCTCTAAACCCTTTTCTGGGTATAGAGTAGCAGAACCTATGAGAAAAAATCGCGAAAAAAACGCTGTTCTGGGCCAAATTTGAAGCCTGAACTTTCTTGTCTTTTGAGGTGGACGAGCCACCCCACATCATCGGCATCGATGATCTCTAATATCAAGAACATCAGCTGGCTTGAAAATGAATCTCAACCAATGAACCTTCGGATTTATGTACACATCTAGTCAAAAACATTGGTTGAAGTGCTTGCTTTCATTGTTCAACTGTTTTATTAGGTAATTTTGCATTTATTTCTTCCTCTGAGTGTCGATGATTTTCGACTGATTGGCATGAGACTGTGATCTTTCTGTGCACCTGTGCACGAACTGGAAATTTAGGGTCTTAATAACTCTAATTCTAGCCCGTTTTTCACCGCGCTACCTTCATGGTTTTTCAGTTGTTTTCGATCTAAGTAGATTTTTGTAGTTTTTTATATGACCCTTTCCATCGTGACCACTGCCTTTAAACACTTTCCTCCTCAGTCTGAAAGAGAAATTATCTCACAGTTGGAACGATTTCAAACGAATAAGCAGTACACATGTGCTCCACGAGCTGTAGCTAATTTGAGAAGTCAATTTGCCAAGCTGTTCTTTGAGTTACGGAGAGCTGAGAAACAATATAGCTTCCAATGTCGAGGATCCCCGTTTTTAGCTCATCATTTGTGTAGAAACTCCTGTAGCTCATGCACATATATGGTTTGCGTACTAAATTTAGACTGGTGAATTGACCAGGGGAGATGATTGCGGCCGGCCGTGCGGCGTTGGCGGTATTACCGGCCAACGATGTTTCGATCACGCGCAGCGATCTACCGTCGCACCCTAGTCCTTTCACAAGACTTAAATGATTACGTAGACTATAAAAATTAAAAATCGAAATAAAAATTCACAAGTAGTCCATCCGTCAGTCTTATCAGTAAATGAACAGAGTGTCTAAGAGTTGAATGCATTTAGTTTACAATGGTTTCGTTCCAACTCTTAATCCAGTGTAAACGCCCTATATACACAAGCTCAAAATGTAAGCTGAACTATCCCCGATTTTTTCAGTAAGGATGGTAGTTCCACTTCAAAATGAATCTAACTACAGTTTCTTATACGAATTAAAAGCAGCAAACACCCTCGTAAACGTAATTGCGATAACTACGGAATTAGAAGGGTGTGGCACCGAACACAACGTCCACGCATTTTGAAGCGGCGAAAATTACCCACAATGACGCTACACGAGTGGGAAGTTGGCCCCGCCCCTGTATCTGCCCGCCCCCTGTACTAGCGCCCTCCTAAACAGGGGTGCTGCGCCATTTCCACCGTCGTCGATGTGTGTGGTTCACCTATCGTACCTATTCCACCACCCAAAAACGTCGCTGATTGTGGAAGAGCCCCAGCACCCTTGTTTTTGAGGAGGACGCAAATACAGGGGCGGGCAGATACAGGGGCGGCGCTAACTTCTCACTCGTGTAGCGTCATTGTGGGTAGTTTTCGACGCTTCGAAATGTGTGGGCACTCTTTTGTGAGCCATAAAATTCTAAGACCGTAGTTATCTCAAATACGTTTACAGGCGTGTCTGGTGCCTTTAATAAAAGAAATTTTGTTAAGAAGAGGTTATATGAGTAAGTTAGCAGTACATTTCAGAAAACATTACACAAAAAAGGAAGAGTTCAGAGAAGTAAGATTAGAATAGAAAAGGAAGGACTAAATACAACATAGAAGGATCAGAGTGTGATATATGTAAATGAGAAGCCAAAGGAAGGTGTTAGTTTATAAGAGCAAATGAGAGAGTCGAAGGAGATCTAAAGTCTTTCTCGCTCGTTTCTAGCCGGGTGGAGTAAGTTCGGAACATAATTTCTCGGGACGCGACTCTGTGTCACTCATTCATATCGATTTTCGTCTCATATGGATGAAAACGTTTCGCCGTGTCGCAAGTTAAAACACCGTTCGTAGGAATTAGCCAGAAGGCCAGCGAGAGCGCGCTTCCGCGTCGCCAGCGTCGTCTTTCGACGAATCTCTTCAAACTGTTTTTTTTTCGGATTTGAAGAATTTGAAGAATCCTTTGAGATCCTGGTGATAAGGGCTATTCAATATCATGCATATTGTCTGCTAGAGCTTAAATTCAAACAAAAAAAGTTGGGGGCGAAAATTTCAAGGTGCCATGCACTTACACACAAAATGTGCCCGAATGAGAATGGCTTCCCACGCGGCCGGCGTGCTTGGCAGGCGGCAGTCGCATGTGCCGCCCTCGGACGAGTGTTGGATTTCAACGGCTGCCGTCCCCTCTACCACCGTCTGCAGAGCTGATTGATCGGCGCAGTGCCTGCTGGCAGCTGGTGCCGGCCCCATTCGTAGTCGATGGCGGTGGGGACTTTTCGCATGCTCGTCCGAGAGCGGCGAACGCGATGGCCGCCTGCCAAGCACGCCGACCGCATGGGCCACCATTCTCATTTGGACGCAGCTTACAAATACAGAATGCCGCTGGACAACGTTGTGAACAGTATAACGCTCTCGGAATCGCATTCCAGAGCTATTTGTCTAAAGTCAGTGTTCACGATAAAAATAGTTTTTCTGCTTTTTCGCCTATCTTGAAGACGTTCCCATGCTGATTCCAATGATGTTTTTGGAATCGTACAAGACCTTCAAGAAATGGAGTTATGGCCTTTCAAAACTTGAGTCAAGGAAACATGGTGAACGAGTTGTCCGAGGCTTGTAACTTCAGTCTTTTGCAGTCGACGTATGCGAGCTGACCTGAATAAAGAGAGAAGTTGAGAATGAAGGGAAGAACGGGGCTATTGATCGGAAACGATCGCTCATCTCACAATCTCGAGCATTTATTTGTTCACGTCGGTGGGCGTGGAAAGTGCATCTGGGTGTGACGAGCTGACGGGTGTCCAACTTTGGGGCCGTAGGGGACCGTTCCGAGCTCATTTTTATTAGTTTTTTTGCAAGTTTAGGGTAGCGGTAGGCCCCGCAGCTGCCGATCTCCACCAAAAAATCAGAGATGGTTTTTATCGTAGGCACTGCCTTTAAAGGCAGTGGTCACGATGAAAAACGTTATCGAAAAAACTACAAAATCAACTTAGATCAAAAACAGCTGAAAAACTATGAAGGTAGCGCGGTGAAAAACGGTCTACAAATAGAGTTTCTAGGGCCCAAAGAAGCTAGTTCGTGCACACGTGCACAGCGATGACGAAACAGATCGCAGTCTCATGCCGAGCAGTCAAAAATCATCGACATTCAGAGGACGAAATAAATGCAAATTTAACGAATAAAAACGGTTGAATAATGAAAGCATCACCTCAGTCAATGTTTTTGACTAGATACACACATAAATTCGAAGGTTCATTGATTGACATTCAATTTCAAGCTAGCTGATGTTCTTGATATAAGAGGTCATCGATGCCGATGAAGTGGAGAGGGCTCGTCCACCATCAAAAGACAAGAAAGTTCAGGTTTCAAATTCGGCCCAAAACAACGATTTTTTCGCGATTTTTTCTTATAGGTCCCACTACTCGAGACCCAGGAAAGGATTTGGAGAGAAAAAGACGACAAGCATCGACCACTGCCTTTAAATCTGAATCGTAGCATGCACTTTATTGTTGCAAGAGGCTCTTCACCTGGTTTCTGAAGAACTATTTAGGTCTAGAAAAAGTTCAAAGCAAGATATCGAGAAAGGATTCTGAAAACGATTAAAGGCGTTCAAGCGCGCCTGATGACTAAATCCTGTTAGCGGGTCTGAGCAGCTGATCAGTCGGTCTTGGCGAAATATAACAGTAGTAAAGAGAACTTGGCATGATCGAGAAGCGCTTAAGTGCTGGTGATGATTGAAATCGAAAGCTCTCTAGAAATTTAACATAGCTTATATAGTTGTGTAGGTTGGTGGTATGAGATATAGAAGTCACTGTACCCTACTGTCGGATATAGAAGTCACTGCGAGCTCAACGGATCGCACTGTGTGTTGGCGCGGACTCGGCGCGCACACTTTATAACACAGGTGCACCGAGAATACGCTAACACACCCTGGGAAACGCAAAGTTTCAGTTCGATACGTGTCGACATTATGTATTTAGTTGCGCCAATTAACTTTTAGAACCTATTATCACTTTTTATGCTCCAGCCTTGGGAGCTCGAAATACATGAAGTACATATGTATGTGACACCGAACCGCACTCGCTTCGTAAATCTGTTTTAGGAAAGGAGACTGAAGGCTGTAGAACAGCACGGAGTCCAGCGCGATGGTCTGCTGCGACATCGTAGTCGAAAAAAGGAGCGAGAAGATGGAAGGACGTCGTGAGTTCGAAAATAGCTTCCCAGTTATACATATTATGCCCTAATTTAGCTCATTCCAACCTATACTTAGTGAAAAGACATGTCAGGATAGCTTATAGACTATCACTATCGCATGATATCGTTTCCGTATACTTGAATTCAGTCTAGCATGTCATTTCGTTCCTATAATGCATTCCTCAAATCTAAAGCCGCTTGCGAGCAGAGCTATGTAACTGGAAATAGCCAAGACAGATTCAAAAGGCTCATAACAGGTCTCCTTTAGTGTGTGAACGCTATGTGTGGTGATCGAATAGAGACCTCTACCATCGATCTGGCAATGTCACGTTCAGACTCAATCGCTTTAAAAAGTGTTGACATCGCGCAGCTCCTCGATTTGCCGTCGCACTCTGGATGAAGCCTGGCAGTGTACGTAAGCATAGCAGATTTTCCATCAAAGATGATATCAAAGGCAGGGCTGACAATACGAGAGTTTTTGAACTCCATTTTCCCCCAATATCGCCCCAATAACGTTAAAAATAGAATATGTTTGGATAAACAACTTCGGAAAAATGATAATGTGAGCTGTTCACTTACCTTCCCCCCCTCAAAAAAGATGGAAGTGTGAATGTGAAAAAATTTGCTCTCCGAATCAAAAAAGATGGAAGTGTGAATGTGAAAAAATTTGCTCTCCGAAAAAAACGAAGGCTTGATGGAGGTCTATATTTTGGAAGTTGTGGAGTGGATCACTCTTGGGACAGGCGATAACCTTTCTCAAGATTTTTTTGATTTTTAGCAGTTTTTTTATTCAACTTAACTCTCGAGAATCCCGTCGTAAGTCAACAAGACTTATAGTGAGTGAAAGGAAACTATAACTCACAAGAATGACAGCAGATTTCTGGCTATACCAGACTCGATCGGTCGTTCTTCTTTATGAATTAATGGCCCATAATTGATGGTTTTGTCCTGGTCATCGGCTGCGGCTTAGCATCTAAAACGGGCGATCGCTGAGCGATAGCTGTCGCTATGAGATCGACGGACATGACATGTGGTTAGAAAAACACGCCAATGCGGAGATTATCGCTATTTCAGGAAGAAACATGCGATTGTAAAATATATTTTGTGAGGTTAGTGGGTTAGGCAACATTGGCAATTCCTACCAGCTTGCATATGCTGCTTCTGAGAGCGTAGGTGGCGACAGTAGAAGCGTAGGAGAATCAGTCGTAGATGACAGCATCGTTAGCAGCTGCATATAGACAGCCACTAGTTACACTTTGCCATAGCGTGAGACGAAGAGCATTTTTCCTGGTTATCCTGTCTTGTTCTTGCGCTTGGGCGTGTTACGGAAAGTATCGCGGCGACACAGATGCGTTCCTGAGATATGGTTCCAGAGTGCGACTCGGACTGGTCACCACGCTTTGGCTTAGGTCCTCCACAAGTCCGTCAATCTCTCCAAATGCCAGATGTCATATCATCGTCACAGCGCTAGTTGGCGTGAATTCCAGAAATATAGTGAGTTTCTGAGCCTTGGATCTTTCGTTTCTGCGCGGCAAAGAGGCTTCTGGATCTAAGGTTTTCCTAAGTTCTCTTCTACTCTATTTCGGTCATTATTAGTATCGAGTTTCTCTTGTACAACCTATTTGAAAAATTCAATTCCTTGCTCGTTTGATTCCGAAAAGTGCGTTCTCACCTACATAGAAGGTCAAGGTTACGCCCTCGCACCTGATTCTCTCACGTGCAGCTCTCATAATTGCACCGAAGCCTTTATTTAGTCTTTCCTGATTGAAAATAATGTTCACGATGAATTTTCATTCAAAATCTCTGCTTACCTGTCAGAGGAAAAGAATGGTACCTCCCAATTTGAGGTGCGTCATTCGGTGGCTTTTGTGAAACTGAATGCAAGATATTCTGCAAATCAAACAAACATATCGTTACTGGTGGCCATTTTTTCGCTTTGCAACTATTGGTTTTGAAGGAAACTTTGCTTAAGATTGCGTATACAGTAGGCACAATCAACATGCGCTAGTATGTAGGTTTATACATCTTCTCTCCTGCAAATTCTACACTTTATTTTTTCGCATTTGAATCCTCTGCGATGTTTCTGCACTGAATAGCAAAGCATTGGTGAAGTTGTGTTTTGCTATGACTTGCAGAAAACTCCATTTCTGATCGGTTCAAGCTTTTACTTCTGAACAGAAATGCCTGAAGATCATCATGTGCTTGACGATAAGCGCGTAAAATTGGAATCTAAAGAAATCGTACACTATTTTCCAGTATTTTGGCTTTTCCTAACAGAAATAACAAGAAGCTTGTGAGCAAATATCTGGATGTCTGGAAGGAAGGTGAGACCGAATTAGACCTCGCTCACTGTTCCATCATTCTCCATTATTTTTCCTTCATGATAAATATAGTGCTCCTAGTTTGTGTCCCACCTTTTGCTCTTAGGGAAAAACGCAAAGAGAGATTTAATACGATTTTTGATATTTCTAATATTTTTCTTTCTTTTGGTTAGGTTGCATTATGCTTTTACCAGGCCGGCTTGCCTTTGGGAGCCTCTATTTTCGGAGATATTGTCCAGTCTTGTTCAGATTTCATTCTAGCGAAAGCAAAGCAACGGATTACACACACTCAGACAAACCATCGCTCGGAGCGGGACCGGCTCCTCCCAATTATGACGTCATCGAACTAGCACCGCGGTCCCTGTCCGGTAAGAATATCAGCGTCGGCCGCTCTCCGGTCGCTCTCAGGACGGCAAGAGATGGAAAGACGCCGGATTGGTTGTTCTTTGAGTGATAACGTGCGGGCCACGTTACCACTCAAAGAACAACCAATCCTGCGGATATAAAAAGCGGCTCGTCTTGTGTAGACGGGTAGTTGGCCTTTCGAGGCTACTCTTGAGAGGTGACCTCGGATTACTCTCAGGAAGACAATTTTTGGCGGCCGAGGGTATCCCCCATGGCCCGCGGTGGGGAAGGCTTCATAGCGGACCATGCTGGGATGGTATCCTTGTTGCGGCCTGTGGCAGGATCAAACTCCTGGCCCACAGGCTATAACGAGTACCTTATCCTCTTAAGAGACTCAATCCTCTCCAGAAGAGGCGGAAATAAAGAAAAAATAGCAGTTAGGAAAATTTCGAGAATTGCCCGGACATGGTCCGCAGTGCCAGTTGGGACCGAAGCTCGCTCCGAGCGGGACTGCTGTCGCCCGGAGAGCGGCTGCTGCCGCCCGAGTAGATAGCTAATTTCCGCTTGGAGCGGAGAGACAGCGTCGCTCGGGTCGCTCTCCGATCCCGCTCCGAACGATGATTTGTCTGAGCAACGATTTTATTTGACAAGGGTTGACCCTCCGGGGTAGGAGACGTCCTGAAAAATGTTCCTCTGGAAGTTTTGGGAGATAGATAGAGTAACATTACTATACGTTAGGCTTTCACTGAGGACCTTCTGGTAGAGCGAAAAAAGGGAAAATTATGAGAATTAGTGGGCGCCTTCTCTTCAAAGGGCCACCATGGCTATGCTTTTGATTTTTCAGAAGCGGAAATCGGCTGGCTACCTCAATCTGTTTTAATTGGATCAATATGGAGGCAATTTTTCTGCTGCTTTTTTTTCGCCATATTGCTCATTCACCCTCGAACTCCAGACAATCTAAAAAAATTCTGCGTGATCGAGCCAAGGATAGTAGTTTTTGATGAAGGGTTAGCAGATGTATTGGGTAACCGACTGTCGCATTCTGAAAATGAAATCTGCGGACATGATGATAATTTTTAAGAAATTGTTCATCGCTTTGCTTCTTACAATGGCAATGCTTTTTCTACGATGATTCGCAAACGACTTTTATGTGTTCAAGAAGGGTGTTTGCCTTTACTCGAGCAAAGTAACACGAAGTTACAAGGCTTCTACATTAAATTATTCCTCAGTGAACCACAAATGCTAACAAAGAAAATGAGAAGAATAATTTTTTGATAAGGTGTGAAAATGCTCGTATACTGCAGGGATTCACGCGACAGAAAATGAATATATCCAGTAAGATTGGAAAAGGCAAGTTAAAATGTGAATGGGAAACCTCGTGGATAAACAATCGAATACATCCAAAACAATTTTACCAGAAGATGCATTGCGGGAATCGAACCCGCAATCCCAGCATTCGTTCCTATCTTGGAATTCCCCAGCGTTATCCTCTCGGCAATCCCTGCTGGCTGGCTATGCCAGCTTCAATCAAGTGGTTAGACGAATGGAATGCACAGTGAGGTCGAAAACGGCTTTTATCTCACGAATGGGCCAGAATTAAACCGTCAAACCGTAAAGGGCAATTTTATTGTAACTAAACGTGTTTCGAGCTCATGAACTCACTCCAGCCGCTTTGATTAGGAAGTTACATGTAGTTTCGATTGGTTTTTCCTAATTTTTGCAATATCAAAAGGTCTATAGTGAAAATCAAACAAACAGTAATGTTACTCTATCCATCCCCAACAATTCTCAGAAGAAATTCTTTCAGGGCGTCTCCTACCCCGGAGGGTTCTCCCCAGGTGTGTGCGTAAATAAAATTTCAAATTTCGTAAATCTTAAATCGTAATTACGACGAAACCATCGTAAATCGTGAACCTTAAATCGTAAATCGTAAACAGCAAATAATAACAATAACCACTAAAAATATTTTACTATGGTGAAACAAGAGAAACTATGTACCTACCGTCCTACTGTCCACCGTTGCACGTACTAAGCACATATGTACATATTAGATTGCGTTCAGTATTTGACAGGTAACCACGTCTAAGGGGTATGGTATACTTTGTTGCTGTCATGAGCGACAGGCATGAAATCTAGCACAAATCGCGGCGAGACCCGCATCTGAGCAACGGCATCGGTTGTCGTAGGAACAGTTATCGCGTGTGAGCCGCAGCGAAATGTCGCGGAGGGCTGGCATACTGCGAGTGAATCTAAGCCTGTCGCTGCTCAGCGCACGGTAGCAACAGGTTTAGAAGGCGGAAGCTCCACTACATGCGGTCGCTGTCGTTGTGCAGAGCGACGCTACCGTGTCTCGTAAAAGTATACCATACCCTTAATGGTACCGCCTTACCCGTATTTCTCTGCTTTCCCTTATCCCTCATTCCACATCTTCTTCCCAGGTCTTGAAAATTTCGCCTGCCCGATTCAGCTGTTCGAGTACCTGTTGGGCAACAGGGTCACAATTATACTCTTAATTCCTCGCCCGAAACACCAACGCCGTTGTTAGCGTTAAAACGAGCCGCAATTACCGTATCTGAGCGATTTCCTACAGCCGGATTTGAGAACTCCTCCCTTTTGCTAGCGGACCTGCAACACCGATTATATATTCGGTAAGGATTGCCCTGATATGTACTTCGAGTTCCCTACTGGAGGTTGGCTCAAACTCGGTGCACGTACGTCGAAAAAACATGGAACCAAACCTGCGCCAACCTTCAATAGAGATCGCAAAGTATCAGTCCGACCCGTGGCAACTCTGTATTATTTAGGGCCGAGTATCGGTCGCCCAGCGCAAACTATTTTTTCCTATATCTTCTAAATCACTTGCAGATTCATAGCTTTATGGTGGCGATAATGTACATTATTAAAGGCAACGTAAGCACAGAAAACGCTTTCTAAATTTTGCTCCCATAGTGGAGGAATGTAGCCAAGGCGCCCCAACAAACGTTCGCATTTGTGGGAGATAAAGGAAAAGGGCGAAGATGAGCGCTTAAACTAGCGCTCACGCCTTTCCTGAGTTTCCGCTTGCCGCGGACGAAGAGAAGTTAACGGGAGGCAACGATTTTGAAAGTCAAACTTCTTGGGTAAAAAATGACGCCCCTCTTGTTGATTTTTGTCGACTCAGAGTAGACATAATCTACTCAAAATGCGGGCCAGGAGCAGTATTTGAAGCAATTTTTGGATAGCTCAGACAGCTTCGCTCGATGTTTTAGCGCTAAACAAGTTGTAGGAATCAGAACAGTAATTTTCATGAAAAACTCGAAAACAAAGTTCTTCGTGAAGAGTGCTTTCAGACTGCATTTCGTCGTAGGCGGCAGCTAGTGAGACGTGCGCGGCACGCAACGCGGGTCAGTTATCCAGCGCCTCCAACTCCGACCGTGTGTCCCGCTTTGAAATGATAGAATCGCGTCAAAGAATGATGATGGGATCGTGTTGTAGTCACACGCCTGAATTGGTCCCACCTCCTTACCAAAAATATTAGTATACGCGAAGTGGGATCAGAGCAGGTTCGTTAGAGATATCTTGTTATTAACTTCCATTGCATTAATTTTTATTTACGAAAAATTACGATTTACGGTCCATAATGTCGTAAATCGTAAACCGTAATTACCAGACCGAAAACACCGTAAATCGTAAAATCGTAAATCGTAAATCGTAATTACGCACACCCCTGGTCCTCCCTTATGAGTTCTTCAACAAATAGGAGAAAGGCTCGTCCAAGATGTCTTCCTCCATCTTTCCAGTAGCTGTTAAATGTTAATGCTGAACTCTGCAGGCGGGAATGTGCAGATATGTCCATTTCCCATTTTCCGGTCATTTTTGCATTCCCGTTTTCCGTTTGCTGATTTCCCCTTTTTGGGTTGAATTATGGAAAGCGACTAATCGGAAGCGTACGAGCTGCTAAAGATGTGTATGAATTCCGACGTCTTTCAGCATTTGTTCCTTTTCCGCCTTCCAATCTATTTTGGCGTCGCTCGAGTTCACACTCACAACGGCGTGGCTGCCTCTCATCACTGCGGCGCGACTTGACGCGGGGCAGCCTCGCTGTTTTGAGTGTGTAATCGATCAGCAAGCATTCTTTTCTGTTTCTCAGCCAAAACTTTTCCATTTCAGTTTCCCACTTGCGAGTGAAATTTCTTTTCCGCCCATCGTTTTTTGTTGGTAAATATGGGATTTCTACTTTTCGCTTAAAGGCAGGGTTCGCGATAAAAACGACTTCGGAGCTATCTCCATGAGAATGTAGATTCTGTGTTGGCCATCACAGAAGTCAAAATAAGTGAAAAAAAAAACCGGAAATTCGCGGGAAAAACGCTCAAAAACAAAGTATAACGGCTAATCAACGGTGTCGGCCGGCCCCTAATTAACGCGATTTTCATTAATGCTTGCTTATCCGCCATTTATTTTGCTGTTAAAGTAATCATTAGACTCCGAAATGTTTAGAAATTAGTTTAGAGGCAAAATAAAACTCAACAAATGAGGGTTTTACACAAATCTCGATATTTGGGGCGGGAGGACACTAAGCCATAATTTGTTCCTGAGCATTTTTTCTCCAATTTTTTACTCATTTCCGCTTTTGTGATGGCCAGATCTACAATTCCATGAGGATAGCTTCACAACCGATTTTATCGAGAACCCTGCCTTTAAGCAGGTCAGTTTCGAACTCGATTTCAGACAGTTTCCGTATACTTAACGTCAGTTCCTTACGCTAGAAGACCGCTCTAGGGCTTCGAAATTTCACTCCGCATCAGAGAACGATGTTCGGATTTCAATTTCGGACATTGGGAATTGAACGAACCGTCGAAAATTCAGACATCAGGAATCGAAAGACCGAACCCTGAAAAATCGGAAGTTTTTCCGGGAGATATGACCATGTGATGCAGTGAATTATGTAGCATCAGCTTACTATTACATCTTCATGAAGTAAAAGAAAAGTTCATCAACAATTTTATCCCAAGGTTTTCCTATTTCAACGACTAATTGACAACTACTAAAGGCAGTATTAACGATAAATTTCACTTCCTATATCTCCACGGTTTACAGAGGGTCTGGTACCTTATATGGCTGAGCACGCTTAAAAAGGAAGCGAAAGTCGCGTTTTTGAGCGAAAATAGGCTCTCCCTTGTTTACGTTGATTTTTGGGCGAGGAGGAATTGACCGGTAGAAGGATTATACCTATCAGTGCAATGAAGCGGTCAGCTCACTTATCACCACTTCCTTCACTTGATCATTCCTGTAATCTGAGTCTTCATTTCTTCATTTCGATGGGGCGGATCTGGGGTGCGGGGTGTGTCTGAAAGCCCCAAAACGCTTGTTTGCAGCCGTTACTTTGCCGCTCCTGGCTCGTTTTCTACCGTTCCTTCGACACTGGGAGCCTAGGATCCTCCTGGCCTATCATTTCACTGTGGAAAGTCAACGGGGATGATCATCGTGAACGCTGCCTTTAACATCATGCGAATACAAGCCCCTCCGCCAAATCTAGTATAACGAATGGACGAGACTCGGTTGCGGCAAACCCTGCCTTTTTAGGGACTATTCATACTTCTCAACGTCAACGCATCACGGCGGGCTCGCGGCGCGTGACGCCCGCTAAAATAGTTAAAATGTGGCAGAAAACAGAAAAAAAACAGTGAATCGCTAATTGTAGCAGAGGGAATCTGAAGGCATGGCATTTGAACCACGGATGCGCGGATTTTTCTGCGGCGAGGATTCCATGGCGAACAGGGATGAGCGGAATGCCGCGTTTCGCGTTCCGAAACCCGTAGTTTCGCGCGTTTTTGACCTTCCGCGTTCCGCCTTCCGAAAACCGCAGAAAGTGCTGCGGAACGCGGAAAATGCGGAACAAAATATGGCGACTTCGTCATCATTGAGAATTTCCCCGATGATTTTTCTACACTGATTTGAATATTTTGACATTACATCAAATCTTCTATTTTTTTCTTCTCCTACCTCGTCGTGCAAGATTATTATTCTGATGACATATCAGGTCCTGAAGACCGGTCGAAACTTCCAAATTACAGCCGATCTGGGCGTCATATTGCGTAAATTTTTCTGTTGCTTTACTAGTTTAGTGATTTCTTTCTACGTTCCATATATGAAAATTGTGTTGCGCGCTAAGCGTGTACCATAATTGTCCACAACTCGTACTTGCGCAACCCTGCGATTCCGGAAATACCGTTCGGAGTAATTGTGAAGAAGCGGTTTTCCTTCCATTGATGAGAGCGCAAGAGTTGGTATTACCACCAAGAAGTGGTCTGGAATGGTTTCCTGAGAATCGAAAACCATGAAAAAAAAACCGCCCGATTTTGGCGTTAATTCTTTGTTATTCTCAAATGGCGTTCACGATCTTGTGAGAACACTTCTCGATGAGCCAGGAAGCTAATTTTCCAACTATGGGCTGGAAATGGGTACAGCTACATACCTTCTATTCCAATTTGAAGTTGACAGCCCAAATTGAGCGGCACTTAAAAATTGAGGTCGAAAACATTCAGAAACATATAGGCATGTTATTATGAGCCACCCGACGCTGCCTCGTTCGTAAAAATGGAAACTAATGAAAACCAGCACCGTAACTGATAGGTTTTCGCCCAGGATTGTGCCTTTTTTGAGACAGTGTTACGCTCCAATACTCACCGAAGGCAAAAGCTGTCAGATGTCTCGCCTCTTTCAAACTAATCTCTCAGGAAAAGTCAAGCCAGAAAGGGATTTTTCGAGAAAAATACCTGGAGTTTCTAGAGCTTTGACGCTCTGGCGAGATTAGTGACTGGCATGTCATTACTGCGAGCAATTAGAGGTCAAAGATGTCGAAAAAGTTCTTGAAATATTTTACAAAATGTTTTGGCGCACGATAACCTGAAGTATGTAACAAGCCAACTTGGAAATGTGGTGAAATGATTAAAAATACTAATGTGGTCAATCATAGATCATTTGTCGAAAGTAAAAGACGAGAGGAAGGATTTTACAAGCTTCTCCGTCGCACTTAATAAAACAAAATCAGAGGTGCTGTGAAATAAATACCCGCGCTAAGTTTTGTAGAAACGGGGAGCACAAACGAAACTTGGGAAGAAAAAGGCAAAAAATGTCCGATGCTTATAACGTTTTTTGAATGAAGACGTTTTTGGATTCTAAAAACGCCATCATATTTACAGCTCAAAGTCCTACATAGTGATGTGCATTGTGGGTCTAAGTTCCCTAAAATCATTATGTGTTCGAGTGAAATATATTTTTGCAGTCGTTTCTCAAAAGCGTCGCGCGCGGCGGAACTTTGGGTAGTAATTGTACAAGTAATAGAAGAGCAATCTCTATGTATTCTTTGTGAGTTATATTAAAGGGGGGTAATCTCGAGATTTGTGCAGGTTTAGTTTTCAAAATTCTTCATTAAACACGCTCAGAAGCTTCCTGAAAAATCTGACTTCTGTAGCGAAAGCCCCAGACCGAAAAATGAGGGAGTTCGAAAATTCAACCTGCACAGATCTTAAGATTGCTCCACCTTCATCTTATTTACGGAGAAAACATAGAGATTGTTCTCTTGTTACTTGTAAAATTACTACTCAAAGTTACGCAGCGCTTTGCCGCACGCGACGTTCTTTAGAAACGACCGCAAAAGCAATTTTACTCAACAACAAAACGATTGCAGGGAACTTCGGTTCACAAAGCAATTTATTGTGTAGAATTTTGAGCTGTGAATATGATAGCGTTTTCTGAAACGTCTTCGTTCAAAAAGTTACATGCATCGGACGTTTTTTTGCAAAGTTTGGAAATGCTCCCCGTTTTTGCAAAACTTAGCGGGGTACTGTATGTAGTTAAACATTTTCTAGGTTAATGTACGGCAGTCAACACTAGTGAGGCTGGGAAACCGCAGCGCTCCAATTCAAGTCGTGCTTGATTTTGCTTTGATAAGTCCAATGGAGAAGTCTGTAGAATCCGGTCCCTCGTCTGGATTTACTATTCGATAATTGGTCCATGTCTGACCACCAAAACGAATTTGTAATCATCTCACTATTGTTCCCAGTTTCTTGTTTACGCAAGGTTATTGTGAGCCAAATATTTTTTATAAATGTTCCAGGACATTTTTTGACTCCTTTAACCTCCAATCTCTCGTGAATATGACATTGCCAAACCATTACTTTTGCCAGAGAGCTAAACTATTGAAAATTCTCTACGGTCAGTCTCATACGTTGGTTCTGACAGTTCTTGAACGTTTCTTTCTTCAGTAGATAATATAAAGTATAGTACATAGATCTGTGCATTTTTGGGATCGATTTCTATATGTATCCAGATGTTCTACTGAAGTGGCATATGTAGTTGGCAATTCATCAAGACAGAATCTCTTTAAAAATGTTTCCTTGGAACCAAATGTGCTTCCGACAATGAGACTCTAGGGAAGTCTGAGATTTTTTGAAAATTTCCGCGTTTCGCGTTCCGAAAACCGAAGTTTCGCGCATTTTTGGGCGTTTCGCACTCGTTTTCCGAAAACCGGGAAAAAATTTCTGTTCCAAAACCCGAAAACCGATTTCCGAAATTTTGAATTTTTATTCCGCTCATCCCTGATCGCGAACGACATCCACCGCCCCGACCCCGCTCATTCACTAGACTAGAGCTTCCGAGACGACTGTAATTACATTTCAGGTTGAGAAATTCCAGCAACTAATGCCATTCAGAACTTATCCGAAGTCATCTTAGCTTAGTGAGATTTTTTCTAAGAAAAGTTACTATTACCGGTAGTCTCTTTTCGTTCAGCGACCACAGGAACAGGAGAAAAAACACCCTTTACTCTGCAAATCTTATAGAACATTGTTAACACGTTTCTTATTCGTCTATGAAAGCTTTGATGAAAGAGATGAATTAATGGAAAAATATTGGCGATAATTCCGCATGAACGGCGTCTTACGGAAATCGTGAATGACAGGGCGAGGACCGTCGCAGGTCAGAAATAAGAACTTCCGAATATCTTTGCGCAGCATTGCTTTCATGAGCTACAGCACATAAGCATCAACTTTGCTGGATCTCTGTAATATTCGATTGTCTACAGGATTTCCCCATTTGGTTTCTTATCCGTTCCCTGAATGAGCAGTTTTTGAATATTGCATGGGTCTGTAAGCAGCAGGCTATTCTGTCCCCAGAATTTGATTGCCTATGGCTTCGTAACCAGCTCCGCTCCAAGCTTCCTTAACCCTTTTTGAAGTATAATTTTACGACAGACAGCTCTGGAACTCTGCAACATCCTGGAACGCTCATGACCTTGCCCTACGTTCAGAAGCACGAACCTTACAAGGAAACCACAATAAGTCATAGTGACCATTCCAAATGAAATGTACTTTCCTAGAGCCATTTTTGGACGAAAAGTCCGAATCTGCCCATCGCAGCTGCCTAGACCCACTCTGAAAAAAGTTATGAGCGTTTTTTTTGTGATTTTCGTACCTATTGTACCCTCCAGAAAGCGCATTATTTTTACGCGATTCCGGAAACGGACCTGATAATCGTGTTCAGCGCCCAAAACTACCCCACTAAGCGAAGTTTGGGTGAAGGAACATTTTCCAAACTTTGCGCAGACTAACAGCGTTTTGGACTTGTGCGGATTTTCGGTTGGGCGTTTATTTTTACCAATTAGAGGAGGGCTCTCGAAGCGTTTTAGAGAAAATTTCCAGATTCGACTAGAAATTTTTTCTGGGGCGTTATTTGGGGTGCTGATCACGAATCTGAGGTTCATTTGTCGTTTTTCCGAAGTTTTCGACTATAATTGTTCAAAGCTTCCCACTGGCAGAGAAAATTGACGGCAAAATCAACTTCTGATGATTTCCGGAATGTGACGACAGATGTAGCTCAAATCGTTCCTGTGGGGGTTATCTGGAGTGCTGAACAGGAATCTGATGTCAGTTTATCGATTTTTGTCAGCTTACGGTAGATTACGGTGGGTATACGGTAGTTTATACCAGAGATGAGCAAGCCGGTTTTCGACCTGGAAGATCGACCATCGACCAAGTGTTCGTCGTGAGAAGAGTAATTGAATCGTGGCAGCGGTTTTCGAAGCCATTACAGCTTGCTTTTTTGGACTTTGAAGCCGCGTTCGACTCTCCTCATCGTGATCGATTGCTCAATGCTCTGCGAGCAGATGGAGTCCCGGAAAAGTATGTTCGGTTAATCGAGGACATGAACAAAGGAACAACAGCAGCAGTTCGTACACCTGTCGGATTTACGTCAGCTTTCGAGGTGAAAACAGGAGTAAGGCAAGGAGCCGTTGCAGGACCTTTTCTTTTCAACTTCGCCGTTGATGACATCATGCGTAGAGTTGCAGAACAGTTTCCTGCGAATGTGATCCTAACACCATCAGGACGCTCCCTTGTCGACCTGGGGTACGCCGACGACATTGTGTTATTCGCTGAAAACAACGCAAAACTGCAAAGGATTGTGAACCTCGTTTCGAAGTATGCCGCAGCCTATGGACTTCGTCTTCGTCCCGACAAATGCAAGCAGATGTGGGTCTCTCAGAGGCCTTCAACTGGAGTTTGTGTGGACGGACAACGTATCGAACTGGTGGACGATTTCTGTTATTTGGGCTGTTTGCTGAAGAACGATGGTAGTTATGCAGCGGATATTCGACAACGATGTGCGAAAGCTACGTCTGCATTCAATTCTCTAACCAAGTGTTTGTGGTCTACCACCATCGCGAAGGAAGTCAAGTTGCGCGTCTACCTATCCGCTATTCGCCCTATCATGATGTACGGATCGGAGACGTGGGCAGCACCGAAAACGCAGATGGAAAGGTTGGATTGCACGGAGAGGAAGCTTTTTAGGCGTTTGCTTGGATATTTCTGGCCGCGTGTATGCCATAACGAAGACCTTTACAAGGAAATCGACGCAGTACATCAACGCTTGACACGAGGGAGGTGCCAGCATCTCCTAACGCCATCTCAAGCAGCAATGGAAAGTCGACTTCGGCTGCTCGGGCATATACTAAGAAGAACGCCGGATCGTCTCGTACAACACGCTTTAAAAATGCTTCCAAATCCTGTCTGGAAACGGCCACCTGGGCGTAGGCGAAAGTTCTGGACGGATGTGGTTAAAGAGGATTTAAAGTCACTCGGCATCGAAAGACAGTTCAGGCGCGATGTTTCGTTTCGCAGGAAATGGAATAGTGACAGCTGGATGGAATGTGTTCAAATTGTGGCTGAAGACCGTGAAAAATGGACACGGCTGACTACTAGGACGGCACACCTCGGTGAAGATGCGGAATGACCGCGTCAGGCGAAAGCCAACCGATTAAGTCAAGTAAGTAATACGGTAGTTTGGTCGAAGTCTCAGATTTGTCTCAAAGTTCCCATGTGGGGGTTATTTGGGGTGCTAAATACGAATTCGATGTCCATTTGTCGATTATCGGAATATTGAGGTAGGTTTTGCCCTCTAAATGGCATGTTATCTACCGTAACCTACAGTAAACCTTGAAATTTGGGCAAGCAAACCCCAGATTCGCGTTGAGCACCCCAGATTACCCCTACATACATGTTTTTAGCAAAATCATGAGAAGAATTTAAAAACACCCTAAAAATTCCATGGGGCAAGGCCTTACCTTGCCGCAAGACTTTAGAAAACGCTCATAACTTTTTTCAGAGTGGGTCTAGGCAGCTGCGATAGGCATATTCGGACTTTTCGTCCAAAAATGGTTCTAGAAAAGTACATTTCATTTGGAATGATCACTATGACTTATTGTGGTTCCCTTGTTAGCAGGCAAATCGATGTCTTCTCGATTAAAACTTTAGTATATTTCAAGTCCTGTGACGGCTTTGTGTATTTGAATTCAAGTGTCACGAAATGGTGAAAACGATGAATAATGGAAGGTCGAAACAAAAAATCATCTTGTAGCAAGAGGAAAACTTTTTGAATCCAACATTTGTAGCTATTTGCACACCGAGACCCAATTTTCTATAGCCCGGTGTTGCATGGCACAGCTGCAAAGCTCCCGGTGCGAAACGAATACACATTCATTACCTTCTAATGTGACATATTTGGGACGCAGTCCGATTGGGTAGAATTGCAGTCTTTTGTCGGGTGGTCCATTTCAGTTGCTGTTGAAAAGTGCAAGTGACTCTGCGTGTCAAGGCTCTAATCTGAATGCGCCATGGGCTCGAACATTCTGGCATACCTCATGGTTCACCCATCTAGAGATATCTTTGACTACAGGTGTATAGCGCCCGGGCATTGTTAGCAGGGAAAATATTTTAGAAACAGAAAGCAGAAAATACAGTCTGACAGAAAATCAATGAAGAGTACTTATCGTGTACTATAGGAAAATTTTCACAGCTTTTAACCTTTTATACATTTTTTTACGTAACAAATTCTTTTTTTGCACAATGTTCAAAACCCAACAGTTGGGCAAAGCAAGGAGCACAGTCGTCTAAGAAGTGCATATTGTAAGTGCGAGAAGAAGACACATTCTTCTCTAGCCTTTCTTTTCCCGATAAAATAACACTCAAATACTCGGTCGGAAGCTCAATATGTGGAAGGAGTATACATGTAGAGATTTTCGGATCGGACTTGCCCTTTCCTGGCGTACATAAATTGACGAAAATTTCGGGAAAACCGCTGATTTTAGCATTGTACTTTTCTTCAAAGCCCAGAAGTTACGCGTGGTGTGCCATTCAAGTATAAATGACCTGACGCGCCGCTCGATGCCATGGCGGGGCCGCTCCTATCTCATGACAGCTTTATCCTCTACATCATAGCCCCACCATCAAATTCATTGCGTTTCATGATCTGTACCATCCTGCAATGAGTTAAAACACGTAGTCATAATTTGCGTTCATTTCACAGCTTGGGCCCAATATTACCCCATCACCAAAGCGGTGGCGATGGAGTACTCTGTTCGTGTTTGCCCACATCTGGAAAGTGTTCATTCTTAGCGCCGCACTAGCGCTGGTATCATTAGCGGGTGTTAAGTCGCATTTAAAGCTCAGTCTTGTTAGATGATCGTAACTTAGGAGTTTTCAGGTAATTCGACTGTATCACATTCTTTCATTAGCGGAAAACCTTTAGGTAGTGGTAATCACTATTAAATAAAAATAGACACTCGGCTTCCTTAATGCTTACCGTGATAAGCAGGGATTCGAAGTCGTATTTGAAGAGGCTTGAGAGCTTTCCGGGCCTATGCACAGGCTTGCAGGGAGCATCCGACTTTCCAGTTAGTGCCTTTACCTTCTTACAAGTATTTCGTACCAAAGAGTGCAGGATGCAGTGGGCCTCAACCGGCTTTTTCTATTTCAAATGATCCACATTTTCGTTGAATTTGACATTCCCTGAATACATCTGGCACGTGTTCAAGCACAGTTGAAAGGCTTACCTTGGTCCGGTCTCTTGTCTTTAGAGTAATTCTGTTACAAGTAGCGGTTCACAATTTTTTTCTCTTTTCTGTCAAATTTTGCTTATTTTTGCAGAAAACCGAAAACAGAAAAAATGGCCAAAATGGGCAGAAACAGAAAATGGCGCACATCCTGGTTGATAGTTAGTTCGGTAACTAACTTCGCCAGCGATTTCAAGAAACTGTGAAGCAGTCCAGGACAGGGATTATGAACGCAAACCATGGGCTACAATTGGATTTGTCAAGGATGTTGCCTGCCGTTTTCGCAGCAAACCAAACTGTAGCCCAAGATTTTCCGTTAATATATCCCAGCCGTTTCTGTAGCTCCGCTTGTGGGCTCAGAGGAGCAATGCTGACGACTGATAGGCTAGGCAAGTCAGTGGCCGCCGCTATTTACCTTGAAGGTCCATTGTTTTAGCACACGAACAAGAGGACTCTTCAAAGGTTTTGGCTACAAATCGCCTGTTTATTTCTCAGCATAGATCGGGCATTGCAACATGTGGGATAACATGGAAGTCACGGCGACCGAGCCGAGATACATAAAAAAAGCCGAAAAAAAAAGTGCCTAAGAGGATTTTTCGATGTAGGCAAAATAGGATAGCTAGAACCGCCAATTTGGGACGCATGAGCAGCCCTTGTTCCAATTAGTGTTGATTGATGAACTAGCGCGTTGCTAGTCCCATGTGCATGTTAGCAGATGCGTGGCGGCGATAGTCTGCGCTCGAATCCTGCTCGGCCTATCGATGGTCGCCGGATGTGTTCTTCTTCCCGTCATCGATAAGTCTTGTTTAGATCCTGATTTTTCTATTTTCAGATGTTCTTCGATTTCCGCCTAAATCAACAGCGGCGGCCATCGCATTCTACTCGACTGCGATTCCTTATCGGTTTTATGTTGTGGCAATTATGTTGGCTCTGATACCGTTGGCGAGGCACTACTTTCCGATTTTTCTCGGCCTGTACGTCCCTCCTTACCAACAAAGTTAGTTTGCCGAAGTTATTAGTTTTGACATGCTTTGCTCATTTAACAGCAACACCTATATGAGGTATAAAGACAAAAAAAATTGCCCAATCCATCTATTGAACAGCTGTGAAGCGAACTGAGAAACTCTTTCAATACGTGAATGACAAATACGAGCTATTCCTGTCAATTATTCATGCCGCTATTGAAGCACATGTTCCCTTTAAAATGGTCTCATCTGTGAAGTCAACTCGCCTACCTGGGTACTTACAAAAAATGCTTGAGCACCGAGACTGTTTGTTTCATGAAGCTAGAAGAACCAACAACTGGGGAACATATAAGGAGTTTGCCACAAAATTCGCTGCTCAGCTTGCTAAATATAATTGTAATGCTGAGAAAAAGGTCATCGAATCTGGTGATAATCAGGGGTTTTACAGATATTTGAATAATAAAATTCAGCAAAAACGGCACATCGGTTGTTTGAGAAGTAGGAATGTTTTAGCGACAACTCCTATCGACAAGGCTAATATGCTTGCCGACCAGTTCTCTGCTGCATTTCAAAAAGACAATGGGTACATCGATGAATCATTCTCTCCTGACTGTGAGCCAATGCTGGATTTCCCGTGGTTTGATCCTAGAAAGGTTCATGACTTGATAACCAAATGGCCCAAGTCTTTCTCCGTTACCCCGATCAAATCCCCGCTTTTTCTTTATTAAGCAAGTGGCATGTGTTATTGCAGGGCCTTTATCTTATTTGTTCAATCAGTCACTAATGTATGGTGAAGTGCCAAGAAGGTGGAAGCACTCGTTTGTAACCCCTGTTTTGAAAAAGGAGCCTGCTTCAAATCCTGAAAACTATCGGCCAGTTAGCATCACGTCCATCTTTTGCAGAGTTTTCGAAAAAGTTTTGAAGCAACATATAGTCATGCATCTTGCCTCTCAGAACATTATACCAAGGAATCAGCATGGATTCGTTCCGGGGCGATCGGTCGAGACTAATCTTTTGGAATGTTTAGATGACTGGTCAGCAGCTATTGACAGGAAGAGCGTTACTGACGTCGTTTACTTTGACTTTGCGAAAGCATTCGACCGAGTGTCTCATGCAAAGCTTCTTTTCAAACTGAACAAAATCAAGATTCATCCTGTTTTTTTGAAGTGGATAACTGAGTATCTAACCGACAGAAGCTTTCAGGTCAGAATTGGAGGGGTTTATTCTGAGGTAAAATGCGCTGAAAGTGGGGTACCTCAAGGTGGCGTCCTGTCTCCCATTGTGTTCAACATTTTCACTGCAGACTTGCCCTCAGTCCTTGAAACTTTCGGAGTAAACTGTAAAATGTATGCTGACGACATCTAAATCTATAGGACCATATCTACGTCAGATGACACAAAATCCCTTCAGCTCGCTGTAGATGAGATATGGAAGTGGGCAGGGTCATGGCAGTTACCACTAGCTCCGCAGAAGACCATTTTCATGCGAGTGGGAACGGTGGAATCCATTCCGGAAACCTCATACTTAGTAGGTGCAACTGATATACCTCTTGTGGAGTTTGTTCGGGATCTAGGCTTCCACTACAGTGATAAACTTGAATTCTCCAAACATATTCAAATTCGTTGTAAAATGGCTCTCTCTAGAACATTCCAGCTTTTCAAAGGATTGTCCGTTAAAAACAAAAACATTCTTCTCAGAGCTTACAAGACTTACATTCGACCAATTTTAGAATCGGGTACTACTGTGTACTACCTAAGAAAAGTAAGGGATATACAGGCGATTGAGAAGGTTCAGAATAACTTTACGCAAAAACTACTAGTTAGGGTGGGTGGTTTCTTGTATTCCAAAATACCTAGAGCTGGAATCAGGAATAAATACCTAGGTCTTCCGTCACTTGAGGCGCGACGTCAAGTATCGGACTTGTGCATGGTCTATAAAATGTTGCACTACTCGGGTATCTTTGGAAGTCATAACTTTTTCAAATTACGTCATTCCCATACAAGAGGAGGAGGAACTAAGCTCATCTTGGAGCGCCCTCGCACTGCTTTGCGGCGAAGCTTCTTCGCGTTCAGAGCGGGTAGTGCGTACCTTAAAATGACTAAGAGTATCACTCCACCACTATCTCTGAGTCGATTCAAACGTCATGTGGTAAACTTGATACAAAAAACCGAATCCAGCGATCATACCGTGTGATTGACCTAACTGCGTTTTTATTTCTAGAGCTTAGCCTTATTTGTTTTCTGAAAACGGTTGTATAGTGGTTTGCGTAATTAGTGTTTGTTTGTTTTTTTTCTCTCACGTTTGCCTTACGCATTCGTAATAAACTTATATATACACCTTTAGTTTCAATACACATTCACGAAACCAGGCAGAGAGGAACTCTCAGGAGAAATGCATAACACAAATCAATTTTAGAGGATGAGATGACGAGGATGAATTTGACGATCGAGTTTGTGATCGAGCCGCGACTAGTGGGAAATTTTCAAGTGCTAGTGATGGTGAACTCCATGCCGGATCGTTTTGAAGAGCGCCAAATGATCCGAGATTCGTGGGCTATGCCCGACTTGTACGACGAACGAGCTACGAAGGTCTTGTTTCTTATTGGAAAACCGGTACGTGCCTACTACAATTCGGACCGATTTGTATTATTCGAAAATAATTGGAAAAACTTTTCGAAATTTGAATAATTCAAAATTCGAAAATTTTGGTTTTCGAATAATATTTGAAATATGAATATTTTACAAAAAGCGTTTCCGAATAATATTCGAGATTCAAATGCTTCGAAAACATTCTTTCGAATAATATTCGAAGTTCTAATATTTCAAAACAATCGTGAGCGTATTCGTATTTTTGAAACTTCGAATAATCGAAATCCACAATCGTCATTTCTTTAGAAGTTCTTTTTTTGACAACCTTTGAAGGCACAGTCTATCAAAGCACTATCTGGACCCATTCACCCCACACCCGATTTGAAACGACCGAAGGCTTGGATCGCGTGAAGTATTGCGCCACAGTACAACATAACGTGCTCCATCGGTGGGATAAGCCGGCTCGAATGGCCCGCCAAGGGAAATAGTTTTTTCTCTCTTTTCGCACTTATTATAGAGCTGATATCCAAATGTATAGAGCCTCAGGGAGCTTACTAAACTCTTCTTTTCCAGAGAAACAGTTACTTGAATTACGGACTGAAGCAATTGAGCTCACTAATCTGAAATGACTACTTAAAACATACTAGCTTCGAGAGGTTATTATGTGTCCTATTCAGCAAACTGACATATATTTCTGTACTTTCAGAGCTTAGACAGCTTCGGTTTTGCCAGATTAGCGGATTTGGCTAGAACATCGATATTCTGATGCAGCAATGCTAGTGGAACGTTTCAAGACTAATAGAATACAACTTCAGAGATAATTTCTTCATCAGATACCTGAAAATCAGCTACAGAAAAAGAATCTATAAGGTGCTCGAGCATTGAAAAGAATGGGAAAATTGTAGCGGTTTCTCCCAATTCAGTCCGCCTCTGGTATAAACAATGCCGAGAAGTACCGCTAACCCTAATTGTGCCGCGATAGTACCGCTGCGGATTCGCGATCATCACTGTGCCGAGGCGATTCGGTTCAGTGTCTTTAGCTTCGAAAACTCCGCTATAGTACAGCCATAGAAACGCAACGGTTCCGTTTTATCACGCGCCGGCATTGTGAGGATGCATCAGCGGACCCGCGTCGACCATGTATGGTGACACGAGATTGTCGCCGATTCGATTACCCAAGTTTGAGGTATATCCCGCATCTCTTTGATGGCAGTAACGGGGATACCGTCTGTTTCTGCCACACAGAGGACGTAACGTAACAACCGCAGACACTTAAAGGCATCGTACGCGCATAAAACCACTAACAGTTTTTGTGTTTAATTGATTGCTTGGACTCATGTGAGAACGAAGGGGAAGTTTCTTGCATTACTGACGCTCTATTGTGAAGATATATGAACTCGAATGTCTCGAATTCCGTCAAAAGAGGCCGGCCCTCCGTCTGCCATCTGGCACAATTTGCTGCCAACTTGACTTACTTGACTTAATCGGTTGGCTTTCGCCTGACGCGGTCATTCCGCATCTTCACCGAGGTGTGCCGTCCTAGTAGTCAGCCGTGTCCATTTTTCACGGTCTTCAGCCACAATTTGAACACATTCCATCCAGCTGTCACTATTCCATTTCCTGCGAAACGAAACATCGCGCCTGAACTGTCTTTCGATGCCGAGTGACTTTAAATCCTCTTTAACCACATCCGTCCAGAACTTTCGCCTACGCCCAGGTGGCCGTTTCCAGACAGGATTTGGAAGCATTTTTAAAGCGTGTTGTACGAGACGATCCGGCGTTCTTCTTAGTATATGCCCGAGCAGTCGAAGTCGACTTTCCATTGCTGCTTGAGATAGCGTTAGGAGATGCTGGCACCTCCTCGTGTCAAGCGTTGATGTACTGCGTCGATTTCCTTATGGAAGGTCTTCGTTATGGCATACACGCGGCCAGAAATATCCAAGCAAACGCCTAAAAAGCTTCCTCTCCGTGCAATCCAACCTTTCCATCTGCGTTTTCGGTGCTGCCCACGTCTCCGATCCGTACATCATGATAGGGCGAATAGCGGATAGGTAGACGCGCAACTTGACTTCCTTCGCGATGGTGGTAGACCACAAACACTTGGTTACAGAATTGAATGCAGACGTAGCTTTCGCACATCGTTGTCGAATATCCGCTGCATAACTACCATCGTTCTTCAGCAAACAGCCCAAATAACAGAAATCGTCCACCAGTTCGATACGTTGTCCGTCCACACAAACTCCAGTTGAAGGCCTCTGAGAGACCCACATCTGCTTACTTTTGTCGGGACGAAGACGAAGTCCATAGGCTGCGGCATACTTCGAAACGAGGTTCACAATCCTTTGCAGTTTTGCGTTGTTTTCAGCGAATAACACAATGTCGTCGGCGTACTCCAGGTCGACAAGGGAGCGTCCTGATGGTGTTAGGATCACAT
Organism: Aplectana chamaeleonis; assembly: GCA_029168955.1. Lineage (NCBI taxonomy): Eukaryota > Metazoa > Nematoda > Chromadorea > Rhabditida > Cosmocercidae > Aplectana > Aplectana chamaeleonis. Next base: position 132,345 of record JAPDOI010000560.1, read on the forward strand.
CCGCAGGAAACTGTTCTGCAACTCTACGCATGATGTCATCAACGGCGAAGTTGAAAAGAAAAGGTCCTGCAACGGCTCCTTGCCTTACTCCTGTTTTCACCTCGAAAGCTGACGTAAATCCGACAGGTGTACGAACTGCTGCTGTTGTTCCTTTGCTCATGTCCTCGATTAACCGAACATACTTTTCCGGGACTCCATCTGCTCGCAGAGCACTGAGCAATCGATCACGATGAGGAGAGTCGAACGCGGCTTCAAAGTCCAAAAAGCAACCTGTAATGGCTTCTGAAAACCGCTGCCACGATTCAATTACTCTTCTCACGACGAACACTTGGTCGATGGTCGATCTTCCAGGTCGAAAACCGGCTTGCTCATCTCTGGTCGTTCCTTCACGATGTTTGATAAGTCGCTCGAGAATGATACGTTCTAAAACCTTGTACATGACACGAAGTAGAGAGATTCCTCTGTAGTTCTTAGGATCCGTGACGGATAGCTTCTTGTGAAGAGGTGCGATGATCGCATGCCTCCACGAATCGGGTATCCTTTCGCTCATCCATATGGTACGGATAAAGTTGGTCATATCACGAATCTCAGACGGAGAGAGAGCTTTCAGTATTTCAGCCGTGATGTTGTCATCTCCACCTGCCTTTCCATTTCTCATTTTCCGGACACATTTCAGTACTTCAGCCCCAGTCGTCGGTTCTTCACTGGCATCGTAATGTGCTCTCTGAACATGCGGGAGCTCAGGTACTGATGGCGCTGGACGATTCAGTAGTGAACTGAAGTAATCCTTCCATATTGGCAGCGTCGCATCACCAACTGCAACTCCATTGGTAGTGTTCAAGACAGGAGAACATCTCTTCATCTTCCCGCTATACTGTCGCAGCAACGTGTAGGCTTTCTTCCGGATTCTTCTCCACCCAAGCCTTCTCGACCTCCTTAGCTCTACACGTCCACTCTCGTTCGCGGTCCCTTTGAAGCTGCCGACGCAACCTCCTCCTCAGACGCTTCTCCTCCACGAAGTTTCCTGCAGTTCGGAGAGCACATACTCTGTTGTAGGTAGATGTTGTTTCTTCTGGAGACGTAGGCGAACTTCTTCTTAGGCTGTACAACCGGGAGTGCCTCTTTCGAAGCGTCCTGGATGCACTTGACAAAAGAATCCCGCGTCGCAAAGTTTCTTCTTAGTCCGTACTCGATGTGAATAGAAACGCGTTGTCGGAAATTCCTTCTGCACTCTTCATCTCTGAGACTTGTCATGTCTCATCCTCTGAGAGGCTGAGCCCCTCGCTTCCCTCTTATGAATCCTCGCAGTGAAGTTCAACAGAACAGGACGGTGATCCGAATCAAATGCGACATCCACACAGCTCTAGATCTTCGAATGTCCGATACTGGAATATTCCTCGTCAGGACATAGTCAAGCTGTAGTTTCAAAGTTGTCATCTTCCGCTTCCGCTGCTCTTCTGGAGATAGCCGGGTTGGTCCCCTGCCACGTAAGCTGATGGCGGCGATGATTCCTCTTGAATGTCGATGCAATAATCAGACCACTGCGTTCACAAAAAGTCGACAAGGCGGTAGCCATTGTCCGATGTTTGCTCCACTGGGTAGAACCATTTACCGAGTACTTCGGATTCCTGATCAAGTCCAATCTTCGCATTTGCGTCAACCCCCACGACAACAGCATGTTGACAAGGTATCCTGGCCAGCAACGTATTGAGTTCCTCATAAAACGCATCCTTCGAATTGTCTTCGGCGGTTTCAGTGGGCGCATGAGCACTCACTATCCACAGATTGAATCCTCTGTGATCCCGCAGTCGTACGAATGCATTCCGGCACGACGTTGAGCCAAACTCCTTGACCATACCATTGAAATCCTTCCTTACAGCTATTGCACAGCCTCCCACTCTCCTATCGTCAGCGTTACCGCAGTAGATGGTGTACTCTCCGACGCTGATGACGGGTCTCTCCTTGAGGCGGGTTTCCTGCAAAGCAGCAAACGGTGCATGGAAATAGCTCAGAAGTCTGGATAGCGCAGTTTTTTGGATATCACTCGACAGCGATCGACAGTTCAGGGTGGCGAAATTGTGGCTTGTGGCCAAAGACTCCATGACTCCCTAGGTACGGATCCTAAGGTGTTATGGACCAGAGGCCTTAGTGTGCCGGACGGCGACACCTTTATGCAATGTGCCGGATACTTTCGCGATATAGTTGTGCACGCTATATCGCTCGAACGTTCCCTGTGTACACTCAAACGTCTGCTGGGTTCAGTAGAAGCAGGGGCACCAACGAGCAGGTACCAACAGACTTGTATACACACCCCCGCTGCCAACATTCATATAAATAACTGATCAACAATTGATATAGGACAAATGAGTGGAAGTTGATGAAATATATTGTAAGATTACGTGAACGATGTCTTTTCTACATATATCGGTTCACCTTTCCTTCTCCACAAATCTCCTGAAAGAAGGATGAACTTTATTTGATCGAGAGATCATGGGTCAACACGGCGATCCGTGGCGATCGACTCTTCCTTTCTCAAAAATCGATTGAAGGAATATCGGCCGAGAAAGCAGTTTTGAATGGGTTTTCTGCTCTATTTTCAACGTAGCCGTTTTATGAGGTGTTAGAGCTCCCATCATATATGGAAAACTCGGGAACGAAATTCATCGTGGACGATGCCATTAATTTTGCTCGCAGGCACCGCCTATTTGTACCAGGGTTCGGCGTGAGGTGTGATGTATCACAGAGGGGGGGGGGCGGGCCCGTCGATATCCGGTGGGTTGGGGGGTCGGCCTTTCGGTCAACCAAGAACCAAGATGGACTTCTATCAGGGCGGGGGGGGACATGGTGGAGAGCCACACCGTTAGTATGAAAAATGACGGCAAAATGAGATCACAATAAGAGATCAAAATAAAACTGGAGACCATACAGAGAGAGCACAATGAGACAGGAGATCAAAAGAGAAACTGAATACTGAGAAACAACTGCGAAAAAAAAAACAAGTGAGGCAAGATATGAAATGGAGTTGTGAAAATAAGGCTGGAACAAACAAGAAGAGCTTACAATTCACTGGTGATAAAGCATGCAAGACAAAAGACGAGAGTAGCATGGCCATTGTTTATGACTCTGACATGGAGGAGGACTCGTGGCCAGGTAAAGTGTGTCGCTAAAGCGCTGCTGGATATGTCAGCAGCAGTGGTGTTGAGTATTCGCTGTCATCGAGGTCATTACAAGCGGACTATCCTGTCAATGAAAGGACACAGATGTTCTGGAATTTACTCCACGAAATTGACTAGTGTTCAAGATGCGATATCGCCTGAAGCATAGGATTTTTATGCTTTGAGGGGACATAGGTTTGGGTTCAGGCATGAAAACCACATTTAGTAGTTGGCTATTCGGATGTGAAATTACTCCAGAAATTCCATGGACGCAGCTTTAAGCCGGACTCCGCTACATAGAAAGGGGTCCATGGAAGAATCGATAGCTGTGTAATATTTACAAGTATTTGACGAAATTTGAATTAGGGAGTTTCTCGTTGCTACAACGTGCGGAAAACCTAGTCACGTGCCCAAAAAATTAATTTCAATATTTTAACCGGTTGAAACAGTCTCTGAAGACCCATTTTCAGATGTGATACAATCGATCACACCTAAAAATGGGTCTTCGAAGACCGTTTTCACCCGGTTAAAAGAATGAAATTGATTACCAGGGCTAGGTTTTCCGCTCGTTGTAGCAACGCGAAACTGCCTGATTCATATTTCGTTAAATACTTGTAAATATTACACAGCTATCGATTTTTTCATGGACCCCTTGCTATGTACTGTGCTTATCTGGGCCATATTCCGGTCCGTAGTTGCGTCTCGACACGGTTTGCGGCCACACGCGCTCAAGTCAGTCGAGTTTCCAGCGCCAAAGCCGACTCAATGTGGTTTTTTTAAACAATATTCTCCTATATGTTTTTAGTCTCCAGCTTCCAAAACCCACCTAAAGTTAACAGATCGGCGGTTGCGGCGCTGGAAACTCTTCAGACTCGGGAGCGTGCGGTCGCAAAGCGTGTCAAGACGCAATTGTGGACCGGAATTTGGCCCCGATAAGCACAGTAGCGCTGTTCGGCTTAAAGCTGCGTCTGAGAAGTTTTGGGTGCGTTTTCACATCCGGATAGCCAATTACCAAATGCGGTTTCCATGCCTGAAAACGCACCTATGTGCCCTCAGGGCACTAATGAATGTTCGGCCATTGAACAAACATTTGGTGTCATTTTCGCAGGAGAGTTGTTTTGTCTGCTTTCGTGCAAAACAATTATTTATTTCATTATTAGGATTGATTGATACAATCGGTGCATCAATGTAGTCTTGATCTGAAAATTCGTTAACTAGACAAAATTACGATGTGAGGACCTTCCCCTCCCCGGTGGTCGCCATCACTTTTTTCCAGGTGGGGGTGCTGAGCGAATCGCTTGTTGGGTTGTATCACACCACGCGCCGTAGCCTGAGCTGTACTACAACTCCTAATTGATTGTATTCGAGTTACACGCAGTTGGATTATTTTGTGAAAAGGCGAACCGACCGATCGCGGAACTGCTACCACCCTGTTACTGCGGATCCCTCCAGTGCCGCCTCGGTGCCGGTACGTAGAAGCGGAAGCAGCACGATCCCGGGACTTTCGCGGCGATTTCTACAACAGACTGTGCTTACAGAAAGGTTCTATCATTCTACAACTCCAAGCAAGATTCTCTTGATCTATAGTGTTCCTGGGAGAAGAAAGGAAATAGCCACAGAAAATGACAGCTTAAAATTAATGTTTAAAATCAAAGCTATGATTTGTATATTTGAAAAAAAAGTATTCTAAAATTTGGGAAAACTTATCTAAAATTCGAAAAAAATTAATTGAATATTTGAAAAAAAATTGATTTTCGAATATATTCGAAAATTTGAAATTCTAAAAAAATAAATTTCCGAATTTATTCGAAAATTGGAAATTCGAAAAATGTGTTTTTCGAATATATTAGAAAATTCGAAATTCGAGAATTTTTACCATTTTGCCCATGTATTAGCCTACACAGCTTCGACTGTTACAAACTTATAAGTTTCTACTTAGATACAACAATTTAGATGAGGGCTTCTCATAGGTCAAAGGCCATGCGCTCTATAGGTGTGGACCTCGTTTCTGCGAGAGGCTAACGCTGATAATATAGTTTTTATTGGCGTAACCCTGACAAATGTCTTTTACGGAGTTCCTTAGGCTCTATGGTCGAGCTCTCCTGAAAGCCTTTGTCTTTTTGACAGTCAGAGGTCCATTTCAACTTTGACACGCAGTTTTCACTTTTTGATAACTACGCTGCCGCTCTCTCCTAGTAATTAATAAAAATACGAGCGGAGACGCCTTTCTGCTCCCTTCTCTATTGACTTTTTTTGAAGCAACTTTCTTAAGATCTGAAAAGCCATCCAGGGCATACTTGCTATTGATTGGATCAAAAAGCTAAGAATGTGATTGCCATACATAGGCGGTACCGAGAAAATAACTTTGAACTATTGAAAGAAGAACGCTAAAGACGCGAAGAGGAGCTTCCGCGTGTTTAACGAGAAAATCCTATTAGCAGTATTATACTGTTTTAGTGTGTAATAATACTTGATTCATTTTGAATTCTTTCATTTTTTGTACCATTCTCAGGGCTATATCGAAAACGTTTCGAAAAAGACGAGAGATGCTCTCTAAGAGAACTCCGAACGCTAAAGACATTGCTGAAATAGTTTCTACATCAACATCTCAGACAAACCATCGCTCGGAGCGACACCAGCCCCTCCCAATTATGACGTCATCGCCCGGGCAGCGGCCGAGGGCGAACTGGCACCGCGGTCCCCGTCCGGTGCCAGTTCGCACCTCGGCCGCTGTCCGGTCGCTCTCGGGGCGACAGCGGTGCCAACTCCAGAGATGGATAGACGCAGAATTGGTTGTTCTCTGAGTGATAAACTCAAGGGACCTCAGTGGCAGTGCGCCGGACGCCGGATAAAGTGTGCGGGACCCCAGTGACAGTGCGCCCGACGCTGGACAAAGTATACGGGACCCAATCGGTGGTGCGCCGGACGCCGGATAAAGTGTGCGGGACCCCACAGACAGTGCACCGGACGCCGGATAAAGTGTGCGGGACCTCACAGACAGTGCACCGGACGCCGGATGAAGTGTGCGGGACCCCACAGGCAGTGCACCGGATCGCCGGATAAAGTGTGCGGGACCCCACAGACAGTGCACCGGACGCCGGATCAAGTGTGCAGGACCCCACAGACAGTGCACCGGACGCCGGATAAAGTGTGCGGGACCCTCTCAGACAAGGGCACCGGACGCCGGATAAAGTGTGCGGGACCGCAGTGACAGTGCGCCCGACGCTGGACAAAGTATACGGGACCCAATCGACTAAGCGCCGGACGCCGGATAAAGTGTGCGGGACCCCACAGACAGTGCACCAGACGCCGGATAAAGTGTGCGGGACCCCACAGACAGTGCACCGGACGCCGGATAAAGTGTGCGGAACCCCACAGACAGTACACCGGACGCCGGATAAAGTGTGCGGGACCCCACTGGCAGTGCACCGGATCGCCGGATAAAGTGTGCGGGACCGCAGTGACAGTGCGCCCGACGCCGGACAAAGTCTACGGGACCCAATTGACGGTGCGCCGGACGCCGGATAAAGTGTGCGGGACCCCAGTGACAGTGCGCCCGACGCCGGACAAAGTATACGGGGACTCAATAGGTGGTGCGCCGGACGCCGGATAAAGTGTGCGGGACCCCACAGACAGTGCACCGGACGCCGGATAAAGTGTGCGGGACCCCACAGACAGTGCACCGGACGCCGGATAAAGTGTGCGGGACCCCACAGGCAGTGCACCGGACGCCGGATAAAGTGTGCGGAACCCCACAGACAGTGCACCGGACGCCGGATAAAGTGTGCGGGACCCCACTGGCAGTGCACCTGATCGCCGGATAAAGTGTGCGGGACCGCTGTGACAGTGCGCCCGACGCCGGACAAAGTCTACAGGACCCAATTGACGGTGCGCCGGACGCCGGATAAAGTGTGCGGGACCCCAGTGACAGTGCGCCCGACGCCGGACAAAGTATACGGGGACTCAACAGGTGGTGCGCCGGACGCCGGATAAAGTGTGCGGGACCCCACAGACAGTGCACCGGACGCCGGATAAAGTGTGGGGAACCCCACAGACAGCGCCCCGGACGCCGGATAAAGTGTGCGGGACCCCACAGACAGTGCAACGGACGCCGGATAAAGTGTGCGGGACCCCACAGGCAGTGCACCGGACGCCGGATAAAGTGTGCGGAACCCCACAGACAGTGCACCCGACGCCGGATAAAGTGTGCGGGACCCCAAAGGCAGTGCACCGGACGCCGGATAAAGTGTGCGGAACCCCACAGACAGTGCACCGGACGCCGGATAAAGTGTGCGGGACCGCAGTGACAGTGCGCCCGACGCCGGACAAGGTATACGGGACCCAATTGACTGTGCGCCGGACGCCGGATAAAGTGTGCGGGACCCCAGTGACAGTGCGCCCGACGCCGGACAAAGTATACGGGACTCGATTGGTGGTGGGCCGGACGCCGGATAAAGTGTGCGGGACCCCACAGACAGTGCAGCGGACGCCGGATAAAGTGTGCGGGACCGCAGTGACAGTGCGCCCGACGCTGGACAAAGTATACGGGACCCAATTTACTAAGCGCCGGACGCCGGATAAAGTGTGCGGGACCCCAGTGACAGTGCGCCCGACGCCGGACAAAGTATACGGGACTCGATTGGTGGTGCGCCGGACGCCGGATAAAGTGTGCGGGACCCCACAGACAGTGCACCGGACGCCAGATAAAGTGTGCGGGACCCCACAGACAGTGCACCGGACGCCGGATAAAGTGTGCGGAACCCCACAGACAGTACACCGGACGCCGGATAAAGTGTGCGGGACCCCACTGGCAGTGCACCGGACGCCGGATAAAATATTGCGGGACCCCAGTGACAGTGCGCCCGACGCCGGACAAAGTATACGGGGACCCAATAGGTAGTGCGCCGGACGCCGTATAAAGTGTGCGGGACCCCACAGACAGTGCACCGGATCGCCGGATAAAGTGTACGGGACCGCTGTGACAGTGCGCCCGACGCCGGACAAAGTCTACGGGACCCAATTGACGGTGCGGCGGACGCCGGATAAAGTGTGCGGGACCGCAGTGACAGTGCGCTCGACGCCGGACAAAGTATACGGGGACCCAATAGGTGGTGCGCCGGACGCCGGATAAAGTGTGCGGGACCCCACAGACAGTGCACCGGACGCCGGATGAAGTGTGCTGGACCCAATTGACGGTGCGCCGGACGCCGGATAAAATATTGCGGGACCGCAGTGACAGTGCGCCCGACGCCGGACAAAGTATACGGGGACCCAATAGGTGGTGCGCCGGACGCCGGATAAAGTGTGCGGGACCCCACAGACAGTGCACCGGACGCCGGATGAAGTGTGCGGGACCCAATTGACGGTGCGCCGGACGCCGGATAAAATATTGCGGGACCCCAGTGACAGTGCGCCCGACGCCGGACAAAGTATACGGAGACCCAATAGGTAGTGCGCCGGACGCCGTATAAAGTGTGCGGGACCCCACAGACAGTGCACCGGATCGCCGGATAAAGTGTACGGGACCGCTGTGACAGTGCGCCCGACGCCGGACAAAGTCTACGGGACCCAATTGACGGTGCGCCGGACGCCGGATAAAGTGTGCGGGACCCCAGTGACAGTGCGCCCGACGCCGGATAAAGTATACGGGGACCCAATAGGTGGTGCGCCGGACGCCGGATAAAGTGTGCGGGACCCCACAGACAGTGCACCGGACGCCGGATGAAGTGTGCGGGACCCCACAGACAGTGCACCGGACGCCGGATAAAATGTACGGAACCCCACAGACAGCGCCCCGGACGCCGGATAAAGTGTGCGGGACCCCACAGACAGTGCACCGGACGCCGGATAAAGTGTGCAGGACCCCACAGGCAGTGCACCGGACGCCGGATAAAGTGTGCGGAACCCCACAGACAGTGCACCCGACGCCGGATAAAGTGTGCGGGACCCCACTGGCAGTGCACCGGATCGCCGGATAAAGTGTACGGGACCGCTGTGACAGTGCGCCCGACGCCGGACAAAGTGTTCGGGACCCCACAGACAGTGCACCGGACGCCGGATAAAGTGTGCGGGACCCCACAGGCAGTGCACCGGACGCCGGATAAAGTGTGCGGAACCCCACAGACACTGCACCCGACGCCGGATAAAGTGTGCGGGACCCCACAGGCAGTGCACCGGACGATGGATAAAGTATGCGGAACCCCACAGACAGTGCACCGGACGCCGGATAAAGTGTGCGGGACCCCACAGACAAGGGCACCGGACGCCGGATAAAGTGTGCGGGACCCCAGTGACAGTGCGCCCGACGCCGGACAAAGTATACCGGACCCAATTGGCGGTGCGCCGGACCCCGGATAAAGTGTGCGGGACCCCAGTGACAGTGCGCCCGACGCCGGACAAAGTATACGGGACTCGATTGGTGGTGCGCCGGACGCCGGATAAAGTGTGCGGGACCCCACAGGCAGTGCACCGGACGCCGGATAAAGTGTGCGGAACCCCACAGACACTGCACCCGACGCCGGATAAAGTGTGCGGAACCCCACAGGCAGTGCACCCGACGCCGGATAAAGTTCCGGCGTCCGGTGCCCTTGTCTGTGGGGTCCCGCACACTTTATCCGGCGTCCGGTGCACTGTCTGTGGGGTTCCGCATACTTTATCCATCGTCCGGTGCACTGCCTGTGGGGTCCCGCACACTTTATCCGGCGTCGGGTGCAGTGTCTGTGGGGTTCCGCACACTTTATCCGGCGTCCGGTGCACTGCCTGTGGGGTCCCGCACACTTTATACGGCGTCCGGTGCACTGTCTGTGGGGTCCCGCACACTTTATCCGGCGTCGGGCGCACTGTCACTGGGGTCCCGCACACTTTATCCGGCGTCCGGCGCACCGTCAATTGGGTCCCGTAGACTTTGTCCGGCGTCGGGCGCACTGTCACAGCGGTGCCGTACACTTTATCCGGCGATCCGGTGCACTGCCAGTTGGGTCCCGCACACTTTATCCGGCGTCGGGTGCACTGTCTGTGGGGTTCCGCACACTTTATCCGGCGTCCGGTGCACTGTCTGTGGCGTCCCGCACACTTTATCCGGCGTCCGGTGCACCACCAATCGAGTCCCGTATACTTTATCCGGCGATCCGGTGCACTGCCTGTGTGGTCCCGCACACTTTATCCGGCGTCCGGTGCACTGTCTGTGGGGGCCCGCACACTTTATCCGGCGTCGGGCGCACTGTGACTGCGGTCCCACACACTTTATCCGGCGATCCGGTGCACTGCCTGTGTGGTCCCGCACACTTTATCCGGCGTCCGGTGCACTGTCTGTGGGGTTCCGCACACTTTATCCGGCGTCCGGTGCACTGTCTGTGGGGTCCCGCACACTTTATCCGGCGTCCGGCCCACCACCAATCGAGTCCCGTATACTTTGTCCGGCGTCGGGCGCACTGTCACTGGGGTCCCGCACACTTTATCCGGCGTGGTCGCGATGAAAAAAGTTGCTGAGAAAACTATTATGATCAGATTGGCTCGCAAAGGCTAAAAGAGCATAAGGTAACGGGGCAAGAAACGGGCTATAACACTATCTAACACGATTTTCGTTCCTGGCTTCTAAGTGTTACATTTCAATTGCTTTTGTCCAAAGTATGTAAAAAAATGACTTGATTGAGAACAAACTTTGCTTACACTGCGACAGCACGACGAAAACCCGTTTTTTGTGAAGATAGAAAGGTTTCTAGTCTTTTTCAGCATCATGAACAGGTGAAAACAAAAATTGCACAAGGATTAGAAAAACACAATCGGAAAGGACTCAACAACGTTCAGAAATGTCTAGATTTTCTGAATTTACGATTGTACTGTTAATCACCCTCTCGAAGTCGCACCCAAATGTAGTCCCTTATCCTGTTTCGTTATACTGTCCTTGGTAACGACTCTGTCTGAGGCTAAGGTCAGAGTTGGTATATTCGTCGGACCGCGGACCAACAGGATAATAAAATGTGAGAAATTCGCAAAGCTGTTGAAGAGCACGGAGAGAACGGCTTGGAGCAATTTCGTTGCAGTTGCTCACGGCTTCCTACATAGGTGATCACAAAGCTGAAAGCTGGTGCACTCTCGTAAAGAATTACGCCAAAATGGGATGCAGAATGTCTCTGAAAGTCCATATCCTTGATTCTCATCTCGACAAATTAAACGAGCAAGGCGAGCCGTTTCATCGAGGTATATTGGACTTTGAACGTTGTTACCAAGGACAGTATAATGAAACCATGAGGAGGGACTACATTTTAGTGCAACTTCGACAGAGGGATTCACAGTACAATCGTAAATCTAGAAAATTTACACATTTCTGAACATTGTTGGGTGAATTCCGACTGTGTTTGTCAATTCCTTGTGCATTTTTTTGTATTTAAGAGAGTACACCATCTACTGCTTTAACGCTGACGATAGGAGAGTGGGAGGCTGTGCATTAACTGTAAGGAAGGATTTCAATGTCATGGTCAAGGAGTTTGGCTCAACGTCGTGCCGTAATGCATTCGTACGATTGCGGGATCACAGAGGATTCAATCCGTGGATAGTGAGTGCTCATGCGCCCACTGAAACCGCTGAAGACAATTCGAAGGATGCGTTTTATGAGGATCTCAACACTTTGCTGGCCAGGATAAGTTGTCAACATGCTGTTGTCGTGGGGATTGACGCAAATGCGAAGATGGGACTTGATCAGGAATCCGAAGTACTCGGTAAATGGTTCTACCCAGTGGAGCAAACATCGGACAATGGCTACCGACTTGTCGACTTTTGTGAACGCAGTGGTCTGATTATTGCATCGACATTCAAGAGGAATCATCGCCGCCATCAGCTTACGTGGCAGGGACCAACCCAGCTATCTCCAGAAGAGCAGCGGAAGCGGAAGATGACAACTTTCAAACTACAGCTTGACTATGTCCTGACGAGGAATATTCCAGTATCGGACATTCGAAGATCTAGAGCTGTGTGGGATGTCGCATTCGATTCGGATCACCGTCCTGTTCTGTTGAACTTTACTGCGAGGATTCATAAGAGGAAGCGAGGGGCTCAGCCTCTCCAGAGGATTGACATGACAAGTCTCAGAGATGAAGAGTGCAGAAGGAATTTCCGACAACGCGTTTCTATTCACATCGGAGTACGGACTAAGAAGAAACTTTGCGACGCGGATTCTTTTGTCAAGTGCATCCAGGACGCTTCGAAAGAGGCACTACCGGTTGTACAGCCTAAGAAGAAGTTCGCCTACGTCTCAGAAGAAACAACATCTACCTACAACAGAGTATGTGCTCTCCGAACTGCAGGAAACTTCGTAGAGTAGAAGCGTCTGAGGAGGAAGTTGCGTCGGCAGCTTCAAAGTGACCGCGCACGAGAGTGGATGTGTAGAGCTAAGGAGTTCGAGAAGGCTTGGGAGGAGAAGAATCCGAGGAAAGCCTACACGTTGCTGCGACAAAATAGCGGAAAGATGAAGAGATGTTCTCCTGTCTTGAACACTACCAATGGAGTTGCAGTTGATGATGCGACGCTGCCAATATGGAATGATTACTTCAGTTCACTATTGAATCGTCCAGCGCCATCAGTATCTGAGCTCCCGCATGTTCAGAGAGCACATTACGATGTCAGTGAGGAACCGCCGACTGAGTCTGAAGTTTTGGATTGTGTCCGGAGAATGAAGAATGGAAAGGCAGGTGGAGATGATAACATCACTGCTGAAATGCTGAAAGCTCTTCCTCCGTCTGGGATTCGTGAAATGACCAACACCATCCGTGCTATATGGATGAGCGAACGGATACCCGATTCGTGGAGACATGCGATCATCGTAACTTTTCACAAGAAGCTATCCGTCACGGATCCTAAGAGCTACAGAGGAATCTCTCTACTTCGTGTCATGTACAAGGTTTTAGAGCGTATCATTCTCGAGCGACTTATCAAACATCGTGAAGGAACGACCAGAGATGAGCAAGCCGGTTTTCGACCTGGAAGATCGACCATCGACCAAGTGTTCGTCGTGAGAAGAGTAATTGAATCGTGGCAGCGGTATTCGAAGCCATTACAGCTTGCTTTTTTGGACTTTGAAGCCGCGTTCGACTCTCCTCATCGTGATCGATTGCTCAATGCTCTTCGAGCAGATGGAGTCCCGGAAAAGTATGTTCGGTTAATCGAGGACATGAACAAAGGAACAACAGCAGCAGTTCGTACACCTGTCGGATTTACGTCAGCTTTCGAGGTGAAAACAGGAGCAAGGCAAGGAGCCGTTGCAGGACCTTTTCTTTTCAACTTCGCCGTTGATGACATCATGCGTAGAGTTGCAGAACAGTTTCCTGCGGATGTGATCCTAACACCATAAGGACGCTCCCTTGTCGACCTGGAGTACGCCGACGACATCGTGTTGTTCGCTGAAAGCAACGCAAAACTGCAAAGGATTGTGAACCTCGTTACGGAGAATGCCGCAGTCTACGGACTTCGTATTCGTCCCGACAAATGCAAGCAGATGTGGGTCTCTCAGAGGCCTTCAACGGGAGTTTGTATGGACGGACAACGTATCGAACTGGTAGACGATTTCTGTTATTTGGGCTGTTTGCTGAAGAACGATGGTAGTTATGCAGCGGATATTCGACAATGATAAGCGAAAGCTACGTCCGCATTCAATTCTCTAACCAAGTGTTTGTGGTCTACCACCATCGCGAAGGAAGTCAAGTTCCGCGTCTACCTATCCGTTATTCGCCCTATCACGATGTACGGATCGGAGACGTGGGCGGCACCGAAGACGCAGATGGAAAGGTTGGATTGCACGGAGAGGAAGCTTTTTAGGCGTTTGCTTGGATATTTCTGGCCGCGTGTATGCCATAACGAAGACCTTTACTAGGAAGTCGACGCAGTACATCAACGCTTGACACGAGGGAGGTGCCAGCATCTCCTAACGCCATCTCAAGCAGCAATGGAAAGTCGACTTCGACTGCTCGGGCATATACTAAGAAGAACGCCGGATCGTCTCGTACAACACGCTTCAAGAATGCTTCCAAATCCTGTCTGGAAACGGCCACCTGGGCGTAGGCGAAAGTTCTGGACGGATGTGGTTAAAGAGGATTTGAAGTCACTCGGCATCGAAAGACAGTTCAGGCGCGATGTTTCGTTTCGCAGGAAATGGAATAGTGACAGCTGGATGGAATGTGTTCAAATTGTGGCTGAAGACCGTGAAAAATGGAAACGGCTGACTACTAGGACGGCACAAATGTTTTTCAAATATTTTTCTGAGAATTCAGGGGAAGTCTTAGGAAGTTTTCTTTATTTTCGCGTTTCGCGTTCCGAAAACCGCAGTTCCGCACATTTTTGAGCGTTTCGCACCCGATTTTTGAAATCCGAGGCAAAATTTCCTGTTCCGAAACCCTATTTCCGAAATTTTGAATTTTTATTCAGCCCATCCCTGCTTACGACCATCACCCGTGTATGCCGGCTCTGATCTTCCTAAAGAGAATCTTCCACAGGAGGATGGAGGATACATTTTGACTGTTGGGGAAGGGGAGATCTTTCAACAGCTGAGGGGTAGGGGCGGTTATTGCCGCCGACCGCAGTGAAGGTACAGTTTATTTCCGCACTGCCGTTCAGTCCGCAAAGTGCGCGCTGTAAGCGAAAGCGTGCTGCGGCGCGGTTGCGAGAATCCTCAGACAGGGACGTGAGATTACCCGGGCGGTTTTCGCCTTTGGTGCCCGGGTGATCCCACCGCCCGGGTGATAACGCATCCCTGTCTGAGGATACTCGCAACCGCGTCGCAGCACAATTTCGCAATCAGCGGTCACTTTGTAGACTGAACGGCAGTGCGGAGGTGAACTGTACATACATAGTTCCCCACCTTTGGCAATGTCTATCATCTCAACCCTATTGCGGCGCGTGTCGGGTGGTTCCCTGTCGCGGTCCGACTACCGTGACCGTGAAGCTACGCTTGTTCGCCCGGAGAGCAATCCCGATTAGAAATGCAACCAAATATCGTTCCGAGCGGAACCGCGGTAGCCCGAACAGCAATCGCGGTCGCCCGAGTAGATGGTTAATTTTTGCTCAGAGCGGAGAGCTCACACAATAGCAGGCTCTGAGCCCATCTTTAAATCACCAGAAGTCGCGTTTATATGTATTGCGCCTCGATTGACACATTTCGAATTTTTTGGGTCACCTGCGTTGCTATGCGCGCCACGATGGTCGGGCTCTGGCTTTTACCCACGAAACCGATTTGCGCAGCGCTCTAAGCGCAACCCTTGTCAGCTATCAGTGAAATACGGTACCGCTCAGGGCGCTTAGATAATCGATTTTAGCAACACTGTTGCTCTCTGTATTCCTCTTACTGCTAGTGTAATCGATGCCTTGATATAGGAGAATCCAGCATTCGCGTATTTCCTCAATATCTTCCGATCCTCGTTTTTACAGTGCCACACTCCACGGCAACGGAAAGACCTTGTGCATACTTCCCGTGACGCGCGATATCTGCAATATCGATTTTTGGTTGATATAGATGGCAAACATCGTGTCGCGTCGCTCGTCGCGGGAAGTATGCACTAGGCCAAAGAGGCGGTGGTGTGATTGCGTATTTTCGCTAAGCAAACTGTAGCCATAGCTAGCTCGGTTCGGAGTCATAAATATGTATAGTAACTACTTTAGGTGTATTTGTACTATGTGTAAGGGGAAAACTTACAGTTTCGCCGTTCCCAGGGTTTTTTTCTCGAAAATTCAGAACGAAAATGAAAATCTGCTGTCAATTTACATGTTTGGGTGCGCCATTGTGGACAACATAGCATAATAGACGCCAAATTTTCAGTTTTTCTCGTCATGTAGGAAAAAACATTGGAAACGCTAAGAGTGGCTTGTCATTACCCTACACAAAATGTCAATACACCTACTACCTTTAATCAGGCATACACGCAGAGAGAACGCAGAAAAACGAAAGAAACAGTAAAAACATAACCCAGAAGTTTCTCAGCTGCTTCCTCTCTACAGCTCTCCATCTTTTGTGAGTGTAGGCCAAGTTTCCAGCTTCTGATCTAAACCGAAATTCTGCAGGGGGGGGATGAGCGCAGAAGCAATCTTTTATCTAATATAGTCAAAACCACAATGTAGCTGCATGATAATCAGTTCGCCACAGGAATGAAACTCAAGAAAAAGAAAACTCATTAGTGAACCCATGGAAAAACTTATACAGGGAACCAATTAAACTGAAGTAGGGGTCGATGTCTTGATATGGCCTGGGCTGGGGTCAGGCCTGGGCGTCGCCGTGTGTTCATAGAGTTCACATAACAAATTTAGTCTGATGAATGGACGGGACTGCGACGGTAGTTCGCCGCGCGCGAATCGAAATTGCGTTGGAGAGCGATGCCGCTAACACCGCACTGCCATCCGCCTGTCCATGCGTCAGACCGAATCGAACACGGAAACCATAACGTCGGCGTGGATCGTGGAGAGACTTCGCGTTCACTATTGAAGGTTGGCGCAAACTCGGTGCCATGTGCTATAACATAGGTGCACCGAGTTGGCGCCAACCTTCAACAGTGCACGCGAAGTCTCTTCCCGATCCATGCCGTTGTTATGTGACCCGACGGGTAACCTTAAAGGCAGTGGTCGCGACAAAATAAGCTTGTCTACTTTTCCTCTCTGAGCCCTTTTCTGGACTCACTGTGGTAGGACCTATATGAAAAAATTGTTTGAAAAATCCTATTTTGAGTTGACTTATCAGCCTCAATTTTCACTCCATAAGACCAACATCGACGACCTCTGTTATCATAGACACAGCTGGCCTGAAATCGAGGTTTAATCAATGACTACGGACTTGCTTGCTCGAATCTTCCTGTCTTCATGTAGCTAACACATCGAATAGAGTGCTTGTTTACACTGTCCTACTGTTTTTATTAGTTGAATTTGCATTGATTTCTGCCTGTGAGTGTCAATAAATTTTGACTATACACATATGAGACTCCTATCTTCTTGGGCGGAGTTGTGTACGGACTATGTAACAAATTTTCACTTTTTTCTGTTCCTGGGTTTAAATTGTATTTTCTTAATCTGTTAGGTCTAGAACAGACAGGAAATCGCTGTTATCACAGGAAAACCTCGCTTTTGTGACTAGGACAATGAATTTCGGCAAATCGCGTGTTTCTGTGAGACGATTGTCGTTCCTGGCTTCTAAGTGTTATATCTTTATGTCTAATGTATGTGAAAAATCACTTCATTAAGCACAAACTTTGCTTACACGACGACAGCACGAAGAAAACTCGTTTTTTTTGTGAAAATAGAAAGTTTTTTATTTATTTTCGGCTTTATGAACAGGTAAATACAAAAAAATGCACAAGGAATTGACAAACACAGTCGGAATCCACCCAACAATGTTCAGAAATGTGTAAATTTTCTAGATTTACGATTGTACTGTGAATCCCTCTGTCGAAGTTGCACTAAAATGTAGTCCCTCCTCATGGTTTCATTATACTGTCCTTGGTAACAACGTTCAAAGTCCAATATACCTCGATGAAACGGCTCGCCTTGCTCGTTTAATTTGTCGAGATGAGAATCAAGGATATGGACTTTCAGAGACATTCTGCATCCCATTTTGGCGTAATTCTTTACGAGAGTGCACCAGCTTTCAGCTTTGTGATTACCTATGTAGGAAGCCGTGAGCAACTGCAACGAAATTGCTCCAAGCCGTTCTCTCCGTGCTCTTCAACAGCTTTGCGAATTTCCCACATTTTATTATCCTGTTGGTCCGCGGTCCGACGAATATACCAACTCTGACCTTAGCCTCAGACAGAGTCGTTACCAAGGACAGTATAACGAAACAGGATAAGGGACTACATTTGGGTGCGACTTCGAGAGGGTGATTAACAGTACAATCGTAAATTCAGAAAATCTAGACATTTCTGAACGTTGTTGAGTCCTTTCCGATTGTGTTTTTCTAATCCTTGTGCAATTTTTGTTTTCACCTGTTCATGATGCCGAAAAAGACTAGAAACCTTTCTATCTTCACAAAAAACGGGTTTTCGTCGTGCTGTCGCAGTGTAAGCAAAGTTTGTTCTCAATCAAGTCATTTTTTTTACATACTTTGGACAAAAGCAATTGAAATGTAACACTTAGAAGCCAGGAACGAAAATCGTGTTAGATAGTGTTATAGCCCGTTTCTTGCCCCGTTACCTTATGCTCTTTTAGCCTTTGCGAGCCAATCTGATCATAATAGTTTTCTCAGCAACTTTTTTCATCGCGACCACTGCCTTCAAAGCAGTGCACGTTAAAATCACAGCTGGATATCACCGTTCGTTCAAATTTCGATTGCTCTGCTTTTCGGTTGCAGTAGGCGGGTTGGAGCGGAGCCGGTCGCGCTCTGGTCCTGGTATCGTGTAAGTACTAGGACGGCACACCTCGGCGAAAATGCGAAATGACCGCGTCAGGCGGAGGCCAGCCGATGAAGTAAAGTAAGTCGAGTCACTCTCTATTGAACCAATCTTTTACCTTTTCCAACCACCGAGCACTTATTCCGCTGAGATGAGTTGTTTTAGTGCGTTTTTCGCCGCTTCTTCGTATTCTAGAAGCATACGGTGCCCTCGGCATTGTTCCGAGTAAGAAACTCGAGAAGGAATATCATCAGAAACACTGCCTTTAGTAAACATTGAATCCCACTCATTTTCGGATATCCATCCGAATGAACCGAAATTTTCATGATTCAAAATCCGATTCACCGGTAGTGCATCCGTCTCTATAACTAGGAAACTATCATTAGTCGGCCTGGCCATTCCAGATGAGATGTACTTGTCTAAAACTACTTTTGGACGTAGAGCCCTAAAACACCCCTCTCAGCTGCCTGAAACCTCTCCGCAAAAAGTTGTAGACGTTTTCCCTCTGATTTTCGTACCCAATGCACCTACCAAAACGCACCGTAATCTTTCGAAGATCTGGAAACGGACCTTGTAATCATGTTCAGTTCCCAGAATAACACCCTGAGCGACGTTTGGGTGGTGGTCATTCTTTAAGCTTAGCATAGAGGAATAGTGTTGTGGACTCGTAAGGATTGTTGTTTGAGCTTTACTTATATTAGGCGGTTATGAAAGTGTTTAGGAAAATGTTTTAGTTTTGACGTATAAATTCCATGGGGAGTTTTTGAGTTGCTGATCACGAAACTGAAGCTTGTTTGCCGGTTTTCGGAAGTTTCAGACTCATTTCGCTCAAATCTTGCCATCAGGGAATTTTTCTGGCCAAAACGCGACTTTCGAAGATTTCCTGAATGCTACGGTGCATGTAGCTCAAAATCTTTCTCTAGGATTTATTTGGAGTGCTCAACGCAAATCTGGGGTTTGTTTATCGATTTTCGACAGATTACGGTAGACTACGGTGGGTACAGGGTAGATTGGTCAAAGCCTCAGATTTGACGCAAATTTCTAGGCGGGGGTTATTCGGGGTGCTGAATACGAATTTGATGTTCACTCCTCGATTTTTGAATCACTAAGGAAGGATTCGTCCTCTGAATGACATTTTCCGTACCGTAACCTACAATAAATCTAAAAATTTCGATAAGTGGGTTCCAGATTCGTGTTCAGCATCCTAGATTACCCCTACATACAAGTTTTAAGCAAAATCAGCAAAAAAATGCATTTACCCGATGCGACTCTTCGGAAAAATGCCATTCTATGTATGTTCTAAATTGTTCTAGAAAAGTACATTTCATCCGGAATGGACAGGCTGACTAAAAGTAGTTCCTATGTAAGTCGAACACAGAGATTCGCTTGAGAAATCGGTTCGCCAATTTTAGAGAGTTTTATGATGAGCAGTTTGAGCGAGCAAAGGTACCCCGCAAAACGCCAATTTTGCATGAAATCTGCGCGGTATGTACTGCTTAAAAAGCTAAAACAATGCCAGATAAGAATCTCTTAAAGGTAGCATACACGCTCGTATTGTACTTATTTACTTATTGAACCACCCACATACGTCGGCGACGGTTGAAAAGGCCTCGGACCCCTGTCTTGGAGGAGACGGCAAATCCAGGGGACGGGCAGATACAGGGTCGGGACCAAATTCTTGCTCGTGTACCGGCATTTTGGGTCGTTTTTGACGCTTCAAAATGCGAAGGTGTTGTGTTCTGAGCCATACGATTCTGTTCTCGTGGTTATCTCAAACACGCTTACAAGCGTGTATGCTGCCTTTCACGGGCGTGTATGCTGTTTGAGATAACCACGAGAACAGAATCGTATGGCTCAGAACGTATGGTGAAAAAAGCTGTGGTAAAAATCATAAAAATCAGCTTGATCCGCGGACAGCTAAAACACCACGAGGATTACGGAACAAGGTAAAAATAGAGTAATTAGGATGCTAAATTACCAGATCGTGCACAGCTCCGCCCAAAAAGATCGCAGCCTCATGCTGAGCAGTCAAAAATCATTGACGTTAACAGCCAGAAATAAATGGAAATTAGGTCTATGAACACAGTTAAGCAATGAAACCAAGCCCCTCATTCAATGTTTGACTCGACAAAGGCAGAATTTTTTGAGTAGGTGGGTCCGAAAGATATTGTTCATTGATTGAATTCCAATTTCAAGCCAGCTGATGTTCTCTATACTAGAGATAATCGATGCCACGGATGTGGAGTTGGCTCGCCCAACATCAAAAGACAAGAAAGTTCAGGCTCAAAATTTGGCCCTAAACGGGGGGTTTTCGCAAATTTTCTTTGTAGGTCCTTTTACACTGAATTCAAAAAAGGGTTCGAATAGAAAAAGAAGGCAGGCATATTTCATTGCGACCACTGCTTCCAAAATACTGTGCTTCTCTGGGCCAAACTCCGGTCCGCAATTGCGTCTCGACACGCTTTGCGGCCGCACGCGCTCGAGTCAGTCAAGCTTCCAGCGCCAAAGCCGACTCGATGTGGCTTTTTACACAGTTTTCTCCAATATGTTTTTTGTTTCCAGCTTCCAAAATCCACCTAAACTTAACAGATCGGCGACTGCGGCGCTGGAAACTCTTCCGACTTGAAAGCGTGCGGCCGCAAAGCGTGTCGAGACGCAATTGCGGACCGGAATTTGGCCCGAAGAAGCACAGTAGCGCATCGGCTCTCTGTGCAATTCCATTATCTTAAACTTGGTCGATTTTTTAGATTGGAGTTACTGCAGTTTGGAAAACCCTATTTTTTGGTACAGCGTAATGATTCAGAATTCTTTGGACATTGAAGATCAGCTGGCGATAGAAGAGGGCAAGTTTCACGACATCGTTGTGACTAAAATCGAGGAAGATTACTATTCCCTATCGTTGAAAACGTTCGCCATGCTGTATTACAAGGAAACCAGGTGCTCTGTTTTTTTACTTTGTTTGTTTTTTCTTCTCACTCACGGTATCGTCCACGATAGTCTTCGATTTCTATTTCCTGCATACATGTGGTCACATCGTTAAAGGCAGCAGACACGCTCGGAAAAGTTGCTGAGATAACTACATTGGTGGGGTCGTGCAGGCCCTAGAAGAGCCCTCATGAAGTTGCAAGCGTTAAAAACGAGTCCAAATGACCGTATTTGAGCCGCAGTCAGTCACGAAATCATCCTTGCTCCGCCCATCGATACGGGCTCCGCCCCTCCACACAGGTATTAAATGCTCGATTGCGGCCGCTTTAGATTACTTTTTAGGCTTCTAACGGCGTGAGCGTTCCAGAAAGGGCAGTACGAGTACATAAGCGTCGCTATCCCAACAAATTTGTTGCTATCTCCGCTATTTCGGCCGGTGCCGTGCAACTCGTCCATTTCTGGGCCAATATAGAACGTACCGTTATATCTTAATTTCCGTCGTTATTTCTGAATACTAACAGCTTCAGACCTTCAATTTATTCCATAAAATTGATATCATTTTTGAGCGTGTCTGCTGCCTTTAAGTGCTAAATATATACGAAGTTTCGCGCCTCAATTTCTCCTCATGGTAGAGAGGCAAGTTTTCAATAAGTGGGCTCGAGCGTGCCCAGCGTTGAGGCTAGGGTGACCAAAATAGTATTTGTATGGTAGTGTACGCAAAGAGAAGCACAGAAAATTGGCGAGTAGGGAAACTCGATCATGAATCAACACGGAGTTTTCATTTAACGACCAATAATTATGCTAAGTACTTATTCAGAGTTCCAGCTGCTAAATGTCTTGTGAAGGCTGATTCAGACAACGTGCTCCTCATTCGAAACTATGAACGGCTCTGTGATGAGACAAGTATGGTTCGTTTAGATTATCTGATGGTACCTTCGCTCTACGAGCACAGTCTTCAAATACATGTTTTTTGAAAATGCATCGACCGATCACTTTCTCTTTGACCGATGAAGTAGTTTTCCTATGATTCCATTTGCAAAACAATTTGAAACTCACAATCGGAAGATTCAAATCAAAAGTGTAAGGGAGAGTGATTAGCTAGATATGACTGGCTCAACAGTCGCAAATTCTTTTGTTCATGGTGAAACTGATTTCTTCACGATTCGAGATGGATGATATCGTACCTATACTCCGTTTCATTTCATGTAAGCTCCTGTTTTCGGTTATCACAGCGCGGAGCGGTGGATTTTTGGTCAGAAACTCATTATCGCTAGTTATATTCCACCGAGGCTCACCGCTTTGGTGCTGGTGATAATCGAAATTGACAGCTCACTAGTGATTTAACAGAGCTTAGCTAGAAAAAATACATTCAAATATCTCTGAAGAATCGACTTTGAATTTTTTCGCGCGACTGTTCAGAGCTCAGAGATAATTGAACGCTAGTGCAGGTGCCGCAGCATAATGGACAACAGCTTCTGGCGCACGTCTTTCAAACGCACAAGACGTTGCGGAGTGGACCAACAGCTGTTGTCCGCAATCGCGGACCGGAATTTGGCTCCGAGAAAAGTTATTAGAATGACTGCATTAAAGATAGTTTTCCTTTTTTCATTTGGACCTCGCATTCTTGGAAAATGTGATGTAACGACGCGAGTTCAACGTGAACGCACCAAATGGATGGTTCCGGAGTCAATCTATCCACATAGGCGATTTCCTAAGTACTGCTCGACTGGAACATACGTCTTGTGCGGTGAGTTGCGGTGAGAACGTAAGTACATTTACGAAACAGTCTTCGATTCTATGAAAGAGAACTTAAGGAAGTGATATTCCCTTCACAGTCTCTGAGAGGGATTTTTCTAGTAGTCCAATAAATTCCTTTTTTTCGCTGATCTATCCCGCTATTTAAGGACTGTTGTGAGGTAGACGACCTTATCAACAATTTAGCTGATCAAAGTAACAACTTTCCGACGATATGTATTAACCAATCCCCTTAATTCAAAATACTAGTTTCTTGACTACTCTGAGCTACATCCATGCCCTTATGGGAGGGTAGTATATGCTTCGTTTCCGGAGAGGTTAGAAGAAGATACTGTTTACTTCAGAGCGTGTAACAGAACGTGTACGATTGCAGCGCAACTGTTCTCACTCCCACAAAAGTGTTAAGCCATTGTTATACCAAAAGTTTGCGACCGCGACAGTTGCGGTCCACTGTCACGAATTGTGTTAAAACCTGGTCCACACCGTTGAAATGCTCCGCCGTAGGACCATTTTGCAGCACCTGTCGCGGTTGCTGGCTCGAAAGGGGATGTTATGCCTGAAATGTGAAAACCGTTCGGTAAACAACAACACAGCCAAATCCAGCATCTTACCGGGTCTTTCTTGGCCCTCAGCGACAGCGACGTTGCCGTGTTCTGCTACCGCGACAGGTCTGCCGTGGGGTGTAACGATGGCATTATACTGTGCATCTGTAAACTTTTTTTAGAAGTGACAACTTATTAATCTTCAGATACAAACTTGTTCAAAAGTGCCCGGCATGCTCACTAACAAGTTAACTACTTTTGGGCAGCCTGGCGATTTCAAATGAAATATATGGTTTCCATTTTCGATTTAGTCTGACGCGTGGACCAGGCGGATGGCTGTGCGGGGTTGGCGGCCTCACTTGAGGATGGGTTTTCGATTCGCGCGGTATGATCTATCGTTGCAGCCCTGTCCGTTCATCAAACTAAAATTATCACGCGAACTCTACCTTTCTAGAACAATTTTGAGCTTGAAATCCGAATATACCCTCCTCAGCTGCTTGCCGTCACTCTGAGAAAAGTTGTAAGCGTTTTTGTCAAAACTTCGCGGCAAGTTAATGGTATCCACCAGACAACTTTCTGAGATTCGTGGGGAAGTTCCCGAGAACGACAGCGGAACTTCCCTCGAAAAAAAAACTGGGAAACTTCCATCAAATCGGGGGAAGCGAAGGGGACCTCTCGACAGCAGAGTAGTAGGAGAAGTTCCTACAGCAGGAACTCTTTTGTTCTCCCGACTTTAGGTCTTCCCATTGTTCAATGATTGACAGAAAATCAGCTTGCTAGAACTCGCTGCTTTAAAGGCAGTGTTCACGATAAATCTCGTTCTCGAAGTCTCGGTGTGACACACTAAGTTGGCAGATGCTGGAGAGGATAGGGTCGGAGAAAGCAACAAAAACTGGCCAGAAATCAATGAAAACTACTTTGAAAGCTATCCCGGTGCGCCTACCTATCCCGGTTCGCCCGTCGAACGGACGAGCTTGTGGCGCAGCACACGTTTCGATGGCAAATTGCCAAGCAACTCTGCCGCGATTAAAATGATCGATTCTCGCAGATTTCGCGATTAGGGCGCGCTTGCCGAAATCAGCAGGGCTCATGATTCTCGTCCACGCCCTGAATTTAGAAACCTTTATTTTGCCTTATTCTGGACGTTTTTCTTCGCTGTTTCTTCCCTATTAGTTACCTCACGACCAAACAATCGCATCTTTGGGTCAAAGTCGAGTGCTATATTCATCGTGAACACTGCCTTTAAATAGTCTCCTATTCCTGGAGTAGGACGAAAGGTTACAGAGAAGCTTATTATCTCCTCTGCAATCTAGAGAGATATACGAGATACCTTAAGGGCTCTGCAGAGTGGCGCCGCGGCGAGTGGCGCTGCGGCACGGCAGTATTGGAGAATGGGGGGCGCCACGCAGCGGGCGAGAGCGGCGACGTGCCGCGCGAGAGCAGCGACGCGGAAATCTCGCAGAGTCTTCTCGTCGCCGCGACAGCAGCGGCTGCCGGAACGAAGCCGCTGGCGAGCGGCGGCGAAAAATGGTCTGGACTATTCTATCGTCGGCGTGGAGCGCAGCCTCCGATCCTTTCAATGTATTTTTCCGTTTTTTAGTTATCCATCCGAACTTTTCTATCTTTACTCTTCTTGATGTAGTGATCGCACGCATCCATAAATGTTCGAACGCTCACTTTCGAAATAATTGATTTCACTTTTTGTGGCATAATATCGATTCTCACGAGAAGTTCCAAATTAGCGTCGCTACTAGATTTTATGTTACCGCTTCTGAGAGCATATCCTTCGATTTTTTTAAATGGCGAAAATTTTCAAAGAAATACACATGGAAGTTTAGCAGTTTTTAAGAAGCTTTTCAGTTCTTGGCGCCTCTTAATTTCGAATTTCTGTTCAAGTGTGATTTCATGGTTTTTAAAATCTATGAAGTTCAAATTCCGGCGTATAATGAATGAGTTTGTACGTAATGGAGAAAAATGAAAAAGGACGGCAGGCATCGCCGCCACTCTGCGAGGCATTGAAGTGCGCCGCCGCGTCAGGGTTTGGCCACCCCCCAATCCTCTCGCTCGGCGGCGTGCCGCCGGGCGGTGCAACTCTGCAGAGCCCTTTACACGGTCCTTGAGCGGAAGATATGCCCCCTCAACTTAAGAAGTACGAGACCACCTCGCGACTAGCCCGTTTGCATCACCGTATACGTTGCGGCTTTGTTTTCGCGTTCATCATGTTCGGGGGGGGGGGGAGGCCAAGGGAACAACCGTGAGGCGAGCTTCCCTTGTTCTCCCCCCCCCCTCAATCGACTGTTCCCAACTTCATTGTTTGTGCATAATTCGAGGGGAGAGGGGCGAGACGTCCCCTTCTGGGGACGGGGACGTGTCGCCCCTTCCCCTCGACCAAATGATAACGACCAAATCAGGTCTATTGTCCTCGGGAACTTCCCCACAAATATCTGAGACCCTTATGGTGATCCAAAATTTTTTGGATGTCTTTCAAAACCCGTATGCAAGAGTAATTTAGGGTACTGAACACAAATCTGGAATTCTTTGCATTGTTATGGAACTCTGCTGTAGATTACGATGGGTAAGCTGTCATCTAGTTGGCGAAATTTGCCTTAGTACTTCGAAAATAAACTGACGCGAAACTCGTGCCCAAGCTGCCCTCAAGGAAATGTTTTGAGGCAATTCTGAGAATTTTTCCGAACTACTGAATACACACCATAGCCTACCGCCACCTGACGAAAATCGATAAACGGACTTCAGACTTTTGTTGAGCACGCCAAATCACCTCCAGAAAAAAATCGAAGTCATCGTACGCGCAGAAAACCACTTGCTGTTTTTCAAGTTTCATTAGTTGATTGAGCCCGTCTGAGAACGTAGGGAGGGTTTGATGGGCCATCAACGCTTCGTAGTAAAGGAGTTGTCGCAAATTCCGTCAGGGCTGGTAGTAAACCCCCTCGAGTTGTCACAACAATACGAGTAATATCTCGTGACAAGAAATGACAACGAATACCAATGTCGTGTGTTTGTCTCGCGTTTGTCACGAAGGGTCGCATCCTTTGGCACAAAAACCACCACCTTATAAAGGATATGAACTCGGGACACTCGCCCAATAACGGCGCGCACACCTAGTGCTCCATTTTGGTCTTACCAGCTCCGCCACTCGACACCATGAACTGGTGGAACACGAGCAGTTGCTTGCAAAGACTACACTCTTACGCGAGAACGGTACCCCTGACACACGTCTCATAACGGCGCGCACACCAACTGCTCCAATAGTGCACTGCGCCGACCACCTAATCGGGTGCTATGATGGTCGGCCAAGTCGATCACTGTGTTATACGTACCATAGAACCCAATTATTGGCGTCCATTGATCAATCCACGAAGTGGTGGTATCAACATTTGAAGCAGTTTCCACTATTATAATGCACTGCTTTGAGAACTTTTCCTGTTATTTAACCACCCATACTTTCGATAGATTTTTTACTTTACCATGAATGCTTTTCTTCAGCTTTTTTTATTCTATCAAATCACTATTCCGCTCATTCGAGGGGCTTGTTTATTTTGTCTTTTCCATATTCTCATTGGTAAATGTTCTGATGTTCTCACTTATTGTGGTTTTAAAGATTACAGTAAATACATGCAGGTTAGTGACATCTTGATTTTGCCTCAGAATTTGACTTCTAGTCTTGAATATGAGTTTTCAAAATGAGCTTTTTTCTTTTCTTCGTAAAATTAATTTTTCCCAGTTTGATTTTGGATTCAAAGACTGAGACAGATTTTCTCCCGAAACTTCGAGGGCGTTGTTTTCAGTTTTAACCTTTCCGGAATACGGAGACTGCTGACTGTAGCTGTATTTATTCGCTATAATAATCTTTATTCCCGTCCTGTACAAAAAATCTTCTTTTCATGAAAAATGCTTTTAATAATAATTTTGAGAGTTTGACGGCTGTGGGCAGGGATTAACCTGGTTTGGAAAACGGTTCTATTTTCGTTCTCGTTTTGAAGTTTTTTTTGGTTTTTGAACTGCCGGACGGGTAAATTGAAAAGACTTTCATCCCAGAAGGCAAAACGTATGTAGAGCAGAAAATTTGCGAACGAAAAAATATATGAATCAATAAAAAACCCCTTTCGGAATTTATCAAACCTCATCCACGAATAATAATCTTACAAATGAGTATTGACACCATTTTTGTTCAAAGAATTCTTGTTATTAATGCCAAAAGGGGCAAAAAATAAATGCAGCGGAGGAATATCGCTGCAGTCAGCTGTTTTTGCCATATAAAAATTATGAAACTGATAAAAATTCGCACAGTCTCATAAACATCAACCTCACAAGTTGGAATCAAAAATAAACTATGAGTTTTTTCTCCAAAAAAAAAGTAATATTCAAGAACGGAGACTCGGAATCAACAGCAAAAATGTTCAACTGACATCAAAATGTTGTGAACGCATGTAAAATGACTGCATTATTTGAAACCTTCATAAGTGGCTAAACTAGAACATTTACCTACAAAAATATAGAGAAGAAAATCAAAATAGCAAACCTCCTCACCTCATATTCGTCAGCGGAAGGCGACGGCATGCCATATGTTTTCCAGGGAATTTGATCGATACCGAACAATGCAATGTTTTGCATTGTAATCATTGCCACACAAAGGGCAAAAAACATAGCGAAAGGTGCGTAATTTGCATTGTATTGACAGGCGCCGCAAACCCTGCTCTCAATTCTACGCCTAAATGTTGTCATGACATTTTTGTACACGAGCGCACGACACTCGCAGCAATCTGCGCACTCCCTCAACTGCGCACTATTTTATGTCAAGCTGTCTGTCGCGTTGTCGTGACATTATGACAACGCGACACATGTGACAGCTCGTGACCGTAATTGTCGTGACAACAAGCTCGTGACAGTCACGAGCCCTGTGTTGTAGGATACGGTACGAACCCATAGCTCGCGCCTTCTGGTCGCGACATGTCGTGACATGTCATGACAATTGTCGTCACGACAATGGGGGGTTTACTACCAGCCCAGAGGAGGCCGGCACTTCAACAGTCACCTGGCACAATTAGCTGTCATTCATTGTATAACTAGACTCTGGTACATTTCAAGTGAACTCCTGTTTTCGGTTATCACAGTGCGGAGCGGTGGCCTTTTCGCCGGAACCTCCTTATCACTAGTTATATTCCACCGAGGCCCACCGCTCCGCTGATGGTGATAATCGAAATCCACAGGTCACTAGGGGATTTCCAGAGTCTAACTGATCAGCAACTGATAAAGAACAAAAGAGCGGAAGTAAATGATCTTTCTACACATATCGGTTAACCTCCCATTCCCCTCAAATCACCTTCAAGAAAGATGAACTCCATTTGATCGAGAGATCATGGTTCAACACAGCGATTTCTAGCTATCAACTCTTTTAAAAGTCGATTGAAGGAAACGGAAGCAACAGTTTTCAATGATTTTTTCGCCGTTTTTCCAACGTAGCTGTTATACAGGGTGCAAGAGTTTTTATCATATATGAAGAACTCGAAAACGAAATCCATCGTGGACGATGACTTTATTGAAATGTAAAGTAGCATTCCAAAAATCGAAAAATTCGCAGTTTTCTCAATCGGGAAGCTTTGAATAAAATACGCTGAAGGCTTTTGAAAATGAACAAACGATTCTTAGTTTCGTAATCAACACCCCCAGATAACCTCCTATAGGGAAGTTTTAAGGTTAGTGTTCACGAAGGAAAAGTTGCCGGTTATTTGGCTAAGCTTTGGGTCCCTCTTAAAAGATTAAGAACCGAAGTGCGACGAAAAACGGTCGGGAAGCGGGTGAAAATCTCGTGGGCCAGCCGACCCATTGGGCCACCACGTCTTATAACAGCTGTCCTGAATTCGTGTTACTGTAGCAACACCCAACGCATTTTCGAATATTCTTCATCGCGAAAGGCTCTAACAACCCAGCATGTACATTGAACCCTCTCAATTTTTAAAGAATTTTTGGTGCAAGAAACAGAAAGCAAAGCCACCTACCCAAGAATTTGAAAGCGCGAAACCATTTTCCCGACGTCGTGTCCGATGCGTTGTGCGCAATCTCCCTGCGTACAACGCATCGAACCTAACGTCCGGGAAATACACAAACAGGCAAATTATTTTTTCCAGAGATTTCGTTAAACAGTCCTTCTCTTTATTTGATTGCTCTGTGGTGCTTTTTCCTACTAACCTCTTCTTAGTAGACTTACCTACCCAAAAACATAGAAAACTATAATACGTTTTTTTATCGTGGACACTGCCTTTAAGGAAGATCTGGAACATTTCTCTTAAACATTCCCAAAACAACTTGATTGGCACAGGTACATACTCAACAAACAACGGAAAATAGGGAGCAAACGCCTCTGCCTTTGTTCAAATCCATCGTGCGCAGCCTCCAAAGGCATATTCGGATTCCACGTTTGGAATTAATTCTAGAAAAGTAGGCTTTATTTGAAATGGTCACTCTGATCAACAGTAGTTTCTTTGTAAGTGATACACACCAGTAGACGGAATTTCGTCCTGCACGCAAGTGTCGGACGAAGCAGCCAAGAACTGTTTTTGTTTATTATAAAATGGTGGCAATTCTTTTTAGGCGGCATAAATGTAATTCCTGTAATTGAGTCTCCGGAGCAAGGATATGTGCAGATCGCTTTCAGAATTTCGGATTCAGAAAACGGGACGACAGTCTCATTTTCGGAAATCGTAATCGGACAGCCAGAAACTATTGGAAATTGGAGAATTGGGTAATCGGAATTGAGTTTACCTGGATGGAATCTAATTACCACTGGTCGTTGTATTTACTCTACTTCTAATCTGTGTAATTTGGCGTTGTCGTATCACATCAGCATTAGCATACGCCTGCCGCGCCGTTGTAAGACCAACGGCGTTTGAGTCAGCGGAGCCCACGGCAAGGATGTAGGCGGAATATCTCTTCCGAGCAAACGGTCCCAGAAAGAACCTAAACTTCTTCCCTATTGCAAAGGATAGACGACGAGAACCGAGAAAGCAGACTAATTTTGCAAATTTTTTGCTTCAAATGAGTATTTCTGACAAAGATTTCATGACCCTAATTTCGAACAGCGAAAATAGGAAACGATATGCAGTGGGTGAAGCGAGTGACAGGTTTACTCTTCTCACGTAGCTACTTTCCCATGTTTCCCACCCCGGAGTTGAATATTCATTCCAATATGTAGGTCAAATAAGAATCCTATTTTTTCAGGTAACACTTTCAAGTTACCATGACTTCGAGACAACACCCTCTAATTGACCGATTACATGTAACAAAATAATGAATTGTTTCACTGTAAAATTGATAGTATGTAAGTGTACCCCTTCTATAACAAGAAATATATGAACTTTGAGAATCGCAGCAACTTTACCTAAAAACAGATGGGCAAAAATACGGTAGCAGGTGAAGACGCTTTGCCGAATAGGGTCTAGCAAATGGACGAGGCGCCATCATTGCGTTTCGTGCTGTGTTCGCGACACCAACGGTGAACGGGGTTTCGATTGCGCGTGACGATCGGCAGACCCGTCTACTAGACCAAAACCTACGACGAGACCATATGCTGCTGCTCAGATTGTAAACTCGTAAACATAGAAAATACAAGACCTCTACTAGATTCAGCAAAAGCATGGGTGAACATAAACCTCCTTGAGATAGAGCCCAGTATCAGGAATGTTTAAGCCTGAATGTGTCGGAAAAGAGCCCAACCTCGTGGGATTTCGGTTGAAATTAGTTCCTGTCGCGGTCTCAGCCTTTTCTCATAAAAAAAAGCGTAAGCGGACTTCTGATTCAGGTAAGGCGCCCTGAAGAACATTCTCAATTTTCGGCAGGTACCTCTGTTCAGCCTCTTAGAAATGTTATGTAGCGATTATTTCCAATTTCTACCGCATTCTGGAGCTTTTTTTCGGAAAACGGAATTCGGAAGGTCAAAATCATTAGAATTCGGGATTCCGCTCATCCCTGCTCCGGAGGTTGGCACCATGGACACAGGTTAAGGGCTATGCAAAGTTGCAGCGACCGGCGGCACGCCGCCGAGCGAAAGCTTTGGGGCGCGGTCGAAACCCGACGCGGCGTTGGGCACCAGTACCTCGCAGAGTTGCAGCGACGTCGTCAGCATCGCACTCTACCATTGCGTACGCCCTCATTGATTTTCTCTGAGCAGATTTTATTTGCTTTGATGTGCTTTATGAGTTTAGGTTCTGCTTAAAGGCAATGTTCACGATAATCTTCGATTTTGAGATTAATCGCTAAATCGATTGTTTGACCCCCGAGTAGAACTGAAATGACGATGAAACTGAGAAAAACGCATCGGAAGGGCACGAAATCTTCTACTCTCACCCCGCTTCATTACTCTCAGTGGAACTGTTTGTTGTGACAAGGAAATCCTTTGTGGACCCGTCTTTTTTTATTCTCTATTTCGTGTTGCTCCGCTCTTTCCTTCGAACCCTAACTAATCCTGTTTTGCCTAAAATATTCTTTCATTTTTGACTAACCCCATTTTTTCCCGGTGACAACCACCGTGAACAGGTTCATCCAATCGGACAACTAGTCCAGGCCGGAAAATAATGTCACTGAAATAAGACGATTTAGTGCGTTTCTCGCCGTTTCTCCGTAATTTTGGTAACCCTTGGTAGCCAACGCATTGTTTTGAGTGGAAAACTCGAGAACGAAAATGATCGTGAACACTGCCTTCAAAAACAACTTGCAAAAAATAACACGCTCAGAGAGCTGTGAAGTGAATTTGAAATTTGCGTTCAGTAAAGTGATTGCGCCCTGAGATGTAGATTTCGAGGTACTGCAAATAGTAGGCGGATTGCGGTAGCCGCATAAATCGCAACTGTCGCCCGCTAGAACGAAAAAAAGCCAAATGAAACTGAAAACTATAAAATCAAAACTGGAAAAAAATGTCAGAACTGTGCACTTTCGAGAATGTTCAATACTTTTTCCCTCAATTTGAGTCACATTAAAGTAAAAAGGCCTTCAGAAGATAGAACTTATGGAGACGTCACAAAAAAGGCTTCAATCGATCGATGATAGCGTTCCTCGCCGGCGATGGAAATGGTTGAGACCATTTCCCGCCGCCGCTCGCTGACGGCTTCGCTCGTCGATATCTCGGCGGCAAAAACACTGCGAGGTACTCACGTCGCTGTTCACGTCGCCGACCACGCCCGCTGCTTGGCGCCCCCATCCTCCGTCACTGCCCTGCCGCAGCGAGATTTGCCACTCTGCAGATTCCTTTAAAGGTCTCTGGAGAGTTGCGCCGCGGCGAGTGCCGCTGCGACACGGCAGTGTTGGAGAACGCAGCGGGCGATAGCGGCGACGTGCCGCGCGAGTGCAGCGGCGCGGGTATCTCGCAGTGTTCTCGTCGCCGCGACAGCAGCGGCTGCCGGAGCGACGCCGCCAGCGAGCGGCGACGAGGAATGGTCTTGACCATTTCTATCGTCGATTAGCACAGCCGCTAACGATCCTTGCAATGTATTTTTCCGTTGTTTAGTCATCCATGCGGACCTTTTCTATTTTTACTCTCATTTGATGTAGTACTCTCATATGATGCACGTATCCATAAATGCTTGAACGCTTTTTCAATCGTTCATGGCTTTTTTAATGTGACCCATCCCTTTTCACTTGCGAAATAATTGATTTCACTTTTGTGGCATAATATCGATTCTCACGAGGAGTTCTCAATTAGCGTCGCTACTAGATTTTATGTTTATCGCTTCTGAGAGCATATCCTTTGATTTTTTTAAATGAAAATTTTCGAAAAAAGAACACATGGAAGTTCAGCAGTTTCTGAGAAGCTTTTCAGTACTTGTCGCCTATTGAGTTCAAATTTCATTTCGGCATATAATGGACGAGTTTGTACGTATTGGAGGGGAATGAATAACGAAGGCAGGCATCGCCGCCACTCTGCGGGGCATTGAAGTGCGACGCCGCGTCAGGGTTTGGCCACGCCCCAATCCTCTCGCTCGGCGGCTCGCCGCCGGGCGGTGCAACTCTGCAGAGCCCTCAAGGCGCCAAGCGGTGAAGGGGAACGGCGCGGCTGCACAGTGATGAAGGGACACTGCAGCTTCGACCAATAGCAGTGCTGAATCTTACCCTCTGATCCGCCTGATGCATCGAGACGACTATCCCTTCGGAAGGGGAACTGATAGGAGGAAGAGCTCTATTTGCCAACATTCACCCAAAAAACGCTCAATTAGAGGTGTAGGCTGATTTACAATAGGTAGTCGACAAGGATCGGTGCGTAGGTTGCGATTCAATCTGTCGGTGCACATGCTGGCTCAAACTGCTGGCTCAAACTCGGTGCGCATGGCATATTTTACGTGCATCGAGTTAACTTCAGCACAATGTGCATGGACAGAATGAACCACAACCGA
Organism: Aplectana chamaeleonis; assembly: GCA_029168955.1. Classification (NCBI taxonomy): domain Eukaryota; kingdom Metazoa; phylum Nematoda; class Chromadorea; order Rhabditida; family Cosmocercidae; genus Aplectana; species Aplectana chamaeleonis. The sequence continues at coordinate 166,478 of JAPDOI010000560.1, forward strand.
CGCACCGATTGGCGTCTAATCTGCATGCATAAATCTTCCTATCATTTAATTAGAAAGCTGAAATGAAGAAGGCAAAATTATTTCAGGTCCCGATATTCCGCAGCGATTGATGAAGGCTTCTCAGTATAGCTGGTTTCCATATTCGTCAAACTACAGGTGAACTCATTCTATGTCTGAGCCGTTCCCAAAGAACTTTGGAACTTTACCAGAGACACGCAGTTGCGTTGCATTCCTTTCACCGCTACATCAGAAGCATTTTAGTTCGTATGTACCGACGGAGAATACGTAAAACTACATAACTCCCCCGTTGGCAAAATTCGAAATGTTCTACACCTCATCAACAATTTGAACATTTTCCTCCGTAGATCACTATTTAAAGACAGCCGACACGCTCACAAATGGTAGCGATTTTATGGCATAAATCGAAGGTTTGAAGCTGGTAGTATGTGTAACAGACAAAAAAATCAACGAGAAATGCATGCATAGAGAGGAATGATGGTTGCTTTTGTTATGGGGCGAACGTGGACGAGTTCTACCGCAGTATACCCGCGCTGTTGAAAAAGCGAATATTACCGTCAAAACGTTTGAGATGGCGAAGCCGATAGACTCTCACAGCCTCTTCTAGAACGCTAACCTCGTTGAAATCGTCAAAAACCAGCAAAATGACCGTATCCAAACGATCAATCAGGACGAGTTTGTATAGGGGGCGAAGTTGTCGAAGCTCATGGGCGGGTTGTCGAAATCTTTCGCATTGTTTCGCTGACTTGCATTTCTAGAATTTAGTAGTTTTGACTAATTGTTTACGCTTCCAACAGCGTGAACGACCCCAGTAGCGCTGTTATCGTTTATGTCTCGCAGAGAGGTAGCCGTGCTCAGCAGTTGGGTGCGAAATCGTTCGATCAATAGCCACTCTTCCGTCGTTTTCCCGTGCCCAATTTTTCCCGCCAAGCAACGTCGCGGCGATCCCTAATCCAGTGATTGACGATATTTCAACAAATGTTTCGAGCTTGTCTGTTGCCTTTGAATGCCACCGCTCCTGTTTTTATAAAGGCCTTAGCTTTAATAACTAGTGAAGTTGAGTTGCGGAACTTCATAGGTGTATTGATCAGGGGAGAAATCCCGTTTCTACTGAAACGAAATGCAGAATTTCCAGTGGACAATGACTTCGAAAAATTTCACGGAACCAATTTTGCACGCGTATCGCGAAGGCATTGATTCAGGAAGCTCCCGGAAGACGTGCTGTTCACGGGAATTTTCGCTGAGAAGGCTGGCATACGACGGACGCATATCGGAGGAATGTCTTTCATAGATGCGCCTGAGTATTTCTGTCGGGAAGGAAAGCACACTTACAGTATACACATGAATCGTGTTCGTGATCCGCAACGATATTTCAAACGTCTCATCTCTATGGAGGGCTTTCCGTGTCGATTCTGATCTCATTAGTTTTACGCAATTAATATTTTTGTTCCTTGAACAATAAACATATGTTTATAGTGCGCTCGTTAATAACATCAATCCTGTGAATGTCCACACACCGACCCTGGGTACCCAGTATTTCATCTATTCAATCTTTAAGCTCCTATCGCTTCCGACTATTAAGGGGTCCGCAGAGTTGCAGCGGCCGGCGAGTGGTCGCCGAGCGTCAGCCTTGACGCGGCAACAAAAATGTTTTGAAATATTATTGTCCCGGCGTCGGTTGCTACTCGCTGGCAATGACGCAGTAGCGTGCCATCTGTTAGAACAGATATTCCCGGTTATGAGTGCGATTATGCTTCGCCGGACACCCGCAGGAACATATCGTATTGGTTAGCAAATGATAACAGCGGACACTCTACTCAAAGACAGTGTCCACGATAAAATCGGTCTCCGAGTTTCCACCGGAAACCAATCGGTTCGAGCCCTATTTAACCAAAACGTTGAAAGAACGGCTAGGAACGATAATTTGAAGGTTCCGCTCACGTAACACCCACTGCCTCAACGGCTACCGATAAAGTTGTCCAACTCGATTTCAGCTTGAGAAGGTATTCGAGCATCGAATGGGGTAAGTGTAGTTAAGTGGAGTGGACTATAGCTCCCTGATTGTATGCTGTTTCCTTAAAATGGGTTTTCTATTTATTTACGGATCAGAGGCGGTTGAAAGGAGTGGGCGTTGCGTGAGAGGAACACTCAAGTTTAGGGCCGTATAGGGCTCTTCTGTGCTTGTTTCAAGCCGTTTTTCCAACATTACTGGTGGAGTTGGACTCGGACGTCTCGATTTCCGGTGAAATCTCGGAGACTGATTTTATCGTGGACACTGCCTCTAATTTCTGTACTAATAGGATATCTCGCTCTGAACGGCAGCGGGAGCATATCGGCGTGGCTGGAGGAAGATTGTATACCACCAAAACCTAATTTTTCAAAGCCGAATCGTAGCAGCGTTCTACGCTGTGAAGTTACGTTCCCTCGCTCACCGATTCTGGCTTCACAAAACATTAATTCTTTTTCAAAATATGGGTGCCCGCTAACGGACCGCGACGCAACACGCGCAGCGCGCATATCTGCTTTCCAACACTTAAGACAGTTTTCACGGTAAGAACGGTCTTCGAGTTTTCACCGGAGAGCAAATGTGCCGGGGTCCATTGCAACATTAATGGTGAGAGAAGGGCTAAAAATAAACAATAGATAGTATAGTGAGGACCGAATATTCGAGTCAGTATAAATATTCGAATTTTTCTAACGACTTTTTATTCAAACATTCGAATATTCGAAAAATGCGCTAATTCGAACATTATTCGAATTCGACTATTCGACAAAGGAAGGTGAATATTCGAATATTATTGGAATTCGACTATTCGGAAAAGGTGAATATTCGAATATTATTCGAATTCTCCTATTCGCAAAAGGTGAATATTCCAATATTATTCGAATTCGACTTTTCGCAGAGGTCAATATTTGAATGTTATTCGAATTCGAATACTGGAGCTGGTTCAACAAAAATGAAGAAATTCAGCTTTAATATATAAAAGAACCGACATACTTTTCGAGACTGAATTTATTTTCTTCACTACTCCAGTGTTCCACTTTTCCAAAGAGCTAAACTTTTTTACCCACACTTCGTCTGAGTAGGCTACTAAGGCATTTCTAACACGGAAGCCAGATGGCACTCGCACTTGACCACGCCCATTTTTCCATGGCGCCGCGCAATAATAATACCAACCCGCGGTTTTCATCCCCTCCAAAATCGTTGCGGCGAGGAAAATAGGGGTGGCCAAGTGGCCGCGATAGCAACCTTTGGGGGCCCTAAACACAGATTTGACATCCGTTTCCGGTGGTACGGAGGGTTGCAGCACAGTGCTGTGGTTTGTTGACGTTTTAGATTTGGCCGTGCTATGTCGCCAGTCGGAGCCACTTGTCCACTGCATATAGCCACACCAATTTCTCCGAGCCACAACGATTTTGACAGGGGAGGAAACCCCGGATTGGTGTTATAATTGCGCGGCGGCACGGAAAAATGGGCGTGTTCTAGTGGGACGGCAATTGATATACCCCCCCCCCTACTGGTGATAGCACCGATTTGGCTGAAACTTTGCCAAGAGGCTTTTTTTAGCTTTGGATTGAGAATCTCTTATCCTATTCGCGATTTTTTGGAGGATTAATGAGGATTAAAGGTAGGCTCTTTGCCATTTGGCTACTATAAGGTTCCGTCCATAGCAGAAGACCTAGCGCCAAGTGACGCTGGGGTTTGCATCTTTAACATTCGTTACTGATCTGGCTCCTCAGCGACCACTGCAGGCGCCCTGACGCTGACGGAGGCATAGCGGCAGTTGCGGCTGTCACTAATATTATCCATACCATCGTTAACCACGTGCCGTCCTCGAACACGTTGAATGCGCCAGCTTTCGAGCGTCATGCGCCAGCGTTTTAGCGCTGGCGCATGATTCTCCAACGCTTTGCCGCTGGTAGTCTGCTATGGATGGAGCCTAACCCATTTTAATCTTCGAAAGCGGACAACGGGTTTGTAACAAGCATACCGAAAAACCTACCTCTATAGGCAAAACTTTAGTTATATCGGAGACATTGACGACATAATTACCCTATGCTTACCGTGATCTTTCGAATCACTGAAAGTGAACCTCTAATTCGTGTTCAGCATCTTGAATAACCCTTGGGCTAAGCTAGAGCGAAAAAGTCAATTTTGTATAGTTAGGTCCGTAGCTTGTTTCCTCAAGAAAAATAACACTTGAGTCTCCCCGGCGGCTGGCCCCGTGTTCGCCTGCGCCGGTCCGCTAATCGATTCAGGCCGAGAGAAGAGCGCAGCTGATCATCTTACCACACCGCCGGCAGCGGGTGAGATTTAAATATCTTTTCTTGAGGAAACAAGCCACGGGCCTAACGATAGCATTTTTTTAGTTGAAGGCCATTAAGAATTAGGGATAAGCCGTGACTTATTAGTTTCATTTGTTGTAGGTAATGAAGCTTTAGGAGAAGAATTAAACTCCTTATTGCCGCTCACTAATTACTCAGAAAGTCGATGGGTGGGCCGATTCGGCAACGATAGGCTTTCTAATCGGGTACCTAGTCGAGTTGAAAGGAACTTTCGCAGCAGCACGTGCTGCTCCGAGGAGCACGTGGCCTGTTCGATATATAGGACTACTTGGCGCAGAGAGAAAAAAACCCTTGCCGCGCCCCCGTTTCCCGTGCAACAGCACGTGGCCTATTCGATAGAACTACGTGGCGCTGGGGGCGGGCTCCCAGCCCGCCGATGGGAGCGGGTCTCCCCCACGAGGATACTGTCCAAGTCTAAGCCCGCAGCAGGGGATCACCCCCACGGCAGTCCGCGGCAGGGAAATCACCCTCGCAACGGTCGACAGCGAGGGACCTCCTCTCGCTGAGGACCGTGGGGGGGAGACCCCTTAACGGTTCAAAAATCGTCCAGAAAGTGAGTCGTAGTTACCTTCCAGGAGCAGCCCCGAAAGGCGGACGGCGCTCTCGCTGGGATCGGTCTCCTTATACGTGCTGTGCGGCTGATGAGCGCCGGGTCAGTTCTGAAGCGGTCGATCAACGTGTTCAATCATGTGCATTCTCGCTCGTTCGTCGTCCAAACTCATCGTCGGATCAAAAGCGTATCGTGGCCGAGTGAAACAGCTATGTTTTTTTTATGTGCTTCTCACTTGGACGACGATTAGGCCACGTGGCCCACGGAAAGCACGTGGCCGTATCGTCGTCCAACCGCTATACAGTCGAATCGAAAGCCTATCGTGGCCGATAAGGGCCACCCGACTCTCTGAGTAGTTGCGTGATATTGCTATGAATGCTTAAATTATTCGTCATTCGAATATTCGTTCGTTCGGAATAAAAAATGAACGAATTTATTCGAAATTCGTTCGTGCGAAATAAAAAATGAACGGATTTATTCGAAATTCGTTCGTTACAAATAAAAAGTGAACGAATTTATTCGAAATTTGTTCGTTCGAAATAAAAAATGAACGATTTCATTCGAAATTCCTTCGTTCGGTCTTTTTTGAGAAAGTCCTCACTATAATAGATAGCCCAATACCGCCTGTTCCGAATCGGTGTTGTCTCCCCCGGTCCGACACCAGACGTCAGTCCCGGGAGATCCAACCTACAGACTCCTCATTAATAACACAACCGATCGTACTAAATACCCCGGCAAGCTCCATACTGTAATAAGGACGTACCCGCTATAATACTACATGGCTAGCATTGACACCCTGGTGCCACCAACTTGAACTTCCTTGGACTAATAAATACATATCCCGATTGTATTATACACGTTGTCAAATATACGACCCTCTTACATACACGCTAGGACACAAGCTAATTTAGATTAGTTTATACTACAAAGATATGTGTAGAGATCTTGGAGAATGCAATAAGAAGAATAATATTAACAAGGATCAATATTACAAGGAAGATGAGCACTAGAGTGAGGACTTTTTAAAAAGAGACCGAACGAACGAATTCTGAATAAATTCGTTCATTTTTTATTCCGAACGAACGATTTTCGAATAAATTCGTTCATTTTTTATTTCGAACGAACGGATTTCGAATAAATTCGTTCATCTCTTATTTCGAACGAACGAGTCTCGAAAAATTCGTCATCTTTCATATCGAACAAAGGAAATTCAAATAAATTCGTTCATTTCTTATTTCATACGAACGAATTCCGAATAAGTTCGTTCATTTTTTGCTTCGAACGAACGAATTTCGAATAAGTTCGTTCAATTTTCATTCCGAACGAACGAACTTCGAATAAATTCGTTCCTTTTTTATTTCGAACGAACGAGTATTCGAAATTCGAATGACGAATAATTCAAGCATCCATAGCAATATCGCGCAACTACGAAGTGAGCAGCAATAACAAGTTGAGTTCTTCTTTCAAAGCTTTATTTACACCTACAAACGAAATTAGAGACATTGATCGCGACGTTATCGAAAAAACTGCAAAAAGTAGCTTAGATGGAAAACAGCTGAAAAACTATGAAGGTAGCGCGTTTATAAACGGGCTAGAATTAGAGTTCCTAGTGCTCAAAGAAGCCAGTTCGTGCAAACGTGTACAGCGCCGAACAAAAAGATCGCTGTCTCATGCCGAGCAGTCAAAAATCATCGACATTCAGAGAAAGAAATACATGTTAACTTACCTCATAAAAACAGTTGAACAATGAAAGGAAGCATTCCAGTCAATGTTTCTGACTAGATGTGTACATAAATCCGAAGGTTCATTGGTTTAAATTCAATTTCAAGTCAGCTGATGTTCTTGATATAAGAGGTCATCGATGCCGATGATGTGGAGTGGGCTCGTCCACCATCGAAAGAAAAGAATGTTCAGGCTTCAAATTTGGCCCAAAAAAGTGTTTTTTCGCGATTTTTCCCTATAGGTCCTACTACCCAAGACCCAGAAATGGGTTTAGAGAGAAGAAGACGACAAGCATATTTGATCGCGACCACTGCCTCTAATAAGGCACGACTCATCTCTAAACATGTACGGGCTAAAACGCGAAGAAAGCTGCAAAATCAACTTTTCCGCTCTAACCTAGCCTAAGGAGCTTATTCGAGGTGCTGAACATGAATAAGGGGTCGACTTTCGGTGCTTCGGAAGATCACGGTAATTATAGGGTAACTATATCGTTAAAGTCTCCGATATGACTAAAATTTTGCCTAGAAAACCTACCCCTAAACTTTAGAGATAGAAAGAAGCTCGACGCTCACTCCGATTCTCCCGCTTTCCCGGTGACACGCGATAGGCGAGTGCTTGCCCTTCTGACACGAGAGCGTGCCCATCACGGGCGAAGCGTGCCCCCAAAAAGATGCTCGACGCTCAAGACGCTAGTTTCCAAGGGAAGCATACGACGCGGTTCTGAGCCAGGACTCGGATGAATGCAATGCCGTCAGTTCAGTTGCCCAATTTCGCGGTACTTGGCTCCGCCTGGACGCTGGAGACCCGCCTCAATCGCTGGTGGCCCCAGTTGGTGGTCGGTGCACTGGCCGGGTGGCGTATTCGCGTGTGGCCGCGTCGTGCACCGATGCGTGTGCATTTTTTTGAAAACAAAAAGCTCAGAGGGGTTTATCACCAGGACAGGAAGCAGCTACTCGCTCACGAAGTCGCTACCGCTCCCGCGATAGCTACTGCCGTGGGTGACAAAACCTCGGATTTTGCGCTCCAATGCCACTATACCGCTGGCGGCATTCAGCGAGGCGTGGAGCGCGTTTTTTTCTGAGCCATTAATCCTTCAAAAATCGCGAAACGGATAAGGGATTCTTGATCCAGAGCTCAAAAAAAACCTCTTGGCGAAGTTTTAGCCAAATCGGTGCTATCACTGGAAGGGGGGGAGTACCAATTGCCATCCAACTAGGTCGCGTAAATTTTTCCGTGCCGCCGCGCAATTATAACACAAACCCGGGGTTTCCTCCCCTGCCAGGAGCTTTGCGGCGCGGAGAAATTGGTGTGGCTATATTCAGTGGACAAGTGGTTCCGACTGGCGAGATAGCACGGCCAAATCTAAAACGTTGACAAACCACGGCACTGTGCCGCAACCTTCCGCAACATCAGAAACGGGTGTCAACTCTGTGTTTAGCAAGCCCCAAAGGTTGTTATCGCGGCCACTTCGCCACCCGTATTTCTTCGCGCCGCAACGAATGGAAGGAAAACCCCGGGTTGGTGTCACAGGTTCGTTGGGGTGGAGACAACGGTCCGAAAGGTGAAGGCTGTTTAGGATACCTAAGTGGGGAATGGTGAAGGTTCCCTATAGACTTGCAACTTTGAAATTTGACGTTTTCTTCAACCTCTTTTTCTTGCATTCAATGTATTTTTATTTTTAAACATTAATTTTGGAACATTTTTTTCTGTTAGATGACCTCCTTTAGAAATTCACTACTCTTAATGACATGATCTGCGTAGGTCATGAAAAATTTCCTCTGAGCTGTCTTGGAGTCAAAATTTGTCTGAAAATTTCTCCAAGCGATTTTCGAAAAACTGCCTGTTCTTTGCTCATTCCATTTTTGCCCTTTCAGATGGATCTTTGAACAGAGCTGTTTTCAAAATCTTCATGAAAATTTGCGTCAAATAACGTTTTCAATTTGAGAAAATAAGTTACCAATCCCTCAGCCGATTTCAATTTATGAATTGACGTTTCTTTGACCAAAAGCAATCAGTTTTTCGTCCATAACTTTGTCACACTAGAAGATAGCCCTTTTGTGAAAGCTGTTTTCGGAATCCACATAAAACTCTGCATCGAATAGTGTTTCCAGTTTGGAAAAGTATTTTCTCGATCCTTCAGCCTAATTCATTTTACGGAACACCGGTTTTTCGCCCATAACTCTTTAACCGTTGAAGATTGGGTTCTGGTCAAGGTTGTTTCTGAAATTTCTGTAAAATTCGGCATCGAATGATATATCGGGTTCCTAACTTTGCTTGCCCCATAAGCCAGCCAGGTCGATGGAGTCGAGCTCTATACTCAGAGGATCGCGGGGTCGTAATGGAGCACAATAAGCTTTCACCTCGACGAGGATAGCGAGGGCAGCACGAGGGTAAGAGCTGCTGCTCGAGCAGCACGTTCTGCTTTTGTGCTGCCCTCAACAGCACGTGCTTCCCTCGTTCTCCTTTCGTCGCCTCAGCTGCTGCTCTCCGCTTTGGCCAGCGCAGTGTGGTAGCTTTGCTCAAAAAGTTCATTTGGGCAGCTACAAAGACATTCATAATTAGATTAGAGAGTTCTTTCTTTTGAGCATGTTCATTTAGACTTCTGGATATCTATATATCAATTGACATCTTCTGTTTTTCTCCTAGAAAATGTGTACAGAGTTTAGGAAATTAAAGAAAAATACTCTCTTTTTGGTTCCGTTTTGTATGTTTGTTTTAATCAGTAACAGAATTATAGAATTTGTAGAATTTTTTTTGAAAATTACATCATATAAAGCATATACTCGTCAGAATGGAATGGTGTTATATATGCGATGGCAAAGAATATTTTAAGATATGAAATGTTCCGCCCCTGTCTTCAGACAATTCATATCTCTAGTTACCCCGGGGCTCTTCAGTGAAGAAGGTACCTAGGAAATTTTTATATAGTTTGGACAAACTAAGAGAATGGTAGTACAAATTTAATGTTTTAATCATATTAGTAATTTCGATTTGATTTATACAAAATCTGATTGAAGCTACTGTGTCGTTATCCTCCGAGAGCTCGTCAAGCTAGGAACAAAGTTCCAGGGACTCCCCCTCATCCTCGGATAACAATTATTTTCGAACTAAATTTTGACTTCAGCCTAATTTAAAGTTCAATTTAGATTGGAATCTCAAGATGACATTCAGGAACAAATAGGAAAAGTAGTATAGGTGAGGAATAGAAAAAAATCTAAGAAAAGAGAGTCAGAAAGCCAGAAAAAAAGGAAAATGAAATAAGAAAGAAGAAAGAGGACAGAAGAAAGAGGACAGAAGAAAGATAAAAGAAGAAAGAAGAAAGAAGAAAGAAGAAAGAAGAAAGAAGAAAGAAGAAAGAAGAAAGAAGAAAGAAGAAAGAAGAAAGAAGAAAGAAGAAAGGAGAAAGGAGAAGGAAGAAAGAAGAAAGAAGAAAGAAGAAAGAAGAAAGAAGAAAGAAGAAAGAAGAAAGAAGAAAGAGAAAGAAGAAAGAAAAGAGAAGAAAGAAGAATGAAGAATGAAGAAAGAGGAAAGAAGAAAGAAAGAACGGAAGAAGAAAGAAAAAGAAAGAAAGAACGGAAGAAAGAAAGGGAGAATGAAAGAAAGAAAGGGAGAAAGAGAGGAAGAAAGTAAAGAGATAAAGAGAGAAACGGAGACAAACAGAGAGAAAGAGATGAAGAGAGAAAAAGGGAAAGAAAGAAAAAGAAAAAGAGAAAGAAGGAAAGAGGGAAAAAGAAACAAACAAACAATTAAACCGACCAAACAATCGCAAAGTGGAAAGGAAGTTCCACTAGAATAGGTGGGGTAGCCACTATATCGCCATGATATTGAAAAAATAAACCATAATGTTTGCCTCAAACTAATTGTTTTGATAAATTTGATAGTGTGAAAATTTGGAGTTGATAATATCAGAAAATTTGTCTGACCATGTTATGTAATTGTTTGGATTTGTTGTATAATCCATGACTTACTTACTTGACTTAATCGGTTGGCTTTCGCCTGACGCGGTCATTCCGCATCTTCACCGAGGTGTGCCGTCCTAGTAGTCAGCCGTGTCCATTTTTCACGGTCTTCAGCCACAATTTGAACACATTCCATCCAGCTGTCACTATTCCATTTCCTGCGAAACGAAACATCGCGCCTGAACTGTCTTTCGATGCCGAGTGACTTTAAATCCTCTTTAACCACATCCGTCCAGAACTTTCGCCTACGCCCAGGTGGCCGTTTCCAGACAGGATTTGGAAGCATTTTTAAAGCGTGTTGTACGAGACGATCCGGCGTTCTTCTTAGTATATGCCCGAGCAGTCGAAGTCGACTTTCCATTGCTGCTTGAGATGGCGTTAGGAGATGCTGGCACCTCCCTCGTGTCAAGCGTTGATGTACTGCGTCGATTTCCTTGTAAAGGTCTTCGTTATGGCATATACGCGGCCAGAAATATCCAAGCAAACGCCTAAAAAGCTTCCTCTCCGTGCAATCCAACCTTTCCATCTGCGTTTTCGGTGCTGCCCACGTCTCCGATCCGTACATCATGATAGCGCGAATAGCGGATAGGTAGACGCGCAACTTGACTTCCTTCGCGATGGTGGTAGACCACAAACACTTGGTTAGAGAATTGAATGCAGACGTAGCTTTCGCACATCGTTGTCGAATATCCGCTGCATAACTACCATCGTTCTTCAGCAAACAGCCCAAATAACAGAAATCGTCCACCAGTTCGATACGTTGTCCGTCCACACAAACTCCAGTTGAAGGCCTCTGAGAGACCCACATCTGCTTGCATTTGTTGGGACGAAGACGAAGTCCATAGGCTGCGGCATACTTCGAAACGAGGTTCACAATCCTTTGCAGTTTTGCGTTGTTTTCAGCGAATAACACAATGTCGTCGGCGTACTCCAGGTCGACAAGAGAGCGTCCTGATGGTGTTAGGATCACATCCGCAGGAAACTGTTCTGCAACTCTACGCATGATGTCATCAACGGCGAAGTTGAAAAGAAAAGGTCCTGCAACGGCTCCTTGCCTTACTCCTGTTTTCACCTCGAAAGCTGACGTAAATCCGACAGGTGTACGAACCGCTGCTGTTGTTCCTTTGTTCATGTCCTCGATTAACCGAACATACTTTTCCGGGACTCCATCTGCTCGCAGAGCATTGAGCAATCGATCACGATGAGGAGAGTCGAACGCGGCTTCAAAGTCCAAAAAAGCAAGCTGTAATGCTGCCACGATTCAATTACTCTTCTCACGACGAACACTTGGTCGATGGTCGATCTTCCAGGTCGAAAACCGGCTTGCTCATCTCTGGTCGTTCCTTCACGATGTTTGATAAGTCGCTCGAGAATGATACGTTCTAAAACCTTGTACAGGACACGAAGTAGAGAGATTCCTCTGTAGTTCTTAGGATCCGTGACGGATAGCTTCTTGTGAAGAGGTACGATGATCGCATGTCTCCACGAATCGGGTATCCTTTCGCTCATCCATATGGCACGGATGGTGTTGGTCATTTCACGAATCCCAGACGGAGGAAGAGCTTTCAGCATTTCAGCAGTGATGTTGTCATCTCCACCTGCCTGTCCATTCTTCATTTTCCGGACACAATCCAAAACTTCAGACTCAGTCGGCGGTTCCTCACTGACATCGTAATGTGCTCTCTGAACATGCGGGAGCTCAGGTACTGATGGCGCTGGACGATTCAGTAGTGAACTGAAGTAATCCTTCCATATTGGCAGCGTCGCATCACCAACTGCAACTCCATTGGTAGTGTTCAAGACAGGAGAACATCTCTTCATCTTCCCGCTATACTGTCGCAGCAACGTGTAGGCTTTCTTCGGATTCTTCTCCTCCCAAGCCTTCTCGAACTCCTTAGCTCTACACGTCCACTCTCGTTCGCGGTCACTTTGAAGCTGCCGACGCAACTTCCTCCTCAGACGCTTCTCCTCCACGAAGTTTCCTGCAGTTCGGAGAGCACATACTCTGTTGTAGGTAGATGTTGTTTCTTTTGAGACGTAGGCGAACTTCTTCTTAGGCTGTACAACCGGGAGTGCCTCTTTCGAAGCGTCCTGGATGCACTTGACAAAAGAGTCCGCGTCGCAAAGTTTCTTCTTAGTCCGTACTCCGATGTGAATAGAAACGCGTTGTCGGAAATTCCTTCTGCACTCTTCATCTCTGAGACTTGTCATGTCAATGCTCTGGAGAGGCTGAGCCCCTCGCTTCCTCTTATGAATCCTCGCAGTGAAGTTCAACAGAACAGGACGGTGATCCGAATCGAATGCGACATCCCACACAGCTCTAGATCTTCGAATGTCCGATACTGGAATATTCCTCGTCAGGACATAGTCAAGCTGTAGTTTCAAAGTTGTCATCTTCCGCTTCCGCTGCTCTTCTGGAGATAGCCGGGTTGGTCCCTGCCACGTAAGCTGATGGCGGCGATGATTCCTCTTGAATGTCGATGCAATAATCAGACCACTGCGTTCACAAAAGTCGACAAGACGGTAGCCATTGTCCGATGTTTGCTCCACTGGGTAGAACCATTTACCGAGTACTTCGGATTCCTGATCAAGTCCCATCTTCGCATTTGCGTCAATCCCCACGACAACAGCATGTTGACAAGGTATCCTGGCCAGCAACGTATTGAGTTCCTCATAAAACGCATCCTTCGAATTGTCTTCGGCGGTTTCAGTGGGCGCATGAGCACTCACTATCCACAGATTGAATCCTCTGTGATCCCGCAGTCGTACGAATGCATTCCGACACGACGTTGAGCCGAACTCCTTGACCATACCATTGAAATCCTTCCTTACAGCTATTGCACAGCCTCCCACTCTCCTATCGTCAGCGTTACCGCAGTAGATGGTGTACTCTCCGACGCTGATGACGGGTCTATCCTGAGGCGGGTTTCCTGCAAAGCAGCAAACGGTGCATGGAAATAGCTCAGAAGTCTGGATAGCGCAGTTTTTGGATATCACTCGACAGCGATCGACAGTTCAGGGTGGCGAAATTGTGGCTTGTGGCCAAAGACTCCATGACTCCCTAGGTACGGATCCTAAGGTGTTATGGACCAGAGGCCTTAGTGTGCCGGACGGCGACACCTTTATGCAATGTGCGGGATACTTTCGCGATATAGTTGTGCACGCTATATCGCTCGAACGTTCCCTGTGTACACTCAAACGTCTGCTGGGTTCAGTAGAAGCAGGGGCACCAACGAGCAGGTACCAACAGACTTGTATACACACCCCCAAATCCCCTTATAATCCATATTTCAGTAATATCAATGTGTTTCTATTTATACATTTCAGAATATTGTTATGTAAGATATGTTCAGGGTAACAGTTTTTGTTTAGTAAATTTTTCAACATTATGACTCGTTTTATGAAGTCGGGTAACAGACTTGATGTACGTGCGATCCTTAAATCTTCTGTGTAAATGACAGAAGACTTAATTCTGATTGAAATGTTGGATTGAAAATGGGGGAATCTTATGACTTTGAAATCAAAGTTGTCTGTTTTATTGAAAGGCTTGGATATAATAGCATTATTGACTATTTTCAAATCTAAATCCAGGCAGCTGCAGTGGTATTCGTTGAAATGAGTTTTTTCTAAATTCAAAGTGTTTTTGCATATGATCTGAAGTTTGTTATAAATATGGTTTTCGTCAGAATTATGTATTACAAGAAGATCATCCATAAATCTGAAAGGATAAAATGTTCTACTGTGAGAAATGCAATCGATTGAATATTCATATTCGAAAATGGATAATTTTAAGTCGGCTAACAAAGGGCTGAAATTATCTCCTTGTGGTACACCATTAATTTGTTTATAAATTATTTGTTCAAAACTGCAGAAACTGTTTTTGAGTAAATAATCAGTAAAATATAATAAATCTGTTGTGGTATAGTATCTGTAATTAGAACGAGTGGTTTCGTTGGTGTAGAAAGTATTTTTGTGCCCATTGAAGGTAATGTATTTTTTTATCAGCGTTGTTGAAACAAATGTGTAGTAACTCCTGAACATTCTGGACTATTGTGTTATGTGGCAGATTTGTGAACCTATTAGTGAAATCCGCCGAAAATAGTTTTTTTGTTATCCATTTGTATATCCACAAGCTTGTTGCTTATATTGATATCGTCAATTGAACAATACTCGATGAAATTTCGATTTCGATTTCTCACAGCTTTACAATATTTTTTGAAATGATTTTTGAAGAATGTGAATATAGTTTTCAATTCAACCGCCAAAGGCTTGTTAATGCCGTTGCAATCTCCTGTTATAAATCTGAACTTAGTAGGATTTTTATGTAGCTTTAGTAGAGCATAAATGAGTGGTATATTAGGATTTGGGAATGTTTTTATTTTCATATCGTTGAAAAGTAATGTACAGTACCGAGCAAATTTTTTGCAAAGAAAGCGTTTTGCGGCGTTTTTTTTGCGCCATAACTTGCTTCAAAGTGGTCCAATTTCAATTCTGAAGTCATTTCTGGATTGCTTCCATTTAGTCCTATACGATAGTGTTCCAAAAGAATAGATTCAACTCCTAAAGTTCATCGAAATTTGCATATTTGCACCTCTAAACCCATCATAATGAACTGATCAGTCGGTCATGATAACAGAAATCTATCATTTTTTGACCTGTGTTCGCTGTGAATTTTAGAAGGAAATACACATTTTTCAACGATATGCTAGAGTTGAAAGAGCTCTCAACACATACCATTACATTCGCCTTACTGAGAGGAACACGAACACTATCTGAAAAAACTCATTTAGTCAAATTTGAAGTGAGTTATGGCGATGCGGCGCTTTGTGAACTCGAAAAACGCCGCAAAACGCCGTTTTTGCAAAAAATATGCTCGGTACTGTATACCTATTAGAAAGAACACCAGGCGTTTCTGTGTCATATTTTGCGTATGTCTCATTATTATCCCTTATGTTCAGTAAAATGTTTTCGTAAACGATACCCATTTCTTTAGATATTGTTTGTAGATAGTATTTTTTGCAAATAAAACTGTAATTGTTAGCAGCTTTATCAAGTGGACATATCACAAACTTACCCTTTAGGCCCCGGTCATAGTTGGCGCTATTTGCATCTGTATCCCCCGCACCCCCCCAACACCCCCCCCCCCGCACCCCCCAACACCCACCCGGTCGATACGTATGTTTAAAATGATGGAGTGAGGTTGAGAAAATCACTCGATGTATCCAACTAGATATGACGATGATTAAGTGGCCAACAGGATTGCACCTGTTCACAGAAATAGTGAAGGAGAGTATGGCGAAGTAACGGAGGGAGCAGTAAGGTTAGCATCCTAGTGATACGCAATGTTTTATCATAGGCCCGCCCACTCCGGTGATTTTCTCATCCACGTATTGCATGGATATCGACCGCGTCGGATACATCGAGTGATTTTCTCAACCTCCATCATTTTAAACATACGTATCGACCGGGTGTTGGGGGTGCGGGGGCGTGCGGGGGACACACCGAGTGATTTTTCTCAGCTTCACCTCACCATGTTGTTCATACGTATCGACCGGGTGGGTGTTGGGGGGTGCGGGGGGGATACACCGAGTGATTTTTGCATCCCATTTCCAATGCATTCTGTGTGTATCGACCGGGCTGGAGACGTCGGCTCATCCAACTATGACCGGGGCCTTAGTTCCGCTAAAAGATTCCTATCGAAATTACACATATATTCTTCATTTAAATTTCTGTGATACAAAAGCGGCTTGAATTTGTTTTTCATATTAGTTCGGAGCCAGGTGCTTATGTTATTTAAAACTTCTGTGTTTTTAATTCTATATTTGTTTACAATTTTTTGTCCGTGGTTCCCAATGAAAGCATCTATCCATGTGTAGATGTCTCGCTTTGTCGTTCTATTGTTTTGAATTTATTTTGTGCCAAAACTTAGGAGTTTTCGTAGCCCATGATCTTGAACGATAGTAAGATCTCCACTAACTATATGTCCATGATTGATGTCGATAAATTTTGTGTATGCGGATTCGTTACACACACAGTCCTGTCTAAGAGATGTGAGATCTTCGAGATTTAGTGTTCTCAGAAGGAGGTTATAATTAAGAATTTGTTTCGAAAATGGGGGTAAGTATTTATATACGATTCTGAAAGGTACTATGTATAGAATATTAGTGTTGTTTCTGATTTTATTGCTAATGTAGTCATTATTGATTAGTTTGTTGATGTTGACATTAGCCGAAATTCTGTGAATGTGATTTATATCCACATTTAAGTAATTTTTACGTACAGCAGGTTCTTTGCATGCAATATTACTAAAATGGAATTTGCAAAGAATGCATATGAGAATATGCCTGTTGTTATCATTTATTTTCAAGAGAAATTCGTTGTTGTAACATAGGGAACCTAATTCGGTTAACACCTTCTTCTTTAAACTGTGTAAATATCTATACATATCTAAAACATTACTGCAGTTATTTATGGATGCTAAAAATTCATTAATGTCCAAGTTTTGTTTATTATTTTTATTCCTCCTAGAACCGTTTCTTGCTCGTTGCTTTATTATGTGCAACGCATAATAAGGGTGATTATTCTTGTGTCTAACAGGGTTTGTTATATCAGATACGTTTCCATAACTTTTAATATTATCGTTGAGTCTTAAAGGATACGCAGTGTTAAGTAATTTGATCCAGAACAGTTCTTTATCTGCAAGTACTGCTTTGTCACAGTTGTTGGGGAGTGAGTCTAAAGTACAAACAGATATGGTGGAATTTCGGCATGTAGATTTAAAATGATCATATAAATAATTATTGATGTCTTGCTTTTGTATATGAAATAAATTTTCTTTTATCCTGCGTTTTAATTTTCTTGTTGTAATTCCAACATATTGGTAGTTGCAGTTATCACATGTCAAGCAGTAAACTACGTTTTCATTATTGCAATTATGATTCTCTGTTGAATAAGTATTTATTTTCAATCTGGAGTTATTTAAGATAATGTAAGCACTGTGGTCCATAATATTGCAAATTGTACAATTAGGATTACAGTTGGTTGCAGTGTTGCTATTACCGAAGTTGATTATGAAATTAACATTATTCTCCTTGCTTCTTTGAAAAGTAGTATTTGCATAATAATTTAAAGGAGAAAAACTGTTGCTTGTTTGAGTTGCAGACCATTTCTTAGGTTACAAGGCCGGCCCAGACCAAGTACCTTTTGTGTTGGATGAGGTGTTTGGTGGGGCTGCCACCTAGGTCACCGCCAACATAAATATGTTACCTAAAATGCAAGAATGCGTTTTATTATAATTGGAATAGATAAAGGAGTATGTGACCTTTCCAGCTGGGTTCCAAAGTCATCACCCCACAATTTGGCAAACCTTGGAACCCCCATTAGAAGAGATCCCTATTTTTTTTAAACGAGAGGTATGGCCCTCTCATGAAAGTGTAGTTGGTAAACAATGTTTTTGGCCCAGGCAAGCGAAACTTTTTTTGTTTTTTTATTTTTCAATTTTTTTAAATTTTAGAATTTTAGATTGAATTTTGAGCAAAATGTGAGTGATTGGATTTAAACGAAAGTTTGAAAAATAGAAGGTAATAAGTCAGTATGGATGGGTTGAAAATGTGTAGTATGAAGCAAGGAAATAATAATACTGCAACAACTGTTGAGCGACGTATTAGTGGACCTATGAAGATTTTATTTTTCCGTTTAATCTACAACTACAACTCAGTCGACTGTCTTGTGCGACAGGAAGAGCCATAGGCTCAGTCAAAGCTTACTACTTAAAGGCACAGTCCAAGACGAATTCTGATATTTCCACATAATTGTGAAGTAGGCCAACCCTATACAGCATCTGCCAAGTGCGAGCTCTCAACTCCTTCGAATAAGCGAGATATAGGAGGAAGCCATCCTAGGGCGCCCACATCCGGAAGCCACTTTAGCACGCCCCTTCTACGATCTTTTGAGCTCAACAGTGGCGAGATGAGCGATGGTTTCAGATAATTAGCCCCGTTCTTCCCTACATTCTCAACTTCTCTCTATGTTCAGGTCGGCTCGTATACATCGGTTGCAAATGAAGGAAGTTACAAGCCTCGGACAACTCGTCCACGATGCTTCCGTAGCTCAATTTTTCAGGGGCCGTAACATCGTTCCTAGGGGGTCTTTTATGATTCCAGAGACATCGTTGAAATCAGCCTGGGACTGTTTTCAAGATAGTCACGGAAACAGAAAATCGATTCTGAGGTTGGACTGCGCCTTTAAGCTAAGACTTTAGCTTAACTCTTGGGTGAAGCAGTGGTTTTTTCCTTCAAATAATGATTGTTAAACTGAAGCTCAGTCAATGTCTAGTGCGACAGTAGTCTGATTCAGCAAAATCATCAGATGTTTGTAATAAAACTTATCTTCACCAAATAATCAAATGAAAGTTACAGATGAAAGATAGTATTTCATATCTTCATCGATTTAAAAACCATATTGTCCTCATTCATTAATTGCCCTTGAAGACCTAGTATGTATTTGTTAAACTATCGAGTATTGACCCCTATGGGTACTGATGACAAGTGGAATCGGGTTTCCCTCGAGTATCCACATGACACCAGCGAAGCCAATTGAAGAAAAATACTCTCTTTTTGGTTCCGTTTTTGTATGTTTGTTTTAATCAGTAATAGAATTATAAAATTTGTAGAATTTTTTTTGAAAATTACATCATATAAAGCATATACTCGTCAGAATGGAATGGTGTTATATATGCGATGGCAAAGATTATTTTAAGATATGAATTGTTTCGCCCCTATCTTCAGACAATTCATATCTCTAGCTTCCCCGGGGCTCTTCAGTGAAGAAGGTAGCTAGAAAATTTTTATATAGTTTGAACAAACTAAGATAATGGTAGTACAAATTTAATGTTATAATCATATTAGTTTTCGATTTGATTTATACAAAATCTGATTGAAGCTACTGTGTCGTTATCCTCCGAGAGCTCGTCAAGCTAGGAACAAAGTTCCAGGGACCCCCCCCCCCTCATCCTCGGATAACAATTATTTTCGAACTAAATTTTGACTTCAGCCTAATTTGAAGTTCAATTTAGATTGAAATTTCAAGCTGACATTCAGGAACAAATAGGAAAAGTAGTATAGGTGAGGAACAGAAAAAAATCTTTAAAAAGAGAGGCAGAAAGCCAGAAAAAAGGAAAAAGAAATAAGAAAGAAGAAAGAGGACAGAAGAAAGAAGAAAGAAGAAAGAAGAAAGAAAGAAAGAAGAAAGAAGAAAGAAGAAAGAAGAAAGAAGAAAGAAGAAAGAAGAAAGAAGAAAGAAGAAAGAAGAAAGAAGAAAGAAGAAAGAAGAAAGAAGAAAGAAGAAAGGAGAAAGGAGAAAGGAGAAGGAAGAAAGGAGAAAGGAGAAAGGAGAAGGAAGAAAGAAGAAAGAAGAAAGAAGCAAGAAGAAAGAAGAAAGAGAAAGAAGAAAGAAAGAACGGAAGAAGAAAAAAGCAATCGGTCTTCATCCTAAACGATCGTGGGGTTGGAATAGGGCACAATTGGCACTCAGCTCCACGAGAACAACGAGGGCAGCACAAATGGAAGAGCTCCTGCTCGAGGAGCACGTGCTGTCCTCGTTCTCCATTCGTCTCCTCAGCAGCTGCTCTCTGTTGTGCCCAGCACCGTGGGTAACAAAGCGGTCCACTCGGGTAGCTACAAGCACAGTCATAATCAGCATGAATAGTTCTTCAGTAGCAGTTGTTTTGTTTAACTGGACCACGAGGTTGGTAGATGCTTTATTGGCTTACGCACGTCTCTGCGGGATCGCCGTTTTCAGAGCCTGAAGGAACAAATCAGGAATGAGTTTATTCTGCCAAATGTCGACTAAACCTTACTGAAATTCGAGAGAAATTCTTTCAAAACGTGGTCAATAACAGAGAAACTAGGAAGTTACCGCACCTTGCCAGGAAACTCGCTAGAGGACCAGCAGCATACAACGGTTAGCGGATGGCGGAGCACGGATCGAAACCGCTATCTCTCGACGTTGAAATGCGAGTCTGAAGTAGGGCTTGAGCTCTCCAGCTATATATAGGCACTCCCCCTTCTGATTGATTTTTGGGTCACTCGCCTGGATGCTAAATGCCTCCGGGGTTTTTCTGGCAGAAGTATCGGTTTCCCGCGCAATTATATCGACCTCGACATGGTAATTATCGCCGTTGTGGGCGTTAACACGGTGGCACCCCAGAACTGTTGATACCCGCAGCTTATCCTTGCCGTCTAAGTGCTCTTTGATTCTAACCCAGAGCGGCCGCGAAGTCTCACCAATATATTGCTCGCCGCACAGCTGGCACGAGATCCTATAGACCACACCGCATGCAGTGCAATCTCCCTGCCAGTTGGGCAGACCACACAATTGGGAGTTGTGCAAATACGGTCATATAGACGGTTTCGGATGAGGCGGTTCTTGAGGTTATTTGGAGGGATGTCAGCAGTGGCGCAGAGCTTTCCAGACCGGCTTTTCGTACTCAGACTGTAGCAGGCCCGGAGCGCAACCGGCTCCGCCTCCCCTGCTCACTGCAATCGAAACGCAGAGCAGTTGATATGCAGACTTGCGGTGCGTTTCGGTTGTGATTGCAACGTGCAGTGCGTTCAGGTTGCTCTCCGGGCCGCATGCGTTGACCGTGGCGCGAATTTCGAAACACAGAGACTACGCCCAGTCATCAAACTCCACGTTTCGGACATTGATCGATGTCGACACATCTACCTCGTTTCCTTTTAAATGGCTCTCTGTTTTCATGGTCCATCTAATGATTTTTTTTCGAGCCTTACCGACGTATAATCTTTGCGCTTCAATTTGTAGGCTACACTTCCCTCCGAAGCTATTATGTAAATTGAATCTCATCGCTCTGATGCCTCTTGATGCCACACCCTCGTATTGTTTAAAGTCAGCTTATATGCTCGTGAACGTGGTCAAGCTAACAACGTCAATCAAACCGTATGGCCTACAACACGACGCCTACGCATTTTGAAGCGTCAAAAACGACCCACAACGCCGTTACAGGAGTAGCGATTTTGGCACCGTCCGTATTTTCACGCCCCCTGTATTTGCGCTTTTCCACCAACGCAGGGTCGTTGGGTCATCTTCGCCTTCTGTGACGTGTGTGGTTCACTTGTTAGGCAATTCACCAACAGTACCGTCGTTGAAGATGACCCAGCAACATTGAGTTACAGGAAAAGGGCAAATACTGGGGGCGTGAAAATACGGGCGGGGCCCAACTTGCTACTCCTGTAACGGCTTTAAAATGAGTAGGCGTTGTAATATGAGCCATACCATTCTATTTCAGTTGTAATCTCGAATATGTTTACGAGCGTGTATGCTGCCTTTAAGTTCGATAATGGGAGCGCGGCTAATTTCCAACGGCTTTTTGCAAGGATTCAATCAAGACCCCAAAAAACCCGAGAATTTGAATCATCCGAGGATATGTTAGATTCTTACTACAGTAAACGGCAACGGGAAAAGGCGGTGGTGCAGTTGCGTTCTTATACTGTAGCCATGGCTATCTCGGTTCCGGGAATCAATTATGAACAGCTGATAATTTTCTCTGCTGTGGTTTTTTCTGCTTCTCTCAATTTTTCGTGCTATTCTTGTGTGTATCTATGATAAATAATTTAGGTGTATTGGTATAATGAACGTTGAGGGAAAACTTTTTTAAACGTGTTTTCCTCTAAAATTGAGTGAAAAAATTAGTCTTTCCGACCACTATGGTTCTCTACACCTCCGTGTACGTGACGCCATAATCGACAACAAACTTTTATATTTCATCGCAATGCCATAGAAAAAGCACCGGATAAGTTTAAAATGGTAAGTTTTCTCCCAAAACACTCAATATCAATACACCCAGTATTTACTTTAGATACATGCAATATATGCACGAAAAGTTAAGGAAACAAAAACATTACGTAGAAAAAAATTATCAGCTGTTCATTATCGTTTCTTAGAACCGATCCACCCATGGCTACAGTATAAGTATGCAACGGTACTATGGTCTTTTTCCGTTGTCGTAGGCTGTACATATCTGCGCAATATTTAGACAACACTGCAAAAGTTAGAGCATCTCAACGAATTCTCGGATGCATTTCGCGAAAATTCCCAGAAGAAAGTTCTCGAATTTGATTATTTCCAAAAAAAGGAAAAAAAGAATTGCTTGGATCCAGCAATTCGGGATTTTACTAAAAACTATTCAAATCTAATATTTCACTCTCTATGAACAATTGTATGTAGGAAGCCCATACGTGGAAGAAATCATTGATTCGGGTAGTCCTAAGAGTTTATTGGATTCATTCACACTTTCCAAGCTTTCTAAATATACTTTATTCGGCTTACTCAATAATTCTCTCGAATTTTGGTCAAGTTTTTTTTCGCCCGAAACTACTCATTCTTTTGCTCGAATTGTTTCTGTTGGGGCTGGTACTTTGGACTGGACGGTTGCTGTGAATACCTAATAATTCGGGAAAATACATTGAATAGTTGAGGAGAGACAGGTAAAGTCAGAAGATTAACAGCTGAAATGTTGGGGGGGGGGGAAATGTGACGGAATCGAATTTCAGAGTAGAGGAAAGTCTATTAAGCTCAGATATCACATAATCAGGACTCGCTCAGAAAAGGAACAATCAAGCTTCGAATCAGTTTGAGGAAATTCGGTAGGGTGGCCTAATAGGGCGAATGTGTGAAAATCGCTGGATTATTTTCTGAAAAGTTGTTCATTAGCTAAAATGCGTCCGAAAATCGATAAGCGAAGGATCTGAAATACATTGAAGTATCGATTTTTGCAACGGTGTTGCTAAAATCAGTTTACAGAAAGCGCCCGGGGCGCAACTGTCTACGATGGATGACATACTATTACGTCATCAGCCGATAGGTGCGCTCAGGGCGCTGCGTGAATCAATTTCGTCGGTAGCACCCAAAGCGCAACGTATGTGGCCCGAAAATTGCCTAATTTGTCACCCTGAGCGCAACATGGACGCGGCTCGGGGTGCGTTCGGGGTGGGCCCAGGGCCTGCTATCGTCTGAGTAGGCATTTTCGCAGAGATTTGCTTACTTCACCCGAAATGAAGGGCATTCTTATGGGGATTTTGTCATCAACTGCTGATTCCTGCCCTTCGCGGCGTGTGGCTGAGCCTCTGGATCTGCGCAGGACCATACTGGGGGGGGATATCCGTTTAGAGCAGCAATTTCTCGCACCATTTGAAGAGATTCTTTTTGCTCGTTTTCTCCGGTACAGACACATTTCGCCGTTCGATACATCTTTTTAACAACTGCCCTTTTTGTTTAGGAGGGGTGTCCTGATTGGAATTGAACAATTATGTTTTTGTTACTTGGTTTACGATACCATTTTGTAGCGAAAATGCCCCCCCCCGAAAATTTTATTTGGACATTTAGGAAAGGAAGCCAGTCTACCACCGGTTTTTCCCGAGTAAATTTCACATTTTCCGAGTGATTGTTGATATGTTAAAAACACTGGTTCATTTCCTCCTGGGTGGGGCAGACGACAAAGCAGTCGTCTATGTACCTACAGTACAGCATTGGGAGCCGTGCCAGCACCGGAGATTCGATTAAACCCATAAATGCTATGGCAAGCGTGGGAGCTAGGCGCTATCCCATGGCCAGCCCTCCGACCTGATTAAAGTATTGCCCTGACCATCTGAAAATGTTTCATTCAAGGCACTCATGGAGAAGTGTCATAAGCTGCTCAATCGTTAACCCGAACATGTTAATGGAGCCTAGGTGTTGGGTAAGAAGCTCGAAAACGGCTTCCATAGCATGGTCATTGCTGAAATTGGTGTAGAGGGCGGTGGCGTCAAAAGACTCCATTACCACGGGTTTGCGGGTTGAATGCTGCGGAGATGGTCACGGAATGCGCGGGTGTTTGGGAGGTGGGCCGAAATGTGGTCTAGTAGTTGTTTTAAAATGTTGTTAATGAACCAGGCAATACGATCAGTTGGACCACCCACGTAGCTGATGATGGGCCTGACCTTCATGGAAATGGGGCTGATGGTAGCCAGATCTTCCTCCGCTGAGAACTTGTGAGTCTTTACAAGAAGGTACAGATCAGGGCAAGTTGGGGAGTCAATTTTAAGGCGAGTGATGAAAGACGGGCTCAAATCTGCTGATTTTCCAACTTTAATCCACTCCCTGTTGAGTCTACGATACTGTGCTTGAAGTTCTCTGGCAGTGGAGGGACGGTAAAGAGAGATATCCTGCAGGTGTTGCTCTGGTATAGCCTTGTCCAGCTGGTTAGGGATTATGACGAATTCCCCTCCTTTATCGCTGACGGAAAGGCGTATAGCCTTAGACTCCACCAACTCCCGAATTTCTCTGAGACCACAGACCTGAGCATGAGAGAGATTTGACGAGATCTTTTGCTTGCGAGCGCGGTCAAAAACTTTAAAAACATCGTCGGCGAAAATGCGAAAAGTGATATCAGAGCCGAGGTTGGGGTCCTGTTGTTTGAAAAAAGTGTTGGGAAAAGGAATCTGGGGTAAAGCTCTGACTGGCGCAGATATTGTCGCATTGCCTATGTTGGCTCTATTGCGCAGGTGGTGTTGGAGCCCGTGAAGACTACAGGTTACCTTGGGCATGGTGACGGTAGAAATAGGCTGAGATAGCGAGAAACTGGGACCCATTGTCAGAATTGAACGAGCGTTCTTGGAAAGGTGGAAATCGCCTAATACCGTAACTCGAGACTGAGTAGAAATAGGCTCCGTTCCTGTAGCGTTCATTGTGTGACCATCAGGGTTCCGTGAAGGCACGGCACTCGAAGTCTCCCTCTCTTGGCCACGCGATGTACTCAAAAGTATCTCGAATTTAGCTTGTAAAGTTTGTATTACATTAGACCGAATAGAGTCACAGATCGTTTTTGATCCGTCCACTATTCTCTGCCAGACACGCCCATCCAAATATTTAACACAATGTGATTCCTTACGTACACACTTATTCAACATCGAAAACCATTGCTGACATCCCTTCAAATAACCTCAAGAATCGGCTCATCCGAAACCGTCTATATGACCGTATTTCCACAACTCCCAATTGCGTGGTCTGCCCAACTGGTAGAGAGGGAGATTGCACTGCATGCGGTGTGGTCTATAGGATCTCGTGCCAGCTGTGCGGCGAGCAATATATTGGTGAGACTTCGCGGCAGCTCTGGGTTAGAATCAAAGAGCACTTAAACGGCAAGGGGAAGCTGCGGGTATCAACAGTTCTGGGGTGTCACCGTGTTAACGCCCACAACGGCGATAATTACCATGTCGAGGTCGAGATAATTGCGCGGGAAACCGATACTCCTGCCAGAAAAACCCTGGAGGCATTTAGGATCAAGGCGAGCGACCAAAAATCAATCGGAAGGGGAGTGCCTATATATAGCTGGAGAGCTCAAGCCCTACCTCAGACTTGCATTTTAATGTCGAGAGATAGCGGTTTCGATCTGTGCTCCGCCATCCGCCAACCGTTGTATGCTGCTGGTCCTCTAGCGAGGTTCCTGGCAAGGTGCGGTAACTTCCTAGTTTCTCTGTTATTGACCACGTTTTGAAAGAATTTCTCTCGAATTTTAGTAAGGTTCACTCACTCACTCACTCATCCCGTTAGCTGGCGGCTGGCGGAGCAGGATGACCTCTCAACCAGTACACTGCTGTAGGTGCCATAGGAGCTCTTGTGGCCTGAACGATACGCTTCCATTCAGTACGGTTCGCAGCAATTAATCTAGCATTAAGGACACTGCACCGTTGGGACTTCAGATCCGCCTCGACTTGCTTCAACCACGTCTTTTTCGTGGCTGCTCTTTCAACCTTCCACAGTGCAGGGCGCTCTCTCCATAACAATCTGCGCGGAAGTCGGTTTGTTTCCATTCTGCATACGTGTCCGAACCATCGTAGCCTTCTCGTTCGAATTTGCTCTTCGATCGTGGGCTGATGGTCGCAAGTATCTCGGATATCTTCGTTCCGCATTCGATCTCTTAAAGTTATCCCGAGGATTTGCCGCAAACACCGCGTTTGGAAGACCTCCAGCCTGCTGTAATCCGACTTCAGCAACGTCCACGACTCTGACCCGTACAGTAGGATTGGCACTATGAGCGCGCGAAACATCCGGATCTTTGTCTTGATTGACACATTACGCTTCTTCCATAAACACCAGCCCAGCGAAGCGAAAGCAGCCGACGCCTGCCCGATCCTGCACAGTATCTCCGATGTAGCCACTACCTTTCGCTCTTGCATCACCGATCTGAGGTAGTTGAACTCCTTTACTTGCTGAAGCTCAGCTCCCTCGAAGAACACAGAAGCACGTGAACCGTCCGACGTCATGACTTTAGTCTTCTCCTTATTAATCCGCAGCCCATACGATTCCGCGATTTGTGCCATATCATTCAACAAAAGCGTGGCTTCCATGTCAGTATCGGTGAACACTGCACTGTCGTCTGCAAACATCAAATCCGTGACAAAATCGTTATCGCCAAATTGGACTCCTCTTCTATTTTCAAAGGTCTTTCTCATAATAGCATCGACCACGGTATTAAAGAGGAGCGGTGAAATCACATCTCCCTGCCGGACGCCTGCATCGACTCTGAATTCTTCGGATAGCTTGTTTCCGACGCGGACACAGCTAGTCGAGCCTCTATAAATTTCCTGCAGAAGCTTCACCATTTTTCCTGGCATGTGTTCGCATTCCATCGATTTCCATAAGGCGGGCCAGTGCACGCAATCGAATGCCGACTTGAAGTCTATGAAGGTGATAACGACGCGCTTTCCACAGCGAATCCTTTCCTCCATAACTTGACGAAGTGTGAAAATTTGATCGCTGCATCCTCGACCCGGACGAAAACCTGCTTGTTCTTCGCGACAGGTACTCTCCCGATGGCGTTGAAGTCTGGACTGGATAGTTCTCGTGAAGACTTTACCAACAATCGACAACAGGCTGATCCCGCGATAGTTTTTACAGTCTCTGGCATCGCCCTTCTTATGGATAGGCACGACAATAGCCTTTTTCCAGGTAGACGGCACGCTCTCTGTCCGCCATATGCGCGTGATTAACTGATGCAACTGACGCAGTAGAACATCTCCTCCTGCCTTGATGACCTCAGCAGTGACATTGTCAACACCGGACGCCTTTCCATTCTTTAGCGACTTGATTGCCGCCTTCACTTCTTCCGCAGTGGGTTCCGAGTCAAGCGCTGTCTCCTCTGGTACCTCGACTAGTATCGGTTGGGCCAGTGGACCTTGTGGCGCATCGTGAGTATAGAAATCACTGAAGAGCTGCCTACATCGCAACAGACGCACATCTGCTGATCGCACAAAAGACCCATCCGTATTCCTGATGGAATCGCTCATGGGTTTGGTCTTCTTTCTGAGACGGTTGAGTGTGTTGTACAATGTGCGATAGTCGTTCCTTCCAACTGCCTCCTCCACTTCGTCTGCTACCTTATTCCAGTACGACTCCCGCTCTTCCTTCAACTTTCGACGAAGCTCCTGACACAATTGCCGATACCGTCCGAAGTCCGTTAATTTCACTCGCTTCCGTTCGTCCACGAGACGGAGAGAATCGTCCGATATCCAAGGCTGCGTTCGCCGGCGAATAACAGGGCAGAGAGGCTCTGCGCATTCAAGAGCGACTTCAACTGTCTGCTTCTCGTGCTCGTCCACAGACAAGGCGTCTTCCAGAACCGCGAACCGATTCGACAGCGCGAGTTGAAATGTTTCTTTTGTTCCTGGCGCCATCAAGTGTGACCAGTCAAGTTTCTTTATAGGGGCTCCTCACGCCTAGGTCGTCGTAACCGAAGCTGCCTTACAGCACGCAAGAGATAATGGTCGGATCCACAATCAGGCCCTCTCATGGCTCGAACATCTTTCAGCGATGATCTAAAACGTGAGTTTATCAGCACGTAGTCCAAGGTGGCCACATCTCGTCCAGTTGGATTCCTCCATGTTAACTGATGCTTCTTGGGGTGCCGGAATTGACTGTTACCGATGGCAAGCTCGTTGAACGCAGCGAACGAAATTAGGCGTAGTCCATTATCGTTTATTTCGCCCACGCTGAACCTGCCCAACACTCCTTCCCAGCCTGTTCTGTCACTACCGACTCTTGCGTTGAAGTCACCCGCTACAATGGTGACATCGGTTTTCGGGATAGTATTCAGCACGTCCTGGAGTTGGGTGTAGAACTCGTCCTTGTCAACGTCAGAACTTGGCTCCGTTGGTGCATAGATGGACACGACATGGGTCTTGATTGTTCCGCTCAAAACAAGAACAGCGATCCTGCCAGAAATCGGCTCGAATGAAACAACGCTTCCAGCTGCGCGACTGCCTAGCATAAATCCAACACCATTGCGATGTCCGTCCTCACCGGAATAGTACAGCACCATCTTTTCGCTACTCTCCGGTACCTGAATGGGCACCGTTCCACATCCGCTCATCCTCAGCTCGGAAAGTGCAGCAATCGATATGTTGGACCTTGACAACTCTCTTGCTATTATCTCTTTCTGACCGACGCAGTGTCCCGTTCGCACATTCCATGCTCCAATCCTCAGCTCCTTCTTAGGTTTCACCAGTCGTCCTCCATTTTGGCCAGTATTCTTCTCACCAACACCCTGGATCCCTAGTGTTGGCGCATCGGCTGCCCCGGATGCGGTAGCTTCTTCGTTGTTTCCTAAGACACTTTCCATGGTTACCACCTAAGTTTTCCAGCCCGTCGGTAGTACGGGGGGCCAACCCTCCTCCTTTCTCATCCGGGCTTGGGACCGGCAATGGCGGAGTTTAGTAAGGTTCAGTCGACATTTGGCCGAATAAACTCATTTCTGATTTGTTCCTTTCAGGCTCTGAAGACGGCGATCCCGCCGAAACGTGCGTAAGCCAATAAAGCATCTACCAACCTCGTGGTCCAGTTAAAGGCAGCATACACGCTCATAAACGTGATTGAGATAACTACGGAAATAGAATGGTATGGCTCAGATTACAGCGCCTACGCATTTTCAAACGTCGAAAACGACCCACAATTCCGTTATAGGAGTAGCAAGCTTGGCTCCGCCCATATTTTCACGCCCCTGTATTTGCCCTTTTTCTGCAACGCGGGGTTGCTGAGTCATCTTCACCGTCGGCACTGTTGGTTAATTGCCTAGCAAGTGGACCACTTACGTCACTGACGGCGAAGATGAAACAGCAACCCTGCGTCGGAGGAAAAGAGCAAATACAGGGGCGCGAAAATACGGGCGCGGCTTAACTTGCAACTCCTGAAACAGCATAGTGGGTCGTTTTTGACCCTTCAAAATGCGTGGGCATGGTGTTGCAAGCCATACGGTTCGATTAACGTTGTTATCCCAACCACGTTTACGACAACTGCTACTGATTACAATGCCGAGGTTCATGGAGAGTCGTACCTGGACAAGAGTTCTTCGCTTTTGAACGTGCACAGGCTCTACTCCCGTGCAACTTAGAGCTACAGTTAACACAACCAATCGATCTCCAGCCATATCACAAGGAATACATAAAATGCAGCGTACGTGCAAAAAAACCGTCCTCATTTTTTTCCAAACTTTGGGCAGGTAGGCCTATCAGGTTGTGATATATCGCAAAGAGGCCACCCAAAACACGCAAGTTTTGGAGAAAAACTCGTTTGAAAATTCCGTAGCATTTAGCTTCCTTTTTTCACGTCTGTGTAATACACCAATGTCGAAAATTTGAACGTCTGAATTGGTTTAGCCCCTTAACTTTTTAGGTTTCGCAATTCTTTTCGCCTCTCTGTTGCCGAAAACTCTCTAAAACAAGAAGCTCTAAATACAGAGGTTTAAACGAGGATCTCACGGAATGAAGAAAATAGACTTTTGGAGTTTTGCGGCCTGTCGGAGCTTCTGTTCCTCTAGTTAGATGATCGAGCAGGAAAACGCCTTTTAAGACTACGGAGCAGTTTTCTCGAGCCTATAGCATTATGAATATGCGACACTGAGGTTTCAAGTTAAGCTACCTCCACTTGGTTCAAACATTGAATTGAGAAGGGTGAGCACCTCTGGTTTGCTTAATTCCAAGATCATATTATTCAACTTCTCGCCTAACTGACACATATTCTGGATACAAAAGTCATTGGACTTATCTGAGGTGTATCAATCGAAGAGATTGATACAGGTTAGAAGCACTACAGGACCGTTGATGAGCTCAACAGTGGATTCTTGATTCATGAAAGAGAAGCAGGCCAAGGCTGACATGTGAGTTGTGTAATTCCCTGTGTAATCTTATTTTCGAAGCTGAATTTCACGGGCAAGGTTCTAGCATACTTTAATTTGCACTGAAGGGTCACTTATCCACAGTTGTACTACCATACTGACAAATGCCTTTATAGTTTTGAGACAGCGTCAAAAGAGAAAAATGTCGTGAAAATTGCTAAAAATAAATCTTGCGGGAAAATTCGTTGTGGACTAGTGTATACGGAAGGGAACAAGTCGCCATATGTACAGAAGGATGCCGACAACCATCAACCGATCTGGTTATTCTAAGAAAATAGGGTGCCTTTATAGTTATGAAACGCAATGTAGTAGGTGATCAAGAAAACCGAATTCATCCGTACCTTTCAGGAGTAGGGCACGGTTCAGCACACCCAAGCAGACCACATATTTGACGGCCATTTGGCGGCCAGTGTTATTTAGCGGTTATTCTGCGGCTATTCCGCGGCAAGCATTATTTGACGGCTATTCCACGACAAGCAGGCATTTCGCGGATATTTCTCTGTCAAAACTCTCGTAGTTGTTTGTTTTGTAACAACACATATTTCAGAAGAGGAGAGCACTCGCGAATGAGCCTTCTACCACTGCGCGGTAATGATGAGTGCACGTCGAAGACGGAGCTCATCTTGGCTGAAGTCGCAGCAATTTGGTTTATATTCTTGTTGATTTTCATGTATGTTCTCTTTTTGAGCAAATTTTTAGCCTTCCCTATTTCACTTTGTGAGACCTGCATTAAAGGCAGCATACACACTCGTAAACGTGATTGGGATGACTACGGAAATAGAATGATATGGCTCAGTTTACAACGCCAACGCATTTCGAAGCGTCAAAAACTACCCAAAATGCCGTTACGGGAGTAGCAAGTTTGGCCCCGCCCGTATCTTGACGCCCCCTGTGTTTGCCCTTTTCCTGCAACGCAAAGTTGCTGGGTCCCCTTCATTGTCGGTACTGTTGGTGGGTTGCCCTACAAGTAAACCACACACGTCACTGACGGCAAAGATGACTCAGCAACCCTGCGTTGGAGGAAAAGGGCAAATACAGGGGGTGTGAAAATACGGGCGGGGCCAAACTTGCTACTCCTGTAACGGCACTGTGGGTCGTTTTTGACGCTTAAAAATGCGTAGGCGTTGTAAACTAAGCCATACCATTCTATTTCCGTATTTATCCCAATCACGTTTATGAGCGTGTACGCTGACTTTAACTGAAGCCTTCGGGTTGTCCAGGATAGTTTGCCTTTCATTTGTAGATTTTCTATCCATGGCCGCTCGTTTTTCTTGGTGTGGAATCATGAAATATCATTTCTGTATAATGTTAATCCTGTATATGTTAAACCTGTGTCATTGTTGCTTGCAGCTTGTGAGAAGACCTCATTTTCTCCATGTATGAGATTCATACTGTGTTGTTAGCGATTTTACAGTTTTTGATTTTGGATTTTGCTTTTGTTTAGAAGGAAATTCCAGTGGAAGTAAATTTTTGTTTGATTTTGTGTTGATTAAGGTTTTGATACTGTTGCGATTCGTTACAAAAAGGTGAGAAAATGCGTAAGTCTACTGAGCAGTTTTAGCACAGTAGACACGTAGCGATCGAGGAAGCTAGCGGAAAGGTAAGCGGTATGGTAAGCGTTTTGAGACCTGGCTCCCAAAGAACGGCCTACAGAGCCAACTGAGTCCCTGCAAAACTCAGCTTTGGTCCCTCCCAATAGCAACCTTAGGAGGGACCAACTCCGCCCACTTTAGGGGATCGTCCCCAGCTGTCGGTGGGGATGGAACTAGAATGGATTGGGAATCGTCCCAAGAGTTCATCAGAGAAAGCGTGCACCTCTCTACTCCCATACAACTTAGAGTTAGAGTTACCACAACCAATCGATCTCCAGCCATATCACAAGGAATATCTTAAAGGCAGCGTACGCGCCAAAAACCGTATTCTTTTTTTTATTTTGGGTAGGTAGGCCTACCATGTTGTGATATATTGCAAAGAGGCCAACCAAAACACGCAAGTTTCGGAGAAAAACTCGTTCAAAGGCCCCTAGCCTTCAGCTTCGTTTTTTTCACGTCTGTCCGGTGTGTCTTGTGCAATACACCAATGTCGAAAACTTGAACGTCCGAATTGGTTTAGTCCCACTTTTTAGTTTTTATGCTGATCTTAGAGAAGATCACACTCTGATCACAGTGGTATGTCTGGAATCGTCCAAGACCCCCTATGAACAGAGTTATGGCTTATTGAAGATGACTCATTTTAAGGGTGAAAAATTGGCGGATGAGTTGTCTCAGGCCTGTATTTCTCTTCATTCGCAATCGTTGCGCGAGAGCGAGCCAGGATAAGGAGGCAGTCCGGTTATGGTCTAAAAAACGACGACTTGTTGAGAATTCAGCCATTCATCTAGCCGCTACAGAGTTTGGAAATCTGGTGAGGGGGGGGGTGTGGCCCGTAGTGGTGGACGAAGGAGGTCGGGCTAAAGGCAGTGTTCACGATGAAAAAAGTTTTCGAAATTCCACTAGGATTGGGTAGTGGAGGGACACTCTGTAACGTTAACGTCGAAAAAACGCATGAAAACGAGCCAGGAAGAGCCCCAAAAGAGCCCGAAGTTGCAACTTCGAGCGCATTGAAAACCCCAAAAGCGCATCACACGCCCACCGACGTGAACAAATGAATGCTCGAGATCGTGAGATGAGCGATGATTTTCAATCTTTAGCACCGTTCTTCCCTTCATTCTCAGCTTCTCTCTTTACTCAGGTCAGCTCGCATAGATCGGATGCAAAAGACGGAAGTTACAAGCCTCGGACAACTCGTCCACCATGTTTCCATAGCTCAATCTTTGAGGGACCATACCTGCGTTCACAGAAGGTCTTGTATGATTTCAGAGACACCATTGGAATCAGCATGGGGCCGTTTTCAAGATAGGCAGAAAAGCAGAAAAACGATTTTCATCGTGAACACTGCCTTTAAGGTGGTCGCCTATAATTCGCTTATTTGGAGGAATTGAGATCTCGCACTTGGCACGCCTTATATAGGAGAGGTCTACTACACAATCTAGTAAAAACCAGAAAATTCAAGTCTGCGAGTGTCGTGTGACTTCAAGGTACACAACCAATTGATTGGTGAGGGAGGGGGTGTGGGGGGGGGTCAGGTGTTCTCACCGCGTTTTCTGAGACGACGCATTACGAATTATCCATGTCGAAATCGTATATGTAGAGTGTACTGTTGCATGTGAGGAATCTTGCCAGAAGCCTGTATGAAGGAAAAGCAAACCACGGATGTAGTCGAGTATCTTTGCAGCCATCTTCCAGAAAAAACACAGAACGGATATCAAATTGGCGAATAGTTATGTAAGCAAAGAAAGTGTGAAGTCTGCTTCATAAGTATCGTACGCGTATGTAGATTTTGGGGGATGCGTGCCTACTCCTACTCGCTAAACTTTAATCACCAATACTCTGCTCGAAATCTATTCTATGACCCAAAAAATGTCCATTTTCATGAGACAGTTTGCCATCGGTGGAAATTAGGGCGCAACTGCCTTTTTAATAGGTAAGCAGATCAATAAATAATTGGAAATGCACCGCTGTATTTCTCCATGCCTCAGTATCCCGCTGTTTGTGATAATAGAAATCCTGAGCTTCATAAAAATACCGAAAATATTAGGTTGTTCAAATTAGAAATGAAAGAGAGAGAGCATATAAAACATTAAATCGGTAATAAACTAGAAAAACTGTATATTATCAAACACGTTTTGGTGATTTTTAATCACTTCCATCGAAATCCAGGAAGGATGCATTCAGGTGAGCTTTCAGATTGGATAAGTAGGGTGGGCGCCGCAACATGCGCTCGGCGGGAGGCTGACACGCGGAGTTTTTGGCACGGTCTGAGTCTGGGGTCTTGCCCGTACACTTTTCAGTTCCAAGCGTGAGCGATTTATCGTCCATCACTGGATGAGGGATCGGCGCGACGCTGCTTGGCTGGAAAAATTGCGCGCGGGAAAACGAAGGGAGTGTGGCTATTGATCGTGCAATTTTTCCCGCCAAGCAGCGCCGCGGCGATCCCTCATCCAGTGATGGACGATACCTGTTCACCTGCGCGGCCACCTCAAATGCGGTAATTTTATGCAAAATTCACATTTTCGTTGCATCAAGTCTTCCAAAAAAATCTGGTATTTTATTGATCATCAAATCAAACGCCGTCTAGAATAAAAAAGGATTTTCGTTAAGTTTGAGATGGTACACTCGAGTAAAGTAGTTCCTTGCGAGCAATGTGAATGGTAAAGGCACAGTCCAAGCTCAGAATCGTTTTTTTTGTTTTTTCCACCTATCTTGAAAACGGTCCCACGCTGATTACAATGATGTCTCTGGAATCGTACAAGTCCCCCTGGGAACGGAGTCTGGCCTCTCAAAACTTGAGTTAAGAAAACATGGTGGACGAGTTGTCCAAGGATTTCAACTTCAATCTTTTACAACCGATGTGTGCGAGCCGACCTGAATAAAGAGAGAAGCCGAGAATGAAGGGAAGAACAAGGCTTTTGATTGGAAGCCGTCGCTCATCTTGCCACTGTTGAGCTCGAAAGATCGTAAAAGGGGCGTGCCGAAGTGGCTTCCGGATGTGGGCGCCCCAGGGTGGCTTCCTCCTTCCTCCTATGTCTCGCTTATTCGGAGGAATCTACTACACAGTTATGTGGGAATCTCAGATTTCGTCCCTGAGCTTGGACTGTGCCTTTAAAGGCTGATTAATTATACTGAAAAAGATGATGAGTCGTCATTCTCATAGGGTCGTGGAGAACCGACCGAAAATTTGAGAAATGTTCAACTCTTTTTAAATATGATAAAATTGAGCTATCCCGAAGTCTCATGTGTACTTGTTGGCTTCTTCTACGATCAATTGAGAACTTCTTTGAAATTCACCTTTTATTGGCAATATTTCGGTGTATAACACCTTTATCAAGCCTGTAATATTTCAAATATACAGCAAGTATCTAGCAGGGTCGTAGTGAACAATGCAAAGCACTAACCAAGCGAGTCGCAAAGCCGATTAGTGCGGTCTGCAAAAACCCTTGTTTTGGAGTTGCCAGAATCAACGGCTCTAACAAGCTCACCCTCTACGAGATCCCAATTCTATTAAATAAGGCAGCAGTTTTGGTGCGTGCGAGAAATATTAAGGAAATCCTCAATGGATACTGTCATGTGATAAGGCGCATTGCATCTATCATCTCATCCCTGTTGTTGATTTGGGGAGCAGGGCGCTTTATCTCCAGTGCTTCCAGCACTTTCCTTTCCAGAGGAGCTTCCACTGCGCAGTGTAGAACTGTTGCTTTCAAGTGCGGAGGGCTTTCCAAGGCATGATGGAGTAAACGATGTCTTGAAAAACCATTATTGGGATACGCGTTCGGGTTTCTGATAGCTCGTTGGTGTTCATCAAGCCGCTTGTGTAATGGCCTCATAGTCTCGCCAACGTAAATTTGTCCACAGCCTTCGCATGTGACAACATACACAATATCACGTAGTTGGCAGATTTTCCGTTCTGTGCAGTACAAACAGTTGCGTCTGCCACACTTCTCTTTGTACATCCTTGATGACGTCAGGATTTCCTTCAAATTAGGTGGTGGACGCAAAACAAGCTTCACAGGCAGGCCGGACGTTCTCACGATGTTGTTCAAGATCCTGGCATGACCGTCATTCACATATGTTAGCACTAAGGAGATTCCCTCCGCCACGTAGAGTGGAGACCACGAACTTGGTTCTGTTGATGTGTATCCATTTTCCTCTAGAATTGTAACAATTTTGGCGTTCACCTCCGGAGATTCTCGAGAGCACACTTTCTCTTTCGTCTTCATCAGATTCCTTACAACGTTCTCCTTCATGTAAAGTGGGTGTGCACTGCGAGAATGAACCATGATGTTTTTAACATGGGCTTCTTGTACCATATGTATTCCTTGATGCCATGCCTGATTCGGACCTCAGCGTTGAGAAATGGTAGGCATCCATTTTCGCCAGGGAACTCTGCTGTGAACTGGATGTTCGCATCGTACGAATTCAAACTCCTGAGCATGGTGTGTAGACCGGGAGCAGCGGATCCTATGACAAACACATCGTCAATGTAGCGTTTGTAGAATACGATCGACGTGTCAAAAGATCTTCTCTCTATCTTATTAAGGTACACAACAGCTAACAATGGTGCGATTCTTGATCCCATGGCTAGGCCACGTTTTTGACAATAAAACTCTCCGTCGAACTGGAAGATGTTGCATCTTAAAGGCAGTAGTCGCGCTCAGATATGCTCGTCTTCTTTTCCTCTCTAAACCCTTTTCTGGGTATAGAGTTGTAGAACCTATAAGAAAAAATCGCGAAAAAAAACGCTGTTCTGGGCCAAATTCGAAGCCTGATTTTTCTTGTCTTTTGATGTTGGACGAGTCCACCCCACATCATCGACATCGATGATCTCTAATATCAAGAACATCAGCTCGCTTGAAATTGAATTTCAATCAATGAACTTTTGGATTTATGTACACATCTAGTCAGAAACATTGATTGAAGTGCTTGCTTTCATTGTTCAACTGTTTTATTAGGTAAATTTGCATTTATTTCTTCCTCTGAGTGTCGATGATTTTTGGCTGCTTGGCATTAGACTGTGATCTTTCTGTGCACGTGTGCACGAACTGGAAATTTAGGGTCTTACTAACTCTATTTCTAGCCCGTTTTTCACCGCGCTACCTTCATAATTTTTGAGCTGTTTTATATCTAAGCTGATTTTTGTAGTTTTCTCGATAAGTTTTTCATCGTGACCACTGCCTTTAAGGTAGCTTCGAGGAGTTCTCGCACATCTTCCTCTTCAAATCCAAGGGTGTGGATTTGGTGTTGGTGTTCACGGAGGAGTTGAAGTATCGCTTCCACTGCTTCATTGTTGTTGACATTTGTGTAGAGAGACACTGCGTCAAAACTTGCGTAGCTGGCTTCATGAGGAATTTCACAGCGATTTAGGGCAGTCAAGAAATCTTCTACGTTGATAATATGAGCTGCAAAATAATGAAGTAGAGGCGAAAGAAGTTTCACTAGGAACCAACTTTTAATCTTTTTAAATAATTTTAATTCTAGGAATCTTTTTAAATAATTGATGCAGTGTGTTCTACAAGATTGGACAACAATTTGAGTTGTTTTTTTTTCAAATCTTGAAGGTATGTGCCGAAAATTCCGGAAAATCACTTTCTTACTCTAAAATGCGTCTTCATGACTTCGAACTTCACTCGCATATTCCAGGAAAACATATTTGTTTTTGATTTTAGACGAGGACTTGTATTTTTCAAATGCTGAGCGGAAATGGTTTGCCGAAAATGGAATGAGATAACCAACACATTTTCTTCACGAAAAACACAATGCTCACAAAATTCAAAGTAGACAGCTCTCAAAATTTACTTTGCAATTAATTCAAGAATTTTAAACCATACTGAAAAAGTTCACGACAAAAATGTCGAAAAAATAGAGCATTTTCATTGAATCATTGCTTTTCCGAAGGGGAGAAATCACTATTTATAAAGAGATCGTTAAATGATGGATACTCTGATATTTGCAATTCCGTTCGCCCTAGACATTCCTCTAACCAGCGCGAATGTCAAAGATTTAAGAATATTTGAGGAAATTCTCATCCTTGGAATATGTGGATATACCTTTTTTTTCCCGAAGAAAGCCATAATTGGTCTTAAAAATCCAGAAAAACAGATCATCGCGCCTAACTCCCATCTTTAGAGTCGCAGAACCGAGTGAAAATAGATTCCTGTTTAAGGGATAGGGAATTTCCCTGTTGAGGAATGTTTTTGGGACACTCATATTCACTACCGACCGAAGCCTGTGCTGAACGGTCCTCGCGAACTCGTGCCAGATACGAGGCAGTCTTAGGTCGGAATGAGACAGCCGGCGATGCGTGAATCATTTCCTCGATCGGTGGCAAAGAGCATAGAATATATTCAAGGATGAAACACCCGTTCATGATATCAATGAGCCTCACTGGGGTCTTTGTCTTTGATAAGTCGCAGCAGCGCTGCTGCTGAACTCGACACATCATCCGCGAAAGAAGGATTATAAGAAAAAAGAAACGATCATAAATGAGGAGCTGCAGTTGGGGCGAGAATAAAGAGCAGCGGTTGGGGCCGTAATGGAGAGCAGCAGTTGGGGCCACAACCAGGAGCAACAGTTGAGGAGACGACTGGAGCAGTTGGGGCGACTGTAGCAGCACGTGGAGCCACTATACGAGCAGCAGTTGGGGCAGTGAACGCAGCAAGGGGACAAAACGAGATGCCCTGGGCAGAAGTTGAGGTAAAGAAAGGAGCTTACACCTCGACGAGTAACTGCGTTAGTAATCCCCTCGTAC
Organism: Aplectana chamaeleonis; assembly: GCA_029168955.1. Taxonomy (NCBI): domain Eukaryota; kingdom Metazoa; phylum Nematoda; class Chromadorea; order Rhabditida; family Cosmocercidae; genus Aplectana; species Aplectana chamaeleonis. The sequence continues at coordinate 205,641 of JAPDOI010000560.1, forward strand.
TGCCTTACTAAGCCGCGAGTATCTGAGTAGTAATCTCCTAGGGTGCTCCCGCCTCTATGATTTAAATGAGAGGCGCAGTTCTGCTGGAGCCAACAACGGGGCTCGGCTCCACCGACCTGGCTGGCTTATAGAGCGAGCAAAGCTAGGAACTCCACATATCATTCGACGCAGAATTTTGTGTAGATTTCAAAAATAACCTTCACTAGGTTAAAGAGTTATAGGCGAAAAATCGGTGTTTCGTAAAATGAACTAGGTTGAAGGATCGAGAAAATATTTTTCCAAACTGGAAGCAGAAGTTGACGCAGAATTCCATCGAGATTTCGAAAACAAGCTTCACCAAAGGTCTATCTCCAAGCACGAAAAAGGTATGGACGAAAATCAAATAGTTTTAGGCGAAAAAAAATGCACTTTATAAACTGAATTCGGCTAGAAGAAGGAGAACGTATTTTTCTAAATTGAAAACCCCATTCCATGCAGAATTATATGGAGAATTCCGAAAACAACCTTCACCAAAGGTCTGTCTCCAAGCAAAAAAAAAGTTATGGACGAAAAACCGGCAGTGACACCCACCCAATCATGAAAATGACTTGCATGAGTGTTGGGTCACTTTCATTCTTTTTCGGGGCGTTTCACCGGTTGTCACCAGTTTTCCCAATGATGAAGGTTCCCCCCTTCACCTACCCAGGATGAAAGTTGGTGGAGTACATGGCTCCACCTATCGAAGCTATGTTTGGTGTTATCATTGTGCGGCGGCATGAAAAAATGGGCGTGGCCAAGTGCGATTGCCATGTGGCTCCCCCTGTTAGCCTCATCAGACGGTGTGGGTAAAAAATTTAGCTCTTGCGTTCGGAAAAATGGAACAATGGATTAGTGAAGAAAATGAATTCAGTCTTGAAAAGTATGTCGATTCCTTCATACATTAGAGATTTTCATATTTTTTTTGTAAATCAGCTCGGGTATTCAAATTCGACTAACGTTCGAATATTCACCTCAGCAAACACTCGAGTTCGGATAATATTCGAATACTCACCTTTTGCGAATAATCGAATTTGAATAATGTTCGAATTTACACCTTTTGCGAATAGCCGGGTTCGAATTATGTTCGAGTATTCACACTTTTCGAATATTCGAATAAAAATTCGAATATTTATTCGAACTCGAATATTCGGTCCTCACTACAATAAGCACCACTGAATTATGCATCGTGATCAATAATACGGGTCGTGACCACTAACCTGTTCATTGAATGCGATCTTCGTGAGCCAGCTGCATTACAGGTAGAAAAGTAGTGTTCCAAAGGCCAGAGACTCCGAAACGAAGCACAGAAACGGTGAGGAATAAAGAGCAGCACAAAGCTGCAGTAAATAACCACACTTGGGCGCGGCAGGGGAGAAGACTGATGACTCAGGCCGCGCCTCCCGAAGCAGTCCGACGGCGTCTCTACTGTGCTTCGGCATTCGTTGCGGGACCGAACGCGCCCAGGCCTCCATGGGGAGCGATAGCATCGCGCTTCCGCAACACCGCCCTTAAAATTGGTTACGCTATGCCCGCCCCGTCCACTCTCTCAACGACCCATAAGAAAATGGGCGGGTACGGCATACACAACGCATACCGTTTTCAGGTCCGTATAAGGCAATCTATGGCGCATTTTAGCCGTTATTTCACCACAATTGTTATTTTTTCCTCATTTGAAATTTAACGAACTACAGGTTGAGAAAAAGCACCCACAATCGGTTCATCACTACTTTCGTAGGGAGAACTCCTTGAAAAATTCTTGAAAGGAGGCAACGGCGGACGTTCACCTGAATATGAAAGAACACTGATCAAAATGGAGCTATTAGTGGGAACAAAGTCACTCAGTATTGAACTCTCGCAGTCTTTCTCTTCCTACCTTCGAAATCAGGCTATTGCGAAACAGACGAAAAATCTTGGGGACTCAAGCCGATTATAAAAATTTTCGAGCTCTTGACCCCGATTTTGTTGTATCTTAGCCACCACAGAGTGGTGTGTCTTCATTCACGCACCGTTCTTCTCCAGAGATCATCGGCTGGAGCTCTGAACCCACTTCCCAGTGGGCTGAGAGCTTCAGCCGCTGATCTCTGAAGAAGAACGGTGTGTGAATGGAGACACATCGCTCTGCCATTCTTTTATATCCTACCCCTTATCAATCAGGTATCATCAGTTCTGTTAACAGTGGTCTCAAAATCATCCATCATCAAAACACTCCTGTAAGAAGTGAGAAAATAAAAAATAGGCGTACAAAAGCAGAGAAACAAGATAACTCAAGAAACACAATAAAGACAAATTAGGCATAAACATTAATTAGACGCCATTGTTGCCTACGACGCAAAGCGACTGGAGGATAAAGAGTCACGGAAACGGAAACAGCACAGAAACACTTTTATTGTTGGCGGCTCATAACACAATCGTATAAACTGGCGGTTTGTAACAGTCTCCTGTCTCCACAGAACCTATAACAAACCAAAACACAGCGAATGTGGCCGCGGATTCGTTTGCGTAATCAATTTTGTTACACTATTGGTTGGCGGTCGGTAACGAGTGTGCGTTTCGGTATCAAACTCACACCAGCGAATGTCTGAGTAAATATGAGAAGCTAGTGCACTGTCGATCACATGAGGCCGTTTACGAAACCTTTCATGTGAGGAATCGATGTTTTCAATAAGTCTTCGATCACCTCGGCATTCATCCTCTCATCGACGTCGTCCCCTCTCCTGTGCTGGCTGATTAGGACGCGGGCAATCGGGAACTACATCGTTAAGGGCAATGATCCCAATCACAACTCCTCACCGTCTCTTGTTCTTTCCTGCCATCTTCCCGCGGGAGTACATAATAATCACTCCTGCCGGAGGAAAGCGTGGAATATTTTGGTCGCACCATATTTTTGCTAGACCATTCCTTCGAAGATCCACGTTTCGTCCATATATACGACGCTGCCTCCACTCGTTCTGGCTTCATTGATCTTGCGGAGGTACTGCCTACGCGTACGGGCGAAGCCAAGGGGTTCTAAGATGTAGCGTTGTTCGTTTACTATCTTGAATGTGAACATTTTGGACCGGACCAAATAGTGGAGAGGCTTCGAGAGGACGAAGTCAGTAGGAGAATCCTGAAGTCGCGCTCCAGCCTCTTGATGTTTACATCCCGTTCGAAGAGGCTCTCCTTAATGTTCCCATACTTCAGCAGCAGCACCACGCTTTCGAACTTTCTGCTGTGGGATTTTCTTGGGCGGTCTCGAGGAAAACGGGCGGGTGCAGAAACTTCCCCAACACGCTTGAGGCGATGTATCGTTCGAGAACATATACGTGTTGTTGCTGTGGTGAGTAATCCGGGGCAGTCAAAGATCGTCCCATAGCATGTGCGAGCAAAGGATTGCTTCATACCCTAAAAGAAATGTGTTACACGAGAGATTACCGCCTTCGTTCCGTATTTCATCCCACGATCTTGTGGCACTTTTTGAGACAGTTCACCTAGCTGCATGTCACGTGCTCTACTCAAAGACCAGCGCAGTGGACTACATTTCGATTAGGCACGCCACTGCTTTCCTAACGTCAAATCTCTCGCACACGTCTGATGACCGCATAACACATCAAACTCACCAACACTTCATGTGGCTCACGCTCGTGACTGTAAGGAAGTCTCTCGACGAGTGGCTGAATGACGAATGCATTTTGAAAGCTGAACTTCCATGTAGAGTAAAAGGTGTGACCAAGGATCTACGCGAGTGGTGGGAGAGGTCATGTTTAACGCTAAGCCACCCTATTCCCCAAGAACAGCCGCGTGTCGGAATCGTCATGAAAGGTTGCGGGGAATGTGCTTTGGGGGGTCATCTGGCTTTTTTGGGGCTCTTCCTGGCTCGTTTCCATGCGTTCTTTCGACGTTAACCTTACTGTGTGCTTCTCCACTACCCATTCCTAGTGGAAACGGAAACACATTTTTATCGTTAACACTGCCTTTAAATAATCTAATTTGAGGAAAACGTCATCCTCCATGTAATAAGAAATAGTAATGGCAAAGCAAACTTCACTTACGATAAACAGACTTCCCCCCACCCCCCCCCTTCCTGAGTTAAGTCCCCCTCCCTCTTTACATCACTGCAGTTCTGACCCCTCTGTTAGGCTTCACACACGTTGCCGAACCCGGGTTGTGATAAAGACCAACCCTGACGCAACCCGTAAAAGAACCCCATTCTGTCACACATCACACCTCATGCCGGACTAGTAGTTCAGGTGTGTAGCCGTGCAAAAGCGAAAGCCACAGTGTACAGAAAAACGTTACCAGGTGGACGATCTGAGTTCGCGGATCTGAAGTCTGATTTTCTTGCGGGTTTCCATTCTGCAATGTGAGGTGATCACATTCTTTTCATTTATGAGTAAGTCAGTGTATCGCTGCTGAACACGCGAATCATATCTTAGGCTCATCTGCCGCACAGTATAATTCGTTTGGTTCAACAGTCAGGAAAAAAGCGTGCGAGACTAAAATAAATTTGTAACGTGAATGTGATGATACAAATCGTGGCGGAACAAGATATGGTACTCTTGCGTTCACGTAGTGTTTAAAACCATAAACTCGCAAAATCAGATCGAACACCTGGCATTCCTAAATCAATTGAATTTAAAAAAGTTGGTTTATAAACAGCATGCATAACTAAATAATCACGACTAATAAAATTAACTAATGCAAGCTAAGTGTATGGTAATGCTGAGAACTTCAAAATAAAACAATATCACGCGAACGGAAGTATTCTCCTCTTATGCGACTTTTTAAAATCAAGAAGTCACATAAATCCACGAAGGTATGAGCTCGCCATAAGAATCATCAATATGAAATGTAAAAAGAGAAACACGAATTTCGGACCCGAAGATTTTTTCGGTAGATTAGAGTGGACTGTTGCGGTACAGATACAAGGGGATGATAGATAGCGTCATAAGCACTGCGAGTAGCCAAGTGATGGCAAGTCATACCATGATTCCTAGACCGTTAAGAGTAGTTTTCTTGATTTAAAACCCCAAGGTACTCTCTCGAGGCACAGTAAGACGCGCACTGAGACACTACCGTCCTAGTACTTCACCTGTTACTCTCGAAGACGTCAAAAGGAGGTGCATGGATACATGACGAATGGTAATTTTTGAAAATTCGCGTATATGCTCCGAGCCAAAGTCAAAGAGGATAATTTGCACAACCAGTTGTTCTTCAAAGTTTTGGAACCATCCTGCTTGCATGCGATTGAGAGGGATGACAAAAAAACGAAAAGGTAGCAGTCACAGACGACAAGATAAGAATTCGGCATCCAAACAAAACAGCACGCTTATACAAAAATGCTCACTATTTCAGAGCTAGATAGATACTGGTACCTTTTTAATAGAATTTCTCGTGAAAACATTAAAGAAACCCACTATCCTGGGGGCCTTAACAAGGGGAGTGCTAAGGACAATTTCGAAAGAATAACGATGCTGTTTTAGGATTTCATTTAGAAAAAAAAACATTTCAAATCAAAAAGGCGCCCCCAGGGCGTCAAAAACTGCCAGGTTGGAACGCATTTCTTCGTTAAACTTGTTACTGAACCCCACTGGAACATGCTACCTCAACATGATAGTGCCAAGAACAAATTAAAATCTATGACGACTCTGTAGTAAGGTTTCATTCCGAAACGACAATTAGATTTAAGTGGCCCCTTAGGGCGTCAAAAACGGTCGCTTAGGAGGGTATTTTTCCGTGAATCCCGTTTATAAACCCCTCTGAACCCTGTAACCTATATATTTGGAGTATCCTGAGCGATTCCGAACCGAAAATGACGTTGCTGTAAGACTAGGCTTCGGATTGACATTTACAAGTGAGCTCCTCTATATATAGGCGGCTATAATGGGTAATGTGATAGAATTCTCGAGAAAAAATGTGTCTGATGAGGAAAATAGTTGTTTTATGAACTACATGGAAAGCGAGGTTTTGATTTTAATTAGACTCTTTTAATGCTTCGCAAATCGGTGGTTTTGAAATGGGAAGGGTTTCACATGGCCGAATAAAACTGAGGATAAAATCAGTTTTCTCACTCATCGCCCGACAGGCCACAAATAGACACATCACTTTCGAACAGAAAAAAAAAACGTTGAAAAAAGAGAAACATTCCCCCCCCCCCCAGAAACGTGTAAATTTCCGCTGCGGTTGAGCTATAGATCACAGATTAGTGACCTCCCTTGTACGGGGGGTGTCCTGGGGGGGATCCCGCCTAAAGAGAAAACAGAAAGGCAGGAAAAGCCTCATTCGCTTGGTTTTTTTTTTCTGGCAAACGGTGTAGCAGCAATGGCGGTAGGTCCGCCTCTAATACCACCCCTCCGAAGGTTCAGCAGCATGTCTAGAGCGGCGGGCTTGCTGCCGTGACAATTCTGATTGGTCAGCTGCGGAAGTGGGCGGAGACTGGGCGGGGACAGAAATCCGCCCTTAGTGCTGCGAGCGAGCGAGCTCAGAGATGTTCGCCCTTTGACCTGCAGCGCGAGAATCGACGCAAACGCTCCACCCTCCTCGTCTGCTATTGGTCTAATTCAAATGCCGCTTCGCGCAATCGACCTTTTGACGGCATCGATCGGTCAAAATTTAACCAGATGGCTTCAGGCGGCCCTTTTTCATTATTTTTTTCATTTTCCATGTATTTTTGCTTGATTTCTAACGATATGTGCCTCTCTTCATCTCCTTCGTAGTCAAGCGCTAGAAAAACGTCAGGCCTACGCCATTTTGAGCTCTTACGGTACTCACCTCACGGATTCCCGCTTTTCCAGTGTTTTTTGAATTTTTTCTTGTGCACATACTAAACACATCAGCTGCATTTATATCGTGCACACGATTCACGGTTTACGATGTTCAGAAGCCTTTCTCGAAAAATCCATTTGTAGCATGGAATTTTTTTCACATCCTTGAATTCGTTTTCCCAGCTTTTGAACATTTTGAAGATATTTTCCCGCTAAAGAATTGAAATCTCACTCCTGATTCGCTATTTTCTGCTTGTTCATCTCTTCATCCAGATCTACATGAGTTTGAATTGTTTGATGTTGCATAAATAGGGTTTCATGTAGTGGAAATTGATCAATGCAAAAAATGTATATAAGAAATTGGATAAGAAATTAGAGGAAATCAAACAAATCATGATCGATTCGTAGATCTACAATACCGCTTCTATCCAAGGGTAAAAAACGAACACGCCAAAGTGGGAAACTAAAGCGTATTTCAACCGCAACTCTCTTCAAAGTGCTCCGTTTTGAATTTTGAAAATGCCGAAATGTACAGAATGTCGTTCTCCAGTCAATCATGTGAAAATATTCCGCTAAATCCGAAAGGAACATTATTTTCTATGGTGAAATGCATTTTCATTTTGACAGTGCTTTACATTAATGAATTTCTCACTCATATTACACAATTGGATAGATTGTGGCACGGTGATCATTTTGTTCTCTCCCAAATTGAAAACAGAGCGCTTTGAGGCGAGGTGTGATCGAAAGACGCTATAGTTGCTCACTTTGCCCATTTTTAACCCTTGGATAGTGGCGGTGTTGTACTATTAATCGATTAAACACCCCTTTCTCGAATCGACTAAGCGTGTTTTTGAAACATTTCCCACTCATCCGAACTTTCATAGCTTTTTGCCATTTTTTTCGGAATTGCAAAAATGTTGTGAATTAAAGTGTGTGTGAATGAGAGTGTCCGCCCAGGCGGTCGGCGTGCGTGTCGAACGGGAGTCGAGAGGGCATTCGTTGGACATGTGAATCGACTAACACGAATATTACACAAAGAAGGAGTAATATTCCAGTCAGCTGTGCAGCCCCGACAAGACTTCCAAAAAAGTCTTCGTGACGACCTTTCAACACGTTTGCCGACCGCTTGGGCGGGTATTCTCATTCGGACAGTTTTTACACGTACTGTTCAGAATACTTGTTTTATGTTAAACTCGGTCGAACCCCACAAGATATGATGCAGGAGAACAATGTTTATCGAGTTCATCCTAGCGTTTAGTCTTCAAATTTTTTGATGTGTTAACGTTGTCTGTTTCAGGTTCTGGAAGACTCTGGGTTTCGATGAAGACGGACGAAAGAAGGCCTTCACGGACATAAAAAAAGGCCAGAGCCGACTCGCACCTCACAGTTGAGCGGACACTAGTGCGAACAATGTGAGCCATATTTCTATGCTTTTACTTGATGTTTTCTAGTAAGAAGTCGGACAAAGTTAATTACTGGGTTTCAGATCAGATGTCCGTTTGTACGTGTAAAGAGATGGAGCGCTTGTCCCAATGAAGGTGATTTTTATCTCAAATAACTTCTCAAGTAGTTGTTTTAGATTGTTCTATGGGATGCTGTAAATTTTAGAAACGCGTGATCAGCGATGTGAACGCGCCGCTATCTTGCCTTGTCGTCGGGGGAGTCATCGGAAACTCGGCTGAAAGCCCTGTCGATCGAACGTCGAGCTCAGATCATTTTGGGAATGTGAGTTGTGATATTCATTTAGCAACTCGAATGACTCAAGTTACTTACTCATAGCATACAAGTCACATACAAAATGCGGTAAGGAACTTACCCGAGGCGACCTTTCACAGGGTCGCCTCGGGTAAGTTGCTTACCACATTGTGTATGTGACTTGTATGCTATGAGTAAGTAATTTGAGACGTTCATATTACTTACTGCATACCACAAGTAGCTTTCCCGAAATTTCCTGAAATGTTTTTGTATTTTTTGCATTGTATTTACTTTTGACTTCTGTTTTTTTGTTATGCCCCCGTTACTCTGCCTACGGTTCGATCAAGAAGCTTTAAATTCAATCTATCTCACTTTTATTGCAGTGTCATTCCGTAGTGTCATATCTTTTTATCTGCTCATCATTCCGAACCCGCTTACCTCTAAACTAATGTCATGGATACTGAAACTAACTCTGTTAGGGTTTGTGAACCCTGTGGTCGTCATGTTTGCCAAAATACGGCTCTCTTTTTGCATCTCAAAGACCAGATCATCATGAAGTTGCCTTCAAAGGCTTTTTGGTTACACGTTAAACCTCTATTGTGTAAGTGAATCCGAGCAATAAATTTGCATTTCTTACTACTTGTAGTTTTTATAATGTGTTGCTCCAGAATTCTTTAGCGGGCTCACTCAAGAGCCAGGTTGTAATGGAGCGATTTTGGATTTACGGCAAATACAAAAGGCCGCTCTAATACAACCTGGTCTTGGGTGAGACCGCTAAAAAAATTCTAAGCAGTACGGGTGTTAAAGAAATCGTTCGCAAGGGTGTATTAGGTCATGATGAAGAGTGATTATGAAAATTTGCGGCAGTAAGGGCGTATTGTCAGGATGGACGAGCAGCCCTAGCAAGGCCGGTCACAGCCCGTGCAAGGCTAGTCACCTACCGTTCTCCTCGGAATGAAGTGGCGGGTTTACTTTGAAGTGTACTGCTTTGTACGGACGGAGCAGGGACGGAGGCTCCGCCCCAAAAACGCCCCTTTTCGACTATCAAGGGTGGGGCCTGAAACGTGCCCTGCCCCGCGCCCTTCATTTTTATCTCATTCCATCTGTTGTAAAGTTACTTATCACAAATTGTGGGATTTGATTTGTGCCGCCGTTTGCTCCGTTACCTGCGGTATCATAATTATATTGGAGTGTTGGGTTTTTTTACACTTTTGCGTCCTGGGTACCTAGCGTTCATTGGGGCCAAACCTCTCCAAAGGTAATGGTATAAGAGCATTTATAAGAGCAATCAAAGGACGCTGATTGCTCCAAAAGCGTCTAAAAATTACAAGGGAGAAAGTAAACATACCAGCGTGAAGAGCAGGATCGGAGGTAGGTCGAGAGTGGCTAGACAGTGGTAGGAAGTCGTCTGGATATCGATCAGGAATGTTCTAGAAAAGCGCGAGTCATGCCGAGGTATTATTCTATCAAAAAGGGGTCTTCCAAGCAAAAGAGGTTTGGTTGGCGTCAGAAACGTTGCAACAAAAAGGGAACAATAGGTAAGTAGAATGAGGAGAGTCTACAAAAAGTGAACAATATTTTCTGAGACTGATTTTCCTGGCCGATACTTCTTAACAGTAAAAACAAACCGTTGCGGTGTTCTACACGGAAGCCCTCTGTGGTTCCAAACATGGTCTTGACTACACGAGAACCGTTAAAAAGTATGTGCATGTAAACCTAATACTTACCATCAGAAGAGAAGATGATGCCAAAAACACAGACGGACGGTTAGCTCCAGCTGCTACGAGAAGCGAAACCAAAGTGCAGCATCTAATGAGAATATTTTTTTAAATAATCTCGTCAACGAATAGAAGTCCATTCTTGGAAACCATTGAACTCTTCCTTGTGAAGTACCACAACGGTTTGTTTTTGCTGTTAAGAAGTATCGGCCAGGAAAATCAGTCTCAGAAAATATTGTTCACTTTTTGTAGACTCTCCTCATTCTACTTACCTATTGTTCCCTTTTTGTTGCAACGTTTCTGACGCCAACCAAACCTCTTTTGCTTGGAAGACCCCTTTTTGATAGAATTGTTCACTTTTTATTGATATTACGAAGTAATATCCCTGAAAAATCTTCAATAATTTTCGAATAGCATGGATTGCTATAATAATCAGTAAGCAACAAACTTGATGCGCACGCTAAAAATGAAGCGCTACTCACTTTCCACGACGTCCTGCTGATGTCAGAAAATGCCCTATGCACTTGGCACCACCTTGGCACGACGTCCTGATGACGTCACCAGATGCTTTATGCACTTGGCACGACGTTCTGATGACGTCATCAGATGCCCTGTGTACTCTACATGACATCCTGATGACGTCATCAGATGCCCTATGTACTTTACATGACACCCTGATGACGTCATCAGATGCCCTATGTACTTTACATGACACCCTGATGACGTCATCAGATGCCCTATGTACTTTACATGACACCCTGATGACGTCATCAGATGCCCTATGTACTTTACATGACACCCTGATGACGTCATCAGATGCACTATGTACTTTACATCACACCCTGATGACGTCATCCGATGCACTATGTACTTAACATGACATCCTGATGACGTCATCAGATGCCTTATGTACTTTGCATGACACCCTGATGACGTCATCAGATGCCCTATGTACTTCACATGGCATCCTGATGACGTCACCAGATGCCCTATGTACTTTAGATGACATCCTGATGACGTCATCAGATGCACTATGTACTTTACATGACATCCTGATGACGTCATCAGATGCCCTATGTACTTTAGATGACACCCTGATGACGTCATCAGATGCCCTTTGATGCCTTATGTACTTTACATGACACCCTGATGACGTCATCAGATGCACTATGTACTTAACATGACATCATGATGACGTCATCAGATGCCCTATGTACTTTAAATGACACCCTGATGACGTCATCAGATGCACTATGTACTTTACATGACATCCTGATGACGTCATCAGATGCCCTATGTACTTTACATGACACCCTGATGACGTCATCAGATGCCCTATGTACTTTACATGACATCCTGATGACGTCATCAGATGCCCTATGTACTTTACATGACATCCTGATGACGTCATCAGATGCCCTATGTACTTTACATGACATCCTGATGACGTCATCAGATGCCCTATGTACTTTACATGACACCCTGATGACGTCATCAGATGCCCTATGTACTTTACATGACACCCTGATGACGTCATCAGATGCCCTATGTACTTTACATGACACCCTGATGACGTCATCAGATGCCCTATGTACTTTACATGACATCCTGATGACGTCATCAGATGCCCTATGTACTTTACATGACACCCTGATGACGTCATCAGATGCCCTATGTACTTTACATGACACCCTGATGACGTCATCAGATGCCCTATGTACTTTACATGACATCTGATGACGTCATCAGATGCCCTATGTACTTTACATGACACCCTGATGACGTCATCAGATGCCCTATGTACTTTACATGACATCCTGATGACGTCATCAGATGCCCTATGTACTTTACATGACATCCTGATGACGTCATCAGATGCCCTATGTACTTTACATGACATCCTGATGACGTCATCAGATGCCCTATGTACTTTTCATGACATCCTGATGACGTCATCAGATGCCCTATGTACTTTACATGACATCCTGATGACGTCATCAGATGCCCTATGTACTTTACATGACATCCTGATGACGTCATCAGATGCCCTATGTACTTTACATGACATCCTGATGACGTCATCAGATGCCCTATGTACTTTACATGACATCCTGATGACGTCATCAGATGCCCTATGTACTTTACATGACATCCTGATGACGTCATCAGATGCCCTATGTACTTTACATGACACCCTGATGACGTCATCAGATGCCCTATGTACTTTACATGACATCCTGATGACGTCATCAGATGCCCTATGTACTTTACATGACATCCTGATGACGTCATCAGATGCCCTATGTACTTTACATGACATCCTGATGACGTCATCAGATGCCCTATGTACTTTACATGACACCCTGATGACGTCATCAGATGCCCTATGTACTTTACATGACACCCTGATGACGTCATCAGATGCCCTATGTACTTTACATGACACCCTGATGACGTCATCAGATGCCCTATGTACTTTACATGACATCCTGATGACGTCATCAGATGCCCTATGTACTTTACATGACACCCTGATGACGTCATCAGATGCCCTATGTACTTTACATGACACCCTGATGACGTCATCAGATGCCCTATGTACTTTACATGACACCCTGATGACGTCATCAGATGCCCTATGTACTTTACATGACACCCTGATGACGTCATCAGATGCCCTATGTACTTTACATGACATCCTGATGACGTCATCAGATGCCCTATGTACTTTACATGACATCCTGATGACGTCATCAGATGCCCTATGTACTTTTCATGACATCCTGATGACGTCATCAGATGCCGTATGTACTTTACATGACATCCTGATGACGTCATCAGATGCCCTATGTACTTTACATGACATCCTGATGACGTCATCAGATGCCCTATGTACTTTACATGACATCCTGATGACGTCATCAGATGCCCTATGTACTTTACATGACATCCTGATGACGTCATCAGATGCCCTATGTACTTTACATGACATCCTGATGACGTCATCAGATGCCCTATGTACTTTACATGACACCCTGATGACGTCATCAGATGCCCTATGTACTTTACATGACATCCTGATGACGTCATCAGATGCCCTATGTACTTTACATGACATCCTGATGACGTCATCAGATGCCCTATGTACTTTACATGATATCCTGATGACGTCATCAGATGCCCTATGTACTTTACATGACACCCTGATGACGTCATCAGATGCCCTATGTACTTTACATGACACCCTGATGACGTCATCAGATGCCCTATGTACTTTACATGACACCCTGATGACGTCATCAGATGCCCTATGTACTTTACATGACATCCTGATGACGTCATCAGATGCCCTATGTACTTTACATGACACCCTGATGACGTCATCAGATGCCCTATGTACTTTACATGACACCCTGATGACGTCATCAGATGCCCTATGTACTTTACATGACACCCTGATGACGTCATCAGATGCCCTATGTACTTTACATGACACCCTGATGACGTCATCAGATGCCCTATGTACTTTACATGACATCCTGATGACGTCATCAGATGCCCTATGTTCTTTACATGACATCCTGATGACGTCATCAGATGCCCTATGTACTTTACATGACATCCTGATGACGTCATCAGATGCCCTATGTACTTTTCATGACATCCTGATGACGTCATCAGATGCCCTATGTACTTTATATGACATCCTGATGACGTCATCAGATGCCCTATGTACTTTACATGACATCCTGATGACGTCATCAGATGCCCTATGTACTTTACATGACATCCTGATGACGTCATCAGATGCCCTATGTACTTTACATGACATCCTGATGACGTCATCAGATGCCCTATGTACTTTACATGACATCCTGATGACGTCATCAGATGCCCTATGTACTTTACATGACACCCTGATGACGTCATCAGATGCCCTATGTACTTTACATGACATCCTGATGACGTCATCAGATGCCCTATGTACTTTACATGACATCCTGATGACGTCATCAGATGCCCTATGTACTTTACATGACATCCTGATGACGTCATCAGATGCCCTATGTACTTTACATGACACCCTGATGACGTCATCAGATGCCCTATGTACTTTACATGACACCCTGATGACGTCATCAGATGCCCTATGTACTTTACATGACACCCTGATGACGTCATCAGATGCCCTATGTACTTTACATGACATCCTGATGACGTCATCAGATGCCCTATGTACTTTACATGACACCCTGATGACGTCATCAGATGCCCTATGTACTTTACATGACACCCTGATGACGTCATCAGATGCCCTATGTACTTTACATGACACCCTGATGACGTCATCAGATGCCCTATGTACTTTACATGACACCCTGATGACGTCATCAGATGCCCTATGTACTTTACATGACACCCTGATGACGTCATCAGATGCCCTATGTACTTTACATGACATCCTGATGACGTCATCAGATGCCCTATGTTCTTTACATGACACCCTGATGACGTCATCAGATGCCCTATGTACTTTACATGACACCCTGATGACGTCATCAGATGCCCTATGTACTTTACATGACATCCTGATGACGTCATCAGATGCCCTATGTACTTTACATGACACCCTGATGACGTCATCAGATGCCCTATGTACTTTACATGACACCCTGATGACGTCATCAGATGCCCTATGTACTTTACATGACACCCTGATGACGTCATCAGATGCCCTATGTACTTTACATGACACCCTGATGACGTCATCAGAAGCCCTATGTACTTTACATGACATCCTGATGACGTCATCAGATGCCCTATGTACTTTACATGACATCCTGATGACGTCATCAGATGCCCTATGTACTTTACATGACATCCTGATGACGTCATCAGATGCCCTATGTACTTTTCATGACATCCTGATGACGTCATCAGATGCCCTATGTACTTTACATGACATCCTGATGACGTCATCAGATGCCCTATGTACTTTACATGACATCCTGATGACGTCATCAGATGCCCTATGTACTTTACATGACATCCTGATGACGTCATCAGATGCCCTATGTACTTTACATGACATCCTGATGACGTCATCAGATGCCCTATGTACTTTACATGACACCCTGATGACGTCATCAGATGCCCTATGTACTTTACATGACATCCTGATGACGTCATCAGATGCCCTATGTACTTTACATGACATCCTGATGACGTCATCAGATGCCCTATGTACTTTACATGACATCCTGATGACGTCATCAGATGCCCTATGTACTTTACATGACACCCTGATGACGTCATCAGATGCCCTATGTACTTTACATGACACCCTGATGACGTCATCAGATGCCCTATGTACTTTACATGACACCCTGATGACGTTATCAGATGCCCTATGTACTTTACATGACACCCTGATGACGTCATCAGATGCCCTATGTACTTTACATGACACCCTGATGACGTCATCAGATGCTCTATGTACTTTACATGACACCCTGATGACGTCATCAGATGCCCTATGTACTTTACATGGCACCCTGATGACGTCATCAGATGCTCTATGTACTTTACATGACATCCTGATGACGTCATCAGATGCCCTATGTACTTTACATGACACCCTGATGACGTCATCAGATGCTCTATGTACTTTACATGACACCCTGATGACGTTATCAGATGCCCTATGTACTTTACATGACACCCTGATGACGTCATCAGATGCCCTATGTACTTTACATGACACCCTGATGACGTCATCAGATGCCCTATGTACTTTACATGACACCCTGATGACGTCATCAGATGCCCTATGTACTTTACATGACACCCTGATGACGTCATCAGATGCCCTATGTACTTTACATGACACCCTGATGACGTCATCAGATGCCCTATGTACTTTACATGACACCCTGATGACGTCATCAGATGCCCTATGTACTTTACATGACATCCTGATGACGTCATCAGATGCCCTATGTACTTTACATGACATCCTGATGACGTCATCAGATGCCCTATGTACTTTACATGACATCCTGATGACGTCATCAGATGCCCTATGTACTTTACATGACTATGTACTTTACATGACATCCTGATGACGTCATCAGATGCCCTATGTACTTTACATGACACCCTGATGACGTCATCAGATGCCCTATGTACTTTACATGACATCCTGATGACGTCATCAGATGCCCTATGTACTTTACATGACACCCTGATGACGTCATCAGATGCCCTATGTACTTTACATGACATCCTGATGACGTCATCAGATGCCCTATGTACTTTACATGACATCCTGATGACGTCATCAGATGCCCTATGTACTTTACATGACACCCTGATGACGTCATCAGATGCCCTATGTACTTTACATGACACCCTGATGACGTCATCAGATGCCCTATGTACTTTACATGACACCCTGATGACGTCATCAGATGCCCTATGTACTTTACATGACACCCTGATGACGTCATCAGATGCCCTATGTACTTTACATGACACCCTGATGACGTCATCAGATGCCCTATGTACTTTACATGACATCCTGATGACGTCATCAGATGCCCTATGTACTTTACATGACATCCTGATGACGTCATCAGATGCCCTATGTACTTTACATGACACCCTGATGACGTCATCAGATGCCCTATGTACTTTACATGACACCCTGATGACGTCATCAGATGCCCTATGTACTTTACATGACACCCTGATGACGTCATCAGATGCCCTATGTACTTTACATGACACCCTGATGACGTCATCAGATGCCCTATGTACTTTACATGACATCCTGATGACGTCATCAGAAGCCCTATGTACTTTACATGACACCCTTATGACGTCATCAGATGCCCTATGTACTTTACATGACACCCTGATGACGTCATCAGATGCCCTATGTACTTTACATGACACCCTGATGACGTCATCAGATGCCCTATGTACTTTACATGACACCCTGATGACGTCATCAGATGCCCTATGTACTTTACATGACACCTTGATGACGTCATCAGATGCCCTATGTACTTTACATGACATCCTGATGACGTCATCAGATGCCCTATGTACTTTACATGACATCCTGATGACGTCATCAGATGCCCTATGTACTTTACATGACACCCTGATGACGTCATCAGATGCCCTATGTACTTTACATGACACCCTTTTGACGTCATCAGATGCCCTATGTACTTTACATGACACCTTGATGACGTCATCAGATGCTCTATGTACTTTACATGACATCCTGATGACGTCATCAGATGCCCTATGTACTTTACATGACACCCTTTTGACGTCATCAGATGCCCTATGTACTTTACATGACACCCTTTTGACGTCATCAGATGCCCTATGTACTTTACATGACACCTTGATGACGTCATCAGATGCCCTATGTACTTTACATGACACCCTGATGGCGTCATCAGATGCCCTATGTACTTTACATGACACCCTGATGACGTCATCAGATGCCCAATGTACTTTACATGACATCCTGATGACGTCATCAGATGCCCTATGTACTTTACATGACACCCTGATGACGTCATCAGATGCCCTATGTACTTTACATGACACCCTGATGACGTCATCAGATGCCCTATGTACTTTACATGACACCCTGATGACGTCATCAGATGCCCTATGTACTTTACATGACACCCTGATGACGTCATCAGATGCCCTATGTACTTTACATGACACCCTGATGACGTCATCAGATGCCCTATGTACTTTACATGACACCTGATGACGTCATCAGATGCCCTATGTACTTTACATGACACCCTGATGACGTCATCAGATGCCCTATGTACTTTACATGACATCCTGATGACGTCATCAGATGCCCTATGTACTTTACATGACACCCTGATGACGTCATCAGATGCCCTATGTACTTTACATGACACCCTGATGACGTCATCAGATGCCCTATGTACTTTACGTGACACCCTTATGACGTCATCAGATGCCCTATGTACTTTACATGACATCTTGATGACGTCATCAGATGCCCTATGTACTTTACATGACACCCTGATGACGTCATCAGATGCCCTAATGACATCTTGATGACGTCATCAGATGCCCTATGTACTTTACATGACATCTTGATGACGTCATCAGATGCCCTATGTACTTTACATGACACCTTGATGACGTCATCAGATGCCCTATGTACTTTACATGACACCCTGATGGCGTCATCAGATGCCCTATGTACTTTACATGACACCCTGATGACGTCATCAGATGCCCAATGTACTTTACATGACATCCTGATGACGTCATCAGATGCCCTATGTACTTTACATGACACCCTGATGACGTCATCAGATGCCCTATGTACTTTACATGACACCCTGATGACGTCATCAGATGCCCTATGTACTTTACATGACACCCTGATGACGTCATCAGATGCCCTATGTACTTTACATGACACCCTGATGACGTCATCAGATGCCCTATGTACTTTACATGACACCCTGATGACGTCATCAGATGCCCTATGTACTTTACATGACACCCTGATGACGTCATCAGATGCCCTATGTACTTTACATGACACCCTGATGACGTCATCAGATGCCCTATGTACTTTACATGACATCCTGATGACGTCATCAGATGCCCTATGTACTTTACATGACACCCTGATGACGTCATCAGATGCCCTATGTACTTTACATGACACCCTGATGACGTCATCAGATGCCCTATGTACTTTACGTGACACCCTTATGACGTCATCAGATGCCCTATGTACTTTACATGACATCTTGATGACGTCATCAGATGCCCTATGTACTTTACATGACACCCTGATGACGTCATCAGATGCCCTATGTACTTTACATGACATCTTGATGACGTCATCAGATGCCCTATGTACTTTACATGACATCTTGATGACGTCATCAGATGCCCTATGTACTTTACATGACACCCTGATGACGTCATCAGATGCCCTATGTACTTTACATGACATCTTGATGACGTCATCAGATGCCCTATGTACTTTACATGACATCTTGATGACGTCATCAGATGCCCTATGTACTTTACATGACACCCTGATGACGTCATCAGATGCCCTATGTACTTTACATGACATCCTGATGACGTCATCAGATGCCCTATGTACTTTACATGACACCCTGATGACGTCATCAGATGCCCTATGTACTTTACATGACACCCTGATGACGTCATCAGATGCCCTATGTACTGATAGCCTGCGACCACTGGCAGTGGCTAGTGGCGCGAACGAGGAACGAGGGACGAGGAACGAGGAACAGGACACGAGGGACGCGTTACAAGAAAAAACGCGAATTTTAGCTAAGCTTCCGCCGATCTAACTTTGTTAATTTTCAATCGATTTGGCTCAAATTTTGTCAGCGGGTGTCTTCTATACTCTCTCACTTATATCCAGAAGGAAATCTCTAGAAAATTTGTTTTACAGGTTTTATTAACTACTTTACCAAAATCTAAGTGATCACAAGTGCCAGGCAAAACCAAACCTCTCCAGCCGCTTCGCGGCTGGAGCGATAGTGCTGAGGTCGGGGACGTGTAGATCAACGATCGATCCTGAGGAGGCGGGCAAAGTCAGACGCCGGCAGGACTGACGCACAGTAAGCTTCCCAGAGCTGTTTGTTTGATTGTTGTGTCCTCGAGTGAATGAGAAGAGAGTATGTGTGAGTTGTGAAGGACTAATTTGGCCACGAGTACTGTTCGTTGGTCCTAATTTTCCAATCGTAGTGCAGTGTGTTGTGTTTACGCAAGACATTCATAGATAGTTTGATAGTGTTAGTATGGTTTCCGTTTTCAATCTAGTCTGACGCATGGACCAGGCGGCTGGCTGTGCGGGGTTGGCGGCCTCAATGGAGAATGCAGTTTCGATTCCCGCGGCATGATCTACCGCCGCAGTCTCGTCCATTCATCAGACTAGAATTATTGCGCGCACTCTACATGCCACAGGACATTAGTGGATGGACAATACAGTGCGTTGCAAAATTATACGACATACCTCAATTTCCGCAGTTCCAAACTTCGCGTCAATTAAGGAGGCAATTGGAAACGCCAATCGATGCAGCACCCTCGGAACCCCTTGGGTTCGAATCTTAATGAAACTAGAGTTACTAGCAGGGAACTGGCAACGGAAATTGTCAAAAATGGCCGTTGCAAAATTATACGACATAGCTGACGTTCTCTCAGAAATTTCTATTCTACGCCATCTGTATCAGTTCGTTCATGGTAAGAACCACTAGAAACATCGAGTTATTAGTCTTCAGAAATGTCTTGGCGCTGAACCACTTCGAAGACTCTGTTTGGTATGTTTCAACCCAGCTTTTGTGAACGCCTCTTCCAATCTGCGCCCATTCGCTTATAACGGCTAGTTTCAGCGGAGCCACACGCTCGTGTTGTCTGCTCTGGATGTAGATTCAACGCCCAAGAATACCCCACACGTTTTTCACTGGGTTGAGGTCTTGCGAACCGGTCGGCCATTGTAGAAAATTGGATTTGTTCAGAAAAGGTATACAGTTTCCGGACAGAGCGCCGCGAAGCGGCGCAAGCCCCCTGGCTTACGGTTCTCGGAGGCCGGGGTTTCGATATGAAATGCACCACCCTCGCCCATGAAAGTGAAATCGGTACTAAGAAAACTCATCAAGCTTTTTGGATTCGTGTTCGCGATCCAACAATGAACAACAGAAATACGTGAATTGCTACAACCACAGAATTTTCGCCGTTCATTCCACTTTGTCAGCTTTAGCTTCTCAGTTCTTCTCACGTCACATATATTGGACAAAATACATATAAGGGCAGTATGTCCCATGTCTAATTTTGGCGCCAAAGAAGCAGGGAGAACCTAGTTGGTGGAATTTGGGTGAGATGACCTAGCAGACAATGTCGCGACGACTGTCGAGTGGCGGGTCAAAGGACCAGATAACGGACGAGGAGGTAAGGGAGTTGGAAGAGAAACTCAGGTCAGGTAGAACTGGTGAGGAGATTAATGAAGCTGATGTGAAGTAGAACAACAACTAGCGCTGGTCTCTGAATGTTAATCTAAACCTATGTCCGCTTGATCCCCTATTCGACAGACCTTGCGCAATCTTTTGAGACGAGGGTGTGGTTTTACCTCTCACTCCTAGTTTGAACAGTAGGGAAAAGTTTACTTTTGAAGAAACAAGACGGCAGATATCCGTTTCTCTACTTGGGTTCCCATTGCTTACGAATTTTGTTCTCAAAATTCACTCAGTAAGCTACGTGAGTACATAAAAATACATTCTAAAGTTCTGTGGATTGGAAGAAGTTATAAAGGTAAAAGAATACACTATAGAACGAACGCGTGCATGCTCAAAACTTCTCTAATCAGTTTTCCCCTCCCGAATTTGCATGAGTAGTGTGAGCATTTCTCTCAGGACAATCGTTTAGCGCTGCCTACATCTAAGCGTTAGAAAATCGACACTTGGAGTTCATATGTAAAGATGGTTGTTAAGCGGAAGCCAAACTTTGTGATCTCTATGACATTGTATTCCCTGGCGCGCTTGCAAAAAAACCTTTTCCACCCATTTTGTCGAGCAAAAAACCTAAAAATATTTGAAAATGTCCAAAATTTCTACGTCCCCCCAGATTTCGAAAAAATTGTTAGTTTTTCAAAGTTAAATTTCTTCTTCGACGAATACTGATTTCCCGACCCTACTGATGAGCCTTGGAAAGTGTAATTTTGATTAGCTCCTTCTGACAATTCTTCGGTTTCCGCGCTCTAAAGCCACCGACCAGGCTCGATTTGCTTTGAAGCGCATTATTTTTCGACGGCTCTCCCAAGTGCAATTTGGGTATCCAGGCGATTAAGCTGCAGGTATCCAGGTGATTTGACCGTAGTTTGTTGAGAATAGGCCTAGGATGAAAATAGAACCTTCGGGACATCAGGGTTGCCTCTTGAATAGAAAAACCTGTGTTGTGCAGTCTTCGCCAAAGGCGTGGTTCTGAAACAAGTGAACGACCGTTGCAGTCGACTACCAAAATTCACGTAAATAATTACTAACAAGAAATATCATGCAAAAAATTTGCATTGATTTGGCAGGAAGAGGATAACAGGTGAACATGCAGCTTAATAATCCTGCAGTCAGCTGTTAACGGCCGTGGTACGTACACTCGTCCAAGGGCAGTGCTCGCAACGGCCGCTCAACGCGCAAGCCGAGCCTATGTCTGGACAGTTCCATTCGGGCACAATTAAAGGCAGTGGTCACGATGAAAAGCGGTATCGAAAAAACTACAAAAATCTGCTTAGATCGAAAACAGCTGAAAAACTATCAAGGTAGCGCTGCGAAAAACGGGCTAGAGTTAGAGTTTCTAGAGCCCAAAGATGCCAGTTCGTGCAAACGTGCACAGCGCCGCCCAAAAAGATCGCCGTCTCACGCTGAGCAGTCAGAAATTATCGACATCTAGAGAAAGAAATAAATGCAAATTTACCTAATGAGAACAGTTTAACAATGAAAGCAAGCACTTCAGTCAATGTTTTTGACTAGATGAGTACATAAATATTAGGGCAGGTCAGTCCAAAGGTTGAAAATCAAAGAAAGCCAGCTGATGTTCTTGATATTAAAGATCATCGATGCCGATAATGTGGAGTGTGCTCGTCCACCATCAAAAGGCAAGAAAGTTCATGCTTCAAGTTTGGCCCGAAGCAGCCGTTTTTTCGCGATAGGTCCTGCTACTCTAAACCCAGAAAAGGGTTTAGAGAGGAAAAGAAGACAAGCATATTTAATTGCGTCCACTGCCTTTAAAGGCACAGTCTAAGCTCAGGTGCGAAATTGGAGGTTTCCATATAATTGTGAAGTAGACCCACTCCATATAGTACCTTCCAAGTGCGAGCTCTCGAATCCTCCGAAGGAGCCATGCAGAACCGCGGTAATATGGTGGGTGTAGCTGCCACAGTGATTGATAGCTGCGGATCAGGGGTGTGCGGAATTTTCTGTTTTCTGCCCATTTTCGGCAATTTTTTTCTGTTAAAATATTTAAAATTGCGCAGAAAACAGAAAAAAACCGTGAATCGCGACTTGCTGCAAATTTTCTCAAGAGGCAAGGGGTCGGACTCATATTATAGAAGGTACGCATATGTACGTGCGACAACGTTAGACGGTTTAGAAAACCTCACCCGCATTCGGGGCAGTACCTTATGGTTAACTCGTCTATCTCGCTATGGTGATTGGTTACCCGAGCTGGGGTGAGGCAGTGGCAGGATGCCTCACCCAGAATCAACCAGATACACTATCCCTACGGAGTCTTCATATTGCTACTAGATTCATGTAAGGAGATCACGGATCTGACTTGGAAGTCGGCTGATCCCGTATGCCACTGTTTAGCCCTAAAAAGCATTTAAGTGACATAGTCGTCGAATGCCATGCCTATGCCAGGAGGGACTGAGGATACCGATACTTAATCTTTGTCTTAGTGATACGCCTTACAAAGAGATTCACCGTTGGCGAATGCCTCAGAAGGTATTTTAAAATGACGCGAAAACACCAAACTTATTGCATAATAACAATAATGAGCCTCAGTACTACTTAGCGCCAGCTAACGATACCCGTTCGGGTAGGAATATTTTCTTAACGTGGGAAGACACTGAAAAAACTCCAGTGTTACCGCTAAGGTGGATTAGGATGAAGTTTTGAACCAACTGTGTCATTAACGCAGATTCTAACTTCGTGTTTTAACTCAATCCAGCGCAGGATAATACCAAATTTAAATAGGATGGAGTGCAATGAAATTGATAATGGGGTGGCGATGTAGTTGTTGAAACTGTTATAGAGTTACGAACGAACCCGCCGTGGTGGAGCGAGCGGCGCACTAGGGCATTTATACTCACACGGCACAGCCGCGCCGAATGCACGCGACTCTAGGGCGTCGAGTAGTACCTTAAAATCAACACAGCAATCATTCCGAAACTATCGTCAAAATATGTACACTAGGGAAGGGCAAGTCTTCTCCGTCTAATTTCATGTACTCTTTGCAGATATTGAACTTCTGATCAAGTAAACGACTGATACTGTAACAGAAAAAAGAAGTTTAGAGGGACATTTTGCACTTGTAATCTGCCTCTCTCGGATTTCTACATTCCTTCGTCTGGTCATCTTTTAGTTCTGGATATAGTACAAAAGAACCATTATTCACGGAAAAAATTTTGAACAATTGAATGCTCTGAAAAATCGCAAATACTGTACGCTGAACACAATTTATTTATTTCTCGAAAATTTTCTGTTTTGTTTTCTGCCCATTTTTGGAGATTCATCACATTTTTCATGGGTGCACATGACGCAGCGCAGGCTGCTGAGGTGTTCGCAGCTACCACTTTCGTGGTTTCGTCAACAATACAACTATGTCTCAAGAGAGTCTTAGAAAACTCAGCACCTTGACACTCATTCGACTTACGATCGCCGTTAACGAGCTGCGGCGCTAAACGCATAGATTTTATCCTTCGCAAACACCGAAGCTCGTGTTGCAATTGATTCGAGACGAGCCCAACATCTTGACCCGATAGCGGTTTTAGAATGAAGGTGAAAGAAACAAACCTAGTAACTCGAAGAAGATCGAGATTACACCACCAAATTTGTCAAACTCATCCCTATTGCTAGATGATGCCATGAGTGTTTCCATGACCGCCGAGATTCCGAAAATTCCTCTGAAGGCTTTATTCAGTTTTAGTCTTAAGTATTACATATTTTACAAAAGAACGTCGAAGATGCCTGGGCTGTTTCCACTACTCCCAACAGGAACCCTAACTGTCCGTGAGCCTGCTATTTTTCCTCGGTTGCCCTAGATCCGCTAGTAAGAGAAGATATTGTTGTTTCCTTCCCAAGAAACGAATGCTGAACCTCTTCTTATAGTGTTTATTTACTACATCATCTGCTATGATATTGGATTGATGCCATTACTTTGATGTTCCGGGTATCATCATCGATGGAAACAGTAATATCAAGAAACGCTAATTTGCTGTCGGCATGAATCCTAGTGACACCTTGCGTTCCCTATTGAAGTGCCATCTACCCGAGTTCGCGTCAGGTTCAGTGGGGAACGCAACGTATCACTAGGATAGATGTCGACTGTACATGCATGTAGGCAAAAATCCTAAGCATGAACCCTAACTGGAAGAAAAACTCCGAGTAGACCGGGTAATCTGATGCGGTCAATTCCCCGTGAGCAGTAATCTCAAAAAATTTGCAGCTTGAGCTGAAACGCCCAGAGTTTCAATCAGAATCGTTGTCATTGGATAATTTCTGATTGGGAATACGACAGCAGGGTTCGAATCGTGAAACGGAATTCGTGCTAGAATGTATGTATAGTCCGTGTCATTCATTCAGGAGAGCGCGGCACTGCTTGGAGAGAAAGGTGGCACACGGAAGAACTGAAAGATAGTGTTGTTGAACGAACGATTTTGTGGCAAATACTCTGACATTCGCTTGGGAGTTGCCTCGATGAAAAGAAGGAGTCGCCTCGTGACATCGAGGCAACTCACGCCAAATCGGCTTCGGCGTAACCTCATTTCGGTAAAATTGTAGCCCCAGCTGAGAAAAAAGGGAGGCGACTCCAGTGACTGTTCGATGAGGTGCCGTTTCGCCTCACTCTAGCCTCATTCTCGCCTCACATTCTTCTCACACTAAGTACTCGGTGGTGAAATTGTCGCCTCACATTCTCACACCACGAATTTTTTAGTGAAAATGTCGCCACACATTCTTCTCACACTGAGAATTTTGCCGTGGAATCGTGGATTTTCCTATATCTATGCACATGTGGCTTCGCATTCCTCTCACATTTGAAAATTCATTGTAGATCATTGTTTGTTGATCTAAAACATTACTGAAATTAGTAGAGCAGCGGGAAAGTCTCTACGAGAGCAGCAAGTGATATTGAAACAACTTCAAAAACTATAACATTGTTAAGCTTCAAAAAAGTGATGAGAGAGAAATAGATCCTTACAATGCATTTGGAGCATAACTGACCAAATTCAAGATCAGAATGGGGGAAAAAGTCACACAGCTATGGGCAGGATCATGACAGATAACAACTAATTCGCTAAAAAGAAAAGAGATAACACTTCCATGAAAACCCGTAATCTTCAAAGGAGAGGAACTAAAGGCAAAGACATTCACACCACCAATATGAGGAATTGAAAGCCAAAAACCGGTGTCGAGATAACCGTATGAGATTACGCAACTATAACAGGGAAAAATAACAAACAGAACTGGATATCCTAACTGCAACTTATCACGCAAAAAATCATAACGTACTGTGCTTATCTGGGCCGAATTCCGATCCGCAATTGCGTCTCGACACGCTTCGCGGCCGCAGGCGCTCGAGTCAGTCGGGTTTCCAGCGCCAAAGCCGACTCGATGTGGCTTTTTTATACAATTTTCTTCAATTTTTCTTAGTTTCCAGTTCCCAAAACCCACCTAAGGTCAGCAGATCAGCGGCTGCGGCGCTGTCAGCTCTTCTGATTCTGGAGAGTGCGGCCTCAGAGCGTGTTGAGACGCGATTGCGGACCGGAATTTGGCTCAGATAAGCACAGTAGCAACGATGACGTGATACTAGTAAATCGTATTAATCAGAAAATCATAATCTTCAAACCGCAAATCCATTCCGAAAGCATGCTACATCTCCATGCATCTCCACTTTATCGATTTTTCATAGCTTGTAGGTCACGGTGGATATACGGTGTTTTTCATAGGTTACGGTAGATTATTGTGGGCATACGGTAGTTTGGTCAAAGTCTCAGATTTGATTGAACAATTCTGAGCAGCAGGTACTCGGGGTGCTGTATACGAATTTGATGTTCATTTGTCGATTTCAAAATTATTGAGGTACGATTTGCCCAGTACGTAGCATGGTACCTACCGTAACCTACAGTGCACCTCTGAATTTCTCGACAAGCGGAAGTCTGATTCGTGTTCAACACCCTAGATTACCACAACATACAAGTTTGGAGGAAAATACGGAAATTGTTTCCAAAACATCCTAAAAATTTCTGATGGGCACCCTTACCTCGCTACGAGGCTTTAAAAAACGCTAATAATTTTTTTAGAATTATTCTAGGCTATCCGACTCCACACCTGGAAATAATTCTAGAAAAGTACATTTCGTTCGGAATAGCCATGCTGGCTGAAAGGAGTTTCCATTAGAGATGCGAAAGCACAAAAAAACAACTAAACTACCCACCAGTCCAAACAAAAAGCGGGAATTGTTTTTCTAAAACGGAGGTGGTTCAGCTGATGGAACTTCAAGGCTGTCACTATATCTTCCACCCGAATCTGTACCGAAACCCGAAATAAAGGTGTTGAGCCCAAACATACTTCTACATATCAATCTATAATCACAAAAATGGTTCACGAATACCAGAAAAGAAAAGAGAACGAAAATGGGAGAAGGAGAAATGAGAACTGAGGAAAAGGAACTGGTTGACGGCTGGCGATGGAAAAATTAGCTATGAGCCATATCGATCGTTTTTTGTAGGGAGGAGCGTTGAAGAAAAGGCGCGAGCTGGGGGAACCTTTTCGTGGAAGTCGCCTCACAATTTCACCACTTTTTCCCCACTTTTTCGGCCATGCCATCGGCGCAACGTGAGAAGAATGTAGAGCAGCCGAAAAAAGTGAGGAAAGCCGGTCCCGCCCTACGAGGCGACTCCCAAGCGAATGTCAGAGTATCGTCAATCACCGGGTGGGAGCATGCCGCGGCGCCGCTTGGCGGGGAAAATTGCGAAAAAAATGAAAATGAAAAGAGGACAGCTATTGATCGGATGATTTCGCGCCCGACTGCCGATTGCGGCTTCCTACACTAGACACTGACGGCATATGCTGATACAATTGGGCGCGAAACCACTTGATCGATAGCCGTAATCTCTTCGTTTTCGAGCATGCTTTTTCTCTGCGAGCATAGTAGCGCTTCATTAACGGGGCGGTACGGGCAACAATTTCTCGAGACATGGTGAGCCGATTTTCTCTCTTATTTAGTGCAGTAGTAATGAATCGGTATGCAGGATGGAATCGCTTGAGCTCAGATAAGCTCAACGACAAAGATAAAACTAATCATATGGAACATTTAGTATGAAAGGATGCTGAATAGAAACGCTCGGAAATTATTTTTTCCTCTTCTTATCTATGATGAAATATCCGTTTTGCGTTGAGTTTCTGCGAAGTCCGTGAGAAAATCCTTTTGCTAAGAGAGAGAGAGGAGCAAAGCAGTCGTTAGCTCAACTTACGACGTAAGTACAACCCCTCTGAAGTGGCTGTCGTTTATTGCCCCTTGAGCTTCACTTTTCAACTCAGAAATCCATACACTATCAAAGATTATCCGAGCTTCAATAGTTTTGGAATTTATATTGCACAAGGATCCTTTTAAAAAATCATATTCTGGTTTCATTTATTCTACTTCTAATTTCTCTCCTTTAAAAAATTTTGATTCTGCAACCCTTTTTCCGAGGTACATACGAGTCTACCAGGAAGGCAGACATTAAAAGGAGGGCCAAAAACTTAATGGCTTCCTCTTCTCGAGCCGGATCTTCATTAGAGAGAAAAACTGCACGACGTGAATACGCCATTACTATCTAAACAGAGATGAAAAAGATCGGAGTATTCTCCATTTCACAGGAACGGCATGTGAGGGTCCCTTATAGTATTTGATATACAGAGTCGACATCCCAATCCTGTCACCAATTTTTTTCAACCCAGGCTCTGCGGAGCTTGGATAGGCCATGAACGTCGTGTCATAATACATCAAATGCAATCATGTTCTTAACATTCTTGTGTCATATGCCAAAATGATGTCCATTTCGCGAGTGACAAGATTCCCCATCGGTTCTATGCGCAGCGCCACTTCTCCACCCAGAAATCACAGAAACCTAACCCTATTCGTGGCGAATGCTAGAAGCTGAGACGAGGATTGCGACTGCGAGGAAGATTTTCAGCTCTAATCGAGTTGATTAAAATTTGTTGCAAAATTCTGTTCCCACTGTGAGCACGATACCTCGTTGATTCTGCTGTGAGCCGGTAACGTACACTCTAATTCGGTGCATGCAAGCAAGCGGTCCCCTCTCCTGCTCCCCCCCCTCCCACCCGCACCCACAGAGACACTTTTGCTGTTCCTTTCCCTCATGGTATCACGTAGTCTTTTTTGAAACTATTGTTCGTTTTGTTTTCGCGCTAATCTAAAGATAGGCTACCTGTCGCAGACCCTAATGGAAGAAAAGTGGCTTCATTAAGCCGCCGTTTTGAAAAAAGGGGAAAGGGCATTTCGGGGCTCAACGAGTCCCGTCCGTCCTCATGAGATGGCATCCTATCCTATTTAATGGCTTTCCATTTGGGAATCAATTGGACCTTTTTGCCAAGCAGTCTGATTGTGATACCCTAAATGTTAACAGAAGTTCGTTAATCGAAAGATCCACGCGAAAATAGTCGCTGTATTTTGGATTGGTATTAGTTGCAGGCCAGTCAACTGTGGAACAATTGTTTTGTATATTTTCGATTCTGCTGCTGTTATTCCGTTACACGAGGTACGGAGAATGAAGTTCTGGGGCAGTGTGTTGGAGCCTGAGTGTGAGCGGCGCTGAAGGGAATGACACCTCAGCTGGAAAAGTCGTTCTGCGATCCACACATCAACTTGTGTTGACTTCCTTGTAATTCCTGACACAGCCGAAGTGGGCGGTAGGAAAATTTTTGCAGGAGACACTCAGGATTCAGTTGGAGAATGAATGATACCGCTTTTAGAAGTCGAAGTATTGTCATGGAGTCTCCACGAAAACAGTGGCTGATAACGCTATCAGGCATATGATATCAGCCCAAATGTTCATTTCCATGGATTAATCATTTCATTTTTTCGTGTGCCCCCCCTCAAATAGTTTCAAGCCGAGGTGGGCTACGCGTACGAGCCTCACCGGCTGCGTGCGGACGCGCCGCATGCTCATTTCTGTCAAATAGCCTACGATGAGACAAATCTCTTATCTCGGATGTATTCTTCGACTTCTAATTGCATATTTATCCTATCTCAGGCTGTCTAGCCCCAGTAAGTACGCTGCGCTACCGCACGCAGCCGGCGAGTTTCGATCGCGTAGTCCTTTACTGCAGTGTCCAAGTTGAATAACGCTGCCCATAAATCTGTTCCTTACGAAGTTCAGACCAGTTTCCTCTAGTGTCGAAGCTCATGACAAAGATGTGCTGTATACTATACATTGGATCCGAATCAAAAAATTCGGATTTCGGATAACTCAAAAGTCAAAGATCGCGGATATCCGACTCAAACGGATTTATTCAAATTGCAACATCGGGTAATCCGAGTCATTCGGATAGGGAGACTAAGCGGATAGTCGGATTTCGGATCAATCCGAAAATTACGTTTTTTCCAGTGATTCCGAATTTGGATCGCCCGGATTTTGTCCCTTTTTCGGAGATTCGGATTTCGGATCACTCGGATTTTGACGTTTTTTCGGTGAGTCGGAATCCGAATATCCGAGTCGGATATCTGGTCGGATACAAGTTGGTAAAATGCAAAAAGTCCATCGATAATCTATACTCAGGCGAAAATAGTCAAGAAGAAAAGATTTTTTAACCGCACAATGATAAAACATTTTAGTGGTATTCATTTTATCTCAAAATAACTACAAACCAGTCCTGTTCTTTTTTCAAATTTGTTCACTCTTCACAATTCTTCATAGTGAGTGTAATGTTAAAACATTAGTATAAATCATGAGTATCAAATCTTCACATCGAATTCGTAATTACCCGTAAGTTTCTGTCTAATCCTCTTCGAACAGGGTTTTGGGAGCCAACGGTACCCATAATGCGCCATAAGGGCCTTTTAGAGTGGCGTCGCAGAGAAACTCGCTGTCGCGGAGACGGTGTGAGTAATGCGGGCGGGGATGCTACTGTAACTAGCCAAAAGGAGTCTTCCATGCAGAAGTGGTTTGGTTCGTGTCACAAACATTCCAGCAAAAAGGAACAATAGAAAAGTGGAGTGAGAAGGGTCTACAAAAAGTGAACAATATTTTTTGAGAAGGCCGACAATTCTTAACAGCGAAAACGAACCGTTGCGGTCTACGGAAGTACGTTGTGGTTCCGAAACAGACTGGTTATGCGAGAACCGCTAAAAATGTACATGTACAGTGCGGTCGGCTGCCAAGGGTAAAAAGGCGGCGGCGGGCGGCGGCCGCCGCCGTTTTTGTGCGGCGCCCAATCTAGGAACTGTTTAACGCGTTCAACGACTTCCTCGGTTGTTTCTGTTCGTGAGAATTTCTTGAGGCAGCCCTAAGATTCCACCAAAGAATTTTGGAGAAATTTCAACTGGTTTGAAATTTTTCGAAAAATTGAACTGGGAGAGTGGCGAGTCTTCAGATGCTCATAAACAATTCCAAAACAATGTTATATCGTTCGTGAGAAATGTACGTGGTGCAAAATATTCAGTATCTCAAAATAAGATGTTTTCTCAAAAACACTCCGAGCTGAAAATAAAAATACTCTGGATGAAAGTTACAATACAGCGCTATGCGGCCCGATTGAAATTAATTTTGGGCTCAGACAGGCCTATGCTGATTGAAATGTTATAATGGTGATTCAAATAATTTATATGCCCAAACACGAAATTACCGAAGAACTTTCTGAAGGATCGCGCATTTTGAAAAAAAAAAATCCGAAAATTGGTGATTTTTTAGAAATCCAGTGCCTTAAAAAAAACCCATCAAATTTATTCCTTTATTGTGATGAATGTTTTTTGTAGAACTAAGTATGTGACACCACTGGTGAGTTATTTGGTCATTTTTGCTTTCCGATTTTAGAATTATCATTGACTCAACATTGTTCTGCGGGACGCAACCAGTTTTTATGAGGCCCTGGACTGTATAACTCCTATAAAAAGGAATCGCCGAAGAAGTTAACTATGAAAAAGTATATGTGGGCATCGATAAAAAGTAACAGAAAAGGAGAGACACGAAAACGAGAAAATTTGAAAATTTTTTGAAAATTTCGTTTTTCGTGGTTTTTATTCTTTGGAATTCAGCACCTATTTCAAACCGTTATCTGGCAATACAACAATTATAGCCCTGATCTCGAACGAAAGCTCGTATTTCTACCTTATAAATAAGTTTGAGCCGGATTCATCGAAGAATGGGTGAGAAAAGTTTTTCCAAAAAGTGCTCCGCGCTCACTTTAGTGACGTTTTTTAATATTCAGCCGTATGTGGATTTAAATGAAGAGAGGGGCTGTTGCACTTCAGCAAGTGTTTTTCTGCGTGTCAGTGAAGGTTTCTAAAATCCATGGAAAGAATTTTACAGAAAATTATTCAACTTCGATTTTGCAAAACATGACGCTATCAAAAGTTCTATATTAACACCAACGTCAAACACTCTCCATTTAAGCTTAATCAATGCTCTTGTCACAGACGAAAGAAAAGCAGGGTCGCTATTTAACCTCACATTTTGGACAAGAATCACCGGGTGGTGATAGAAAAAAATAGGAGCCAAACCCAGGCCATCATGCTCATGATTCTTTGCCTCAGAGTATACTGGATCAGAATGGTTTCATATCGTGATATTGAAGAAATGTTTCATACAGAATACTAATGGGCTGAGTCTCCTAATAATCGTACCATAGAATCTCAGATGTGGATGAGAAAAATCCCGATTTTTTTCTTCGATGGAATTCTGAGCTGTGGGTCCGGTCTGGGCTCACTATTGACAGATGGGTGCCAGTAAAGTCCGATCGACGAAATTCATCCTCGCCCACAAAAATACCCAAACAACATTCAGATTTATAGAAAAAACGTATACACCAAATTTTGTGCGAATCAGGATTCTTGGAGGGTATCTGTGCGTTGAAAACTACGAAGTTCAGACTGAAAGCGGAAATTGAAGAAATGTGAACTTGTCAATACTGAGAAGATTCCTTTGCGGTAGTCTTTAGATACGAATATGCAGGTTATGGCTAACATAATGGCTCCTCTGAATATGACCAGATTTGTTCCTCTGGTATCGTTATGCCCTCGCCCTGCTAATCGCTGACTTCGCACCTCCAGTTGGACCCGTCAGGTCACCACAACGGCTCACCAACAGCACAGAAGTCAACTCATGTATCTCTTCAGAATAGAAGTAACTTCTGAAGTCTCGGTTAGAAATTTTCAGAATCTTCATGCCTTTCATGCGTATGTAGAAAATCGGAATTTGTTCTTAGCATGGTACACAAAGGCGTGCAGCCCTGTACCAAACTTGTGACCGATTCGAACAATTATTAGAATAATTCGAATATCCGAGTATTCGAGCATAGAGCTAGATGATAGCGATTCTCTCGGAAACTCCAATTTTCGATTTTTCTCGAATATTCGATTCATTCCAGGACTCTAGTTTTTTATTTTGAACTTTCTGCTCATTCAGTTGATTAAATTATTCGTGTTTTTGAATTTCCGATTAATTCGGAAATTTGGATTATTGGCCTTTTCGAAGTTTCCATTCAATCGGGATTGAAAATTATTCACTTTTTCGATTATTTGATTCAGAAAATTGAAAATTCGATGTTTTGAGTACTCGGCCAATGTCGGTCTGCGACATTTGAATATAAGCTATATTAAAAAATTACAAAATATTCATTATTTACTCGGAAAACACGAAAGTCAGATTCACTATCCAAATAATCGAATAAATATTCCGCATTCTCATTCAAATCGAATAGAAATAAACTTAGACTCCTTCCCATTTTCTCTACTCATTCGAAAAGACTCGAGGTTTTCTCGAACTCGCTCATTCATGCGAAAATTTAAAAATCGCGTTCTTATAAAAATTGATTCAGTTTCAAATGTGTCTTATTCGAATGCGTTCATTCATTCGGTAATTTAGGAAAGGTATATTTGAAAATTAATTCACTCGAGACTTTTTCGAAAGGGTTAATCGAGTTTTCCATGTATTTGAAATCTAGCGTGCAATGCCAATGTCTAGTACTTACCCTGATCCGATACTGAGCCATTTTAATTCAGAATTACTATAGTTTTGACGAATTAAACTCCTAAACATGCTTCAATTTTCATTTTTTTGAGAATTTTGATGTATATGGTTTCGCGTTTTCATTTCTGTAATAGTTGTTGCATCCAAAAATAACTGTGTAGAAGAACTATATAACGGTTGACTTCTGTGCTGTTGGTGAGCCGTTGCGGTGACCTGACGCGTCCAACTGAAGGTGCGAAGTCAGCGATTAGCAGGGCGAGGGCATAACGATGTCAGAGGAACGAATCTGGGGATATTAAGAGGAGCCATGATATTAGCTATAACCTACATATTCGTATCTATATACTACCGCGAAGGAATCTTCTCAGTATTGACAAGTTCACATTTCTTCAATTTCCGCTTTCAGTCTGAACGTTGGTAATTTTCAACGCTCAGGTACCCTCCAAGAATCACAATTCGCACAAAATTTGGTGTATACGTTTTTCCTATATATCTGAATGTTGTTTGGGTATTTTTGTGGGCGAGGACGAATTTCGTGGATCGGACTTTACTGGCACCCATCTGTCAATAGTGAGCCCAGATCGGACCCAGAGCTCAGAATTCCATCGAAGAACAAATCGGGATTTTTCGCATCCACTTTTGAGATTCTGTGGTACGACTATTAGGAGACTCGGCCCATTAGTATTCTGTATGAAACCTTTCCTCTTCAATATCACGATATGAAACCATTCTGATCCAGTATACTCTGAGGCAAAGAATCATGAGCATGATGGCCTGGGTTTGGCTCCTATTTTTTTCTATCACCACCCGGTGATTCTTGTCCAAAATGTGAGGTTGAATAGCGACCCTTCTTTTCTTTCGTCTGTGACAAGAGCATTGATTAAGCTTAAACGGAGCGTGTTTGACGTTGGTGTAAATATGGAACTTTTGATATCATAATATTTTGAAAAATCGAAGTTGAATAATTTTCTGTAAAATTCTTTCCATGGATTTTAGAAACCTTCACTGACATGCAGAAAAACACTTGCTGAAGCTCCACAGCCCCTCTCTTCATATAAATCAACATACGGCTGAATATTAAAAAACGTCACTAAAGTGAGCGCGGAGCACTTTTTAGAAAAACTTTTCTCACCCATTCTTCAATTAATCCGGCTCAAACTAATTTATAAGGTAGAATGACGAGCTTTCGTTCGAGATCAGGGTTATAATCGTTGTATTGCCAGATAACGGTTTGAAATAGGTGCTGAATTCCAAAGAATAAAAACCACGAAAAACGAAATTTTCAAAAAACTTTCAAATTTTCTCGTTTTCGTGTTTCTCCTATTCTGTTACTTTTTATCGTTGCCCACATATACTTTTTCACAGTTAACTTCTTCGGCAAGTCCTTTTAATAGGAGTTATACAGGCCAGGGCCTCATAAAAACTGGTTGCGTCCCGCAGAACAATGTTGAGTCAATGATAATTTGAAAATCGGAAAGCAAAAATGACCAAATAACTCACCAGGGGTGTCACATACTTAGATCTACAAAAAACATTCATCACAATAAAGGAAAAAATTTGATGGGTTTTTTTTTAAGGCACTGGATTTCTAAAAAATCACCGATTTTCGGATTTTTTTTTCAAAATGCGCGATCAACCAGAAAGTTCTTCGGTAATTTCGTGTTTGGGCATATAAATTATTTGAGTCACCATTATAACATTTCAATCAGCATAGGCCTGTCTGAGCCCAAAATTAATTTCGATCGGGCTGCATAGCGCTGTATTGTAACTTTCATCCAGAGTATTTTTATTTCCTGCTCGGAGTTTTTTTGAGAAAACATCTTATTTTTGAGATACTGAATATTTTGCACCACATACATTTCTCACTAACGATATAACGTTGTTTTGGAACTGTTTATGAGCATCTGAAGACTCGCCACTCTCCCAGTTCAAATTTTCGAAAAATTTCAAACCAGTTGAAATTTCTCCAAAATTCTTTGGTGGAATCGTAGGGCCGCCTGAAGAATTTCTCACACACAGAAACAACCGAGGAAGTCGTTGAACGCGTTAAACAGTTCCTAGATTGGGCGCCGCACAAAAACGGCGGCGGCCGCCGCCCGCCGCCGCCTTTTTACCCTTGGCAGCCGACCGCACTGTATGTGCACTTAATAGTATATATCAAAAGAGAAAGGTATGTCAAACTGACCTACACTGACGGTTAGCTCCAGCTGTTAAAGGCAGTGGTCGCGATAAAATATGCTTGTCTTCTTTTCCTTTCCAAACCCTTTTCTGGGTATAGAGTAGTATAACCTATAAGAAAAAATCGCGAAAAAATAGCTGTTCTGGGCCAAATTCGAAGCCTGAACTTTCTTGTCTTTCGATGGTGGACGAGTCCACCCCACATCATCGGCATCGATGATCTCTAATATCGAGAACATCAGCTGGCTTGAAATTGAATTTCAGTCAATGAACTTTCGGATTTATGTACACATCTAGTCAAAAACACTGGTTGAAGTGTTTGCTTTCATTGTTCAACTGTTTTATTGGGTAAATTTGCATTTATTTCTTCCTCTGAGTGTCGATGAGTTTTGAATGCTTGGCATGAGATTGTGATCTTTCTGTGCAGGTGTGCACGAACTGGAAAGTTAGGGTCTCAATAACTCTAATTCTAGCCCGTTTTTCACCGCGCTACCTTCATAGTTTTTGAGCTGTTTTATATCTAAGCTGATTTTTGTAGTTTTTTCGATAAAGTTTTCCATCGTGACCACTGCCTTTAAGAGAATTGAAACTAAACAAGTGCAGCATCAGATAAGAGTGCTTCTATTTAGTCTCGTTAACGAATAGAAGTCCTTTTTTGGAAACCATTTAACTCTTCCTCGTAAAATACCACAACGGTTTGTTTTCGCTGTTCAGAAGTGTCGGCCAAGACAATTCCAAGAAATATTGTTCACTCTTTCTAGACTCTCTTCACTTCATTCTTCTATTGTTCCCTTTTTGTTGGAACGTTTGTGACACGAACCAAATCACTTCTGCCTGGCCCGCTTTGGATATAATTGTTCGCTTTTTCTTGATATGATAATCAGTATGTAATCAACTTTTTGCGCACTCTACAAATGAAGCGCTACCCACTTTCCACGTGCCCCATGTACTTTGCGCGACGTCCTGATGACGTCATCAGATTTCCTGTGTATTTTCCACGGCGTCCTGATGACGTCATCTGAAGGCCACCCACCTACAAATCGATTTTTTAATAGCTTGCCTACGTACCCACATACCAACTTACATGCCTGGGTAATTGGTCGCCTGCGACCATTGAAAGTGGTTACACTGAGAGTGCGAACGATGAAAGAAAACCGCACGACACGAATTTTCGCTAAGCATCCGCCGACCTAACTTTGTTACAAATTTTTGGACTGACCTGGCTCGAATTTTGTCAGCGGGTGTCTCCTGGACCCTCTCACTTATTTCCAGCAAGGAATCTCTAGAAAAATCGTTTAATAGGTTCCATTACCTACTTTACAAAATTCTAAAAGATCTTAAAGGCACTCGTTTAATAGGTTCCATTACCTACTTTACAAAATTCTAAAAGGTATTAAAGGCACAGGACACTCAAAAAATTAATTTTCAGATTTTATGCCTTTCTTGGAAAGAGTCACACGCTGATCACAATGGTATCTCTGAAATCGTCCAAGACCCCCTTTGAACAGAGTTATAGCTCTTCAAAGATGCCTAGATTTTGAGGGTGAAAATTTGGTGGACGAGTTGTCCAAGGCCTGTATCTATTTTCATTCGCAATCGTTGCGCGAGAGCGAGCCAGGATAAGGAGACAGCGCGGCAATGAACTGAAGAACGACGATTTGTTGGAATTCATTCATCCATCGAGCCGCTATGGAGCTCGAAATTCTGTTAGGAGGTCGGACCTGTGGTGGTGAGTGAAGGAGGTATGGCCTGTGGTGGTCGCCTATATTTCGCTTATTTGGAGGAATTGAGATCTCGTATTTGGCACGTCTTATACAGGAGGGGTCTTCTACATAATTTCATGAAAATTTCAAAATTAATATCCGAGGGTGTACTGTGCCTTTGAAGGCATTCTTCACGATAAAAATCGTTTTTCTGTTTTTTCGCCTATCTTGAAAACGGCCCCATGCTGATTCTAATGGTGTCTCTGAAATAGTACAAGACTTTCTCGGAACGGAGTTATGGTCCCTCAAAAATTGAGCTAAGGAAACATGGTGGACGAGTTGTCCGATGCTTGTAACTTCCATCTTTCGCAGCCGGTGTACGCGAGCTAACCTGAGTAAAGAGAGAAGTTGAGAACGAAGGGAAGAACGGGGCTAATGAGTGGAAATCATCGCTCATCTCACAATCTCGAGCATTCATTTGTTACGTCGGTGGGCGTGTGTTGCGCTTTTGAGGTCTGCCTTGCGCTCAAAGTGGCAACCTCGGGCTCTTTTGTGGCTCTTCCTGGCTCGTTTTCACGCGTTCTTTCGACGTCAGCGTTACAGTGTGCCCCTCCACTACCCATTCTTAGTGGAAACCGAATCACATTATCTATCGTGAACACTGCTTTTAAGGCCCAGGCAAAACCAAACCTCTCCAGCCGCTTCGCGGCTGGAGCGATTATGCACCTGCATGGCTAGAGTAGAATGGAATGTTGAGCTTCAGATACGCTTTTTGAGTAACAGGACATACCGAATCTGCCAATATGACTAATTATCCGATCCGATCATGACAAATTTCGGATGAGCGCTGAGTTTTGTTCACGTTGCTCTCCAAGTCTGCTCCGAGCGACAATTCGGGTGATCCAGTGATCACTTACACTAGAGTGAAAATTCATTGTTTTTAGCCAACATGGCTGAGTGAAATGGGTCCGCTCGAGTGATCGTACACTCGAGTGCGAACGTTTGATATGAGGAAATCGGTTCCATGACGTGCCACTTCCTCGATCTTCGTGAGGGACTTTTTTTCTGAGATTATAGAGGGCGAGGTTCTCAGAAGACCACTCAAGCTTCCTGATTTACTCCAAGTAATAGTTCATATTCGATGTACCAACTTCCGAACAGTGCTACTTGAAGTATTGATTCAATTTAAGCAATTTGTTGAAAACTAATTTGTCCTACATTCCTAGTACATGTCCTACATTTCATCCTACATTTGTCGTCCGTCCGTATAATGTTGAGATGTTATCACTGATTGGGAGTTTATCGCCATCTGCCGGCTTAATGCCAGATGTTCGTCCCCAACGAAGCAACGATTTGCTTCCAGCTAAGGGCACTGTTCACGATAAACTTTATCCTCG
The DNA here is from genome assembly GCA_029168955.1 of Aplectana chamaeleonis. Classification (NCBI taxonomy): domain Eukaryota; kingdom Metazoa; phylum Nematoda; class Chromadorea; order Rhabditida; family Cosmocercidae; genus Aplectana; species Aplectana chamaeleonis. The sequence continues at coordinate 245,118 of JAPDOI010000560.1, forward strand.
AACTTTCCTTGGCTAACGCTTTCCGTGGCTCTCAGAAGCAGAACAGCGTCGAAGAAACGGAACGAAAAGCTACCCAGGAGCCGCGAAACGGCTTAAAAAAGTGGGCAGACCCCGCCGCTTTGGGCAAGTCCGGCCCCTTTCCGCCCCTCGACGTGAAAAATGGAACACTCGCGATCGTGATATGAGCGATGGTTCCCGATCAAAGGCCGCGTTCTTCCCTTCATTCTCATCTTTTCTCTTTACTCAGGTCAGCTGGCATACATCGGCTGCAAAAGACGGAAGTTACAAGCCTCGAAAAATTCGTCCCCATGCTTCCTTAGCTCAATTTTTGGGGGACCATAACTCCGTTGCCAGAAGGTCCTGTACGATTCCAGAGATATCATTGGAATCAGGGGTGCGTTCCAAGGAGATTTCCACGGAAGGAAAAATGAATCTGATAAGAGCCGACCAATGATAGAATGAGAGACCGCATGAAATGAGCCTATCTGTTAGATTATCATTCGTTATATCTTATCAGACCCATTTTCCTCCCATGGAAATCTTCTTGGAACGCACCCCAGAATGGGACCGTTATCAAGATAGGCAAAGAAACAGATAATGAATCTCCATCGTGAACACTGCCTTTAAATACTATTTACGTGTTTTTTCTGGCATACAAATGCGTTGCGCAGCTGCATGTGCTCAGGATTCCTTCTTTTTTGAAACTGGCGCTGCCATCAATCTTTTCACAACAATCTATTCTAATCAGAATTATCAATAATTTTAACTACTAGGGAAGCAGTATTGAACGATGTGGCCGTTCGCAACGAAATATGTTTCATTTAGGAGCGCATCGATGAATGTTTTCAAATCTAATTTTGTGGCTGCTTAAGCAATTTTTGAGGCGGTTTGGGTTAAGGCGTAAAGGTTAAAGGCAGCAGACACGCTCAAAAATGGTACTGTGCTTGGCTGGGCGAAATTCCGGTCCGCGATTGCGTCTCGACACGCTTCGCGGCCGCGTGCTTTCGAGTTGGAAGAGTTTCCAGCGCCGCAGCCGTCGATCTGTTGACTCTAGGTGGGTTTTAGAAACTAGAAACTAAACAGAATTGAAGAAAACTGTATAAAAAAGCCATATCGAGTCGGTTTTGGCGTTGGAAACCCGACTGACTCGAGCGCGTGCGGCCGCAAAACGTGTCGAGACGCAATTGCAGACCGGAATTTGACACAGATAAGCACGGTATCGTTTTTATGTCATAAATCGAAGGTTTGGAGTTATCAGTAGGGGAAACTAACAAAACAATCGAAGAAAACTGCATGCGACTACAGGAATAACGGTTGTTTTTGTTATGGGTAAATTGGACGAGTTTGGCCCGAGCGGTTGAAATAGCTAATATTAACGACAAAGCGGTTGGGATAGCGAAGCCGATAGACTCTTACAGCCTATACTAGAACGCTCTTCTCGTTGGAAGCTTCGAAAAGCAGCCGAAGTGACCGTATTCGTACATTGAGGGGGCGGGGTTGGAAGCTAAATGGCGTGGTTGACGAAAATTGTCGACTCGAATTTTGTAGTTTTCACTTGTTTTTGACGTTTCCAACGGCGCCAGCGTTCTACTAGGGGCCATACGACCCAAGTAGCGTAGTTATCTCAACAACTTTTTCAAGCGTGTCTGCTGCCTTTAAGGCTAAAATCTCAGATCTAGCTGGGAACTTGGGGATTGAATGGGAAAACACGATTTAGGGGTCCATTTATCGATTTTGATAATACTAAGCTAGGTTACGCCAGTTTAGTGACATTATTTCCACAGAAAAATTCAGTTGGCCTCATCAAATCGAAAATCTTGCCCCAGATTCGTATTCAGAGCCGGCATACACCATTGAGTGTGCACGTGCACTTCAGCAAAAAACGCGCATGTTCGGTGGTCGTGGCCTAAATTGGTACCCTCTAGAAAACGTCGTGAATCACTTCATCCCAGGCGCGAGCGGCGCGCAATGCCTCAGCCTCCAACTGCCCTCCGCTCTCTCACTGTCTCTAACCTCCGCTCCGCACCAACACGCGTAGCAACCACTTAACGCTACTAATTTCGCTTCATTCTGGTTTTCGGTTGCAGTATTATTTTCCTCATATCAGTATATGATAGTAAATCTCATCCGTAAGCTTCTGTACCGAATGAGCGGCTTTTTTGATTTAGAAACATCGAAGCTTGGAAGTTTTTTCCCGGTGGGCTATCGATTTCCGGTATTTGTTTCCACGAAATACCACGATTTCGTGGCACCATCGGTGTATCGTCGATCATTGGTCGAGGGTTAGCCGCGGCGGGGGCTAACTCTAAGGGGTTGAGCAGAAAGCCAACAGGGCGCGGTGCGGCCTAATGATGGATAGCCGTTTTGATAGATCGCGGCGATCTATCAATACAGCTTTCCATCATCAAGCCGCGCCGCTCCCTGTTGGCACTCTGCTCAACCCCTAACGTGATATCACTTGATCGGTGTTCATGACTATCATTACCTCCTCGCTTGCGTGCGTGCCACGTGTGCTCGTTGCAGCAATCTCTTAACAAGTAATTTATCATACAGTCAGGGCCGGTTGGTTTGTGAGCTCTGTGTAACCTGCGTATCTTTATAACTTCAGCAGAGAGCGTCAACCTGATGAACGGTTCTGTTCAACCTTAGGCTTCAGTACTTGCTGAGCAACAGTCAGGAAACCCCGGTCAAAATTATCTTTTCTCGCAGACAAAAATGTATTTTAGTTCTGTGCGCAGCGCGCCAAACTACCACTAGGAAATCGCATGTTGTTCGACTATTTTGCGCTCTAATTGACGACTTTTCAGCGTTTCTCATGAAGGTTTGCGGGGTGTTGGTCATCAAATTAAGTGTTCACAATGATAGCAGTCTTCGAGTTTTTACCGGAAATCGAATGTGCCGGGTTCATTGCAACAATTATGGTGAAAGAATGACGGAAAACAAGCCATAGATAGCCCTACGCGACATCGCTTACGCCTTCTGATGATGAATAGATGTTGTTAAAGGCAGTGCTCGCAAATGTGCTTGTCGTTTTTTTCTATTTAAACCCTTTTCTGGGTCTCGAGTTGTGGGACGTGTAGCAAAAAAATCGCGAAAAAACCACTGTTTTGGGCCGGTTTTTAAGCCTTTTGATGGTGGACGAGCCCACTCCACATGATCGGCATCAGGGGTGTGCGGCAATTGCCGTTTGCCGATTGCCGTTTGCCGGTCATTTTTGGGGTTTGCCGTTGCCGTTTGCCGTAATTTTCGGGCAAATTTTCTGCAAAAATGCGTTAAAACAACAAGGCCTGGTATGCGCCCTTACCTCAGTTTCTGTATTGGTCAGTGATTCGAAGCTGCAAAAAGTATTTTTTTTACTAGTTCCAGCTCATGTAATGGGTAATTGTGTCCAATGATCCTGTATTTAATTAAGATATTTTGACTAGATCATCAGAGGAGTTTGTTTAGGTTCTAAGTTGGGAGCTTCCGAATGTCTCTTTTTAACCATGAAATTCTTAGCCCCATAGAAAGGCCGAAATTGCAAAAAAAAAGTTTTTACAGAAGCACATGGATTCCTGCAAATTCCGTAAACAAAAGCAAATTATATAAAAATTTTGGCGTGAAAGCAGCCTTTCTTAAACATATGAACGTCTTGAGAACCCGTGTAAGTGGGCCCGTTTATCGTGGGTTGGTTGGCTGATGGTAATAAATGGGACAGGAAAATGACCAATTCTGCAAATACTTTGTCCGGCTTTTTAAAAATTTAACAATGTTCACAGCGGTCAGTAAAGGCAGTGTTCAATGATATTTTCGATGACGAGATCATTAGCTGAAACGAAAGGTTGACAGGGCTATCGTAGTGAGGGGGGCACTTGGTCACACCCACTTCTCTGCTTTGCAACTACTCAACTGATTTTGGAATGGGGAAAACCCTGGGTTGGTTCTCAAATTGCGCGGCGGTGCGGAAAATTTGGGCAATGTCAAGTGGGATGGCTAAGTACATCATTCCCCGCTGCGGTAGCACCGGGTTGACTCCTTGGAAGTGCTGAGTTTGTTATGAAATGGAGTAGAGTTGAAAAAACGAAGAATCTCTTAAAGCAACGATCGAATCCGCCTTCAAATTTTCACCTGAAATCAACATGGCCGAGACCCATTGCAACAACAGTGTCGAAAACCTGCTCAAAACGAGCAACCTATAGCAATATACGGCCAAGAAACATGAGTGGCACGCCCGCCCACTTCCTCGGTAGCCGCGTGGGAAATGGGTGAGGCGGGTGCACAGCATTCATGTTTCAGGGCCGTATAGAGTGATTTAATGTTTGCTCTTAGTCGACGTTGTTATTGTATTGGGTCTTGTGCCGCATTGTCTTCTGAATTCACGGGATGGGAAAAGCCCATGAGCAGTCTGGCTGGCTGAACGCACCGACTCTCCATCGGGCGCGTCGCACGTACCAGTCAAATTGTCACTAGGTGCCTCTCATTCTGTGTATTCGATCAACATGCTCCTTCGGAGCTTTTGATTTTCGGCAAAAACTCCAAGGTTGTTTTTATCGTGATTTTTGTCTTCAACTGGGCCAGTCTCACTCCACTTCTGTAGCCTCACGAAGGAGACCATCTAGGCGTAAATTCGAGTGAGCGAAAAGAACTCTGAGCCCACTACTTGCTACTTACTGTCAAAATTTTGAGTGACTCCGGTCATAACCTAAACCGCGCGCTGTTGATCGCGGTGTTGACTGTGTTTCGCCATAAATGTCGTTAAAAATCAACGCATATTCATCCATCTATTCGCTTCTGATTGTGGTACCGGTATCGGCTACAGTCTTTGGGTCGGCGCACACTCCCACCGCACAATACTTACTTACGGTTTGCTGCACATGCCCGGATCGACTAGGCTGTGTCTCGAAAGCGAACGGCCTCGTTGAACTTGATATAGGCTGTTATACTGTCACATACAAAACAGCGCTACTGTGGTTCTCTGATCAAATGAGGCTTTCAAGTAGCTTTTGATATATGGGATTTATTCTTTCTGTGAAAGTCACAGTCCTACCTTTAAATAGCTTTCCTATTTTTCTGCCTATAATGAAAATGGCCCACGCTGATTCCAACAGTGTCTCTGAAATCGTACAAGACCCTCTAGGAACGAAGTTATGGCTCCTCAAAGATTGAGCTACGGAAGCATGGTGGACGAGTTGTCCGTGGCTTGTAATTTCCGTAATTTGTAACCGATGTATGCCAGCCGACCTTAATGGATAGAGAGTCTGAGAATGAAGGGAAGAACGGGGCTATTGATCGGAAATCATCGCTCATCTCGCCACTGTTGAGCTCGAAAAATCGTAAAAGGGGCGTGCCAAAGTGGCTTCCGTATGTGGGAGCCCCAGGGTGGCTTCCTGCTATATCTTGCTTATTCGGAGGAATTGAGAGCTCGCTCTTGGCAGGTGCTATATAGGGTGGGTCTACTTCAGAATTATGTGGAAATCTCAGATTCCGCCCCGGAGCTTGGACTGTGCCTTGAAGGCTAGATAAACGCCAGATACATAGTATGGCAAATATTGCATGGTTTACCACACGACTAATCAATTGTGGGTGTATTATAGCACAGAGCAGCTTTTGCCGTTTGCCGTTTTGCCGTTTGCCGAAATTTCAAATTCCTTTGCCGCACACCCCTGATCGGATGACCTCTTATATCAAGAAGATCAGCTGGCTTGAAATTGAATTTCAATCAATGAACCTTTGAATTTCTGTACACACCTAGTCAAAAACATTGAATGGAGTGCTTTCTTTCATTTCTATACTGTTTTTGTTAGGTAAATTCGCATCTATTTCTTCCTCTCAACGTCGATGGTTTTTGACTGCTCGGCATGAGACTGAGATCTTTTTGGTTGGCGCTGCACGTGTGCACGAACTGGCATATTTGGGCCTTAGAAACTCTAATTCTAGCCCGTTTTTCACCGCGCTACCCTAATAGTTTTTCAGCTGTTTTTGTTCTAGGCTGATTTTTGTAGTTTTTTTCCGATAACCTTTTTCATCGTGACCACTGCTTTAAGCTCTTCCTTTGGTTAGATCAAGCTACAGTGTCCTTTACCATTATCAGCAGCTAAGCTAATGAATAGCTAGCCCGCCCGTTTATTCCATCCTAAACGCTGCTTTAAGTAATATAAGAGGGAGGGGTAGGAAGCACGAGAGCGTGCGATGACGCCTTGCTATAGTTCAGGCTCTCTGCGTATTTGATGTGCTCGCCGATGGCTCCACATCCTGTTTGCTCCCGAGTAGCGTCGAGAATCGCGCGCGGATCATGGTTCTCTGTGTTGGTAATGGAAACGCTCGCACTTCACGGTACCTGCAAGTCGATTCCGGTTTGCCCGGACATCGTGCTGTAGTAATGAATAGGAAGAACTGTACATGACTGTCTATTCAGCTCACTCGAAGATTCATTGTAGTCCACTCGGCTCCAAATTTGTCGAGCCAACTTGGAAAATTTTCCGCGCGCAGGTATTCAGGTATGAACGCTGCGCAAACGCTGGGCGACTAGGCGAAATCACGTACGTACGCAAGTTCTTGCAAACGAGCAACGAAAATTCGTTTGTGGCGCTACCGACAGTTTTTTTTTCATGTTTTTTCCAAGTGTATGTCATCCTAAATTTGGTTGTTGAATTCCTTTCATTGCTAGACTTAGTTGTTTCAGTGAAAAAACTCTGAAGAAAGACAGCAACGAGTTTACCATCGCGCGACGTCCACCGCGTGGCGTTGCATTGCAAGGCGACGCGATGGTCGTCGCGCGAAGGCCAATTGTGCGTAATTCCGAATGTATCGCGCCTCTTCACCGTGAACACCCAGCGAAAACGCGACGTTGCGTGATCGATACGTAGGCTGATTATAACATCGCGTCGCGCCGCGGATGAACTCTGAACGCAGCCTAACGAGACGCCCGCTCGTGACGCGCTGGCGCTGTATGAATAGTGCATTAGAGCAGCTGTGGGTAGCAACAGACAGCTGGTAGGGTAGCAACGGTACGTATTGAATTTGCGCGCCGCCACTCAAGAATCCAGCCTAAGCGGGATATTGAAGATAATAAAATATTCAGCAGTTCAAAAGCTTTTGACGCCGTGTTTAAAAACTGCTTCATCGAGGCAGTAGTGTCGCAAAACTCCGAGTTTGGCAGGCCCGTATTCAAAGGGAACTCAGACAATGGGGTGGACCGACCGCGGAAGAAACATCGCGTCTCGTACTAACCGCGTTCCATTATCGTACTGACCGCGTGCAAAAAATGTATTTCGTACCGATTGCGGGCATTAGCGTACTGACCACGCAAACGAATTAGTGCACGCGGTCGATACGCCTGAGCTCCGTACCAACCGCTAGCGATTTTCCATGTAGGCGTGCTGACCGCGCGCAGTCATCTTTGCGCGCGGTCAATACGAAACATGACTTTTTACTGCGGTCGGTACGTGAGCACACACAGTCAGTACGCAAGTGCTCGCGTTCAGTACGCAATCGCCCGCTATCAGCGCGCTAGAAAACTGGTCGGTGAGGTCGTTCTGTTTGTTTACGTGGTCGGTACGAAATTGTTGGCGCTCAGTACGCAATCGCCCGCGTTCAGTACGCAAGCAAACTGATGAGTCAGGTCGGTTTGTCAGATTCCGCGGTCGGTGCGCAGGTGTTCGCGTCCACTACGCAAACGCCCGCGTTCAGTATGCAGGCAAAGTGGTGAGTGAGATCGCTTTGTCATTTCGCGCGGTCGGTACGCAAGCCCACGCAATCAATAGGCAACCGCCTAGTACGCAATGAAGTTTGCGATAGCGGTTGGCACGTGTTGACAGGGTGTACAAAGCTTTGGGAATTATAGCGCCATACCGCGGGGGACGTGACGTTCTGCGACGTTGTAAATGTAAAAGTTGAAACACTTTCCCTGATCACCCTAGAATTTGCCGTTTTGGGTACCCTCACCTTTTCTTCCAATGGAGGAACCCATTAACTCGGCTCACAGAAGTCTTCAGAAGATACTACCATTGATTTGAAAACATCGTTGAAAGTGCATTAATTGGGATAGTTTAGTTAGAAACGTTTTTTTACCAGTAGTGTTTCCAGAGTTAAATAACTTTTCTTATCCTTATTTTGACCATGTCGCTAGCGCAGAGCCCTGTTGCGGTCCGCGATAGCTGACTACGGCTGTTGAATCTCGCGACATGATGACAATCGTGCTGGGAGAAAGGTGATTCTGCCGGCACCAAATGGTCCCAGCACGACCATAATCCTATTGTGTGATGCAATAGCCGTTGTCCGCTAATGCGGCCCGGGATTTGGCTTCGAGAACGACACTGCATAAATGTCAAAGCAAAAAGTATAGAAAGTTTTATGTAAGCGGTAATTTTAATTGGTATCATCCTCGAGACTTTCTCAATTTTTCAAATCAAAAGAAAGGTCATGTTAATAAAGTTTGAAAAATTTGGAAAAAAATTGAACGAACAAAAATAGAAAAAAAATTGTTCGACGAAAGTCCGGACGATTTTAAATTTTCAAAAAATTTGTTCGAAAATTTCGAACGAACGAAATTTCGAAAAAAATCCGTTCGACAAAGTTTAAGACGAACGGAAACGAAGGAAAGCAATTTGAAATATCTTTTGAGAAATTTTCGAAATTTTCGCTCGTGTACAAATCTACTCCCCAAGGTCTTATGCTCCAAACTTCCCTCTGGGGAATTCCTGAGGAAACGGCAGGAATGATACCAAGCGCGGCGAGGAAACAGTCTGGGGTGGTAGTAATCGACATGTTTGCCGCGAGTTGACCGCCGCTAAGCGGGTGGCTATCACGCGGTCATTGGGTAGCAGATCGCCAGCTTCTTCGGGAGCAAATATGGTATGAGAGAGGTTTATTCTCAAGGAATACGAACAATAAGGGCTTACTCTTAAGATTGGAGGTGGGGAAGGCGAAAGGCTTAGCTTAGAAACTGCTGCTCCTGTTTTGAAATGAAAAATTGTCATTGAGCGGCTTTCGAATGCAATTTCACTCTGTGGCGAACACAGTGAACCACGGGCTGAAAACTCTTTGGCAGACGGTGAGAAATATACCTGCAGTGGAGAGACGAAGAACGGTCGCGCAAAAAGTCCTATGGAGGACTTTTTGTGAGCGGTTAACACAACTTCTTTTCTAGCTTTGATTTCTCGAAAACGCACAATTTTATAGTTTCTTTTTTCTCGCTGTATGTAGAAACAAGGGCTACCAAAGTAAGAATGATTAACGCATTACCAATTTGTTGTTTATAACATAAGATTGAATGAGAAAATGCAGTTTAGCCTTATTTGGTGTTTTTTAATCATGTCCTATACAGATAATATAGTACAAATTAGCAGCTGCAAGAAAATGTACAAATTGTCATTCTATTTTCGACTTATTGCGTGGAAATTGAGAAAATTCCATTGTTTCCTCCAATTCCCAACTCTCCATATGTTGTCCTGCAATTATAATGATCGATGAGATCGAACCGTTTCCAGTGGTCTACAAAAACCTCAGCGAACTGTTATGAGTTAAAGGTTTAAAAGAGAATGCGGATGCGTTCATCTCTTTTTACATGACTTACTGTGTAGTGGTGGCGTTTCTTTAAGTAACGCATACTTTACATTTGAAAAACGAGTTGATCCTTGTTACAGAGGTGGTTAGTCCGCGGCTAAGCTGTGGGTGATTCAAGGTCAACCAACGGTCAAGAGCGCGTGGTTGACTCGTGTTAAAAGACAAGATTACTACCACCCCTGACTTCTTCCCATAGAACGTTATCAGCTGTGACAGTGATAGAAATGCAATGTAGAGCATTGTCCCGTATCGTTCAGATTCCCCCCGACTCCCTCAGCATCCCCCAGCGCCCTCTTGAACAATTTGAGAGGATTCACTCCTTCATCATTTGTTTTGTTCATTTTTCTCTTGTTCAATCATTCTGGTGTTGTAGTTCATTGTGATTGATTAATAATATTCACTTCACGTGGTTTCCTGACAGTTTAAGGTTGTTGAAGCATTTGAGCCTCCAATTTCAAAGTTCTGCTTCTGGAAATAGTCTTTTTTGGTTGGAAAACCATTTTTGTTAAAATGCTTTCAGACTTGCTGTGAGATTTTTTGCGAGATTTTGAGCGCGCTGCTTAGTTTCAAAATTTTCAAAAAAACAGCTGATGGCAGCAGCCTCTATTGGTAGTATTCACCTAATTTTACTTTCTTGAAGTACTAATCGGAGTTATTATCGCGGAAAAAAGGTTTCATTTATTAGTGTCCAGGTTCCATTTATTATTTGCGGCTTCGGTGGCCCTGACTCTGAGAGATTTGGCCGAGAAATCTCAGCGAAGTGCCTGCCTGCCGCGTAGTAGCCGCGAAATAGCCGTCAAAAAATGCTCGCCGGGAAATAGTCGAGAAATAGTGCTTCCCAGGTAAGTATACGACGCATCCCACAGGCATGATTAAGATTTCAGCACCTCCGCCGGATCGGATACCCAAATTTGAGGTGCGGACCTCGCTCAGCCTCTGGAGATCCCGCCCAACTATCTGGCGGTTCCGAATGGCGGCTCGGCAAGCCGGCGACGGCTGCGTCTTGGTTACTTGTGGTGATTTCTCGTTATTTCTCGGTTACTTCCATTTCTTCTCCTCTTCGTGAAAAGCCGCGAAATAGCCAATCACGAGCCAATGCGGAGTCTGGTGGGCTATTTCGCGGCAATTTCTCAGCCAAAACTCTCAGAGGAATTGGGTTCTATTTATTCCAAAAAGGGGAGTTTTTTTTTCATTCTCAATGTTTTCGTTCTGCAAGTTTATTGGACTGCTGCGCATTCGTGGATTGACACCTGCTGAATTTATCCGCTCAGCAATTTGCGTACAAATGAACTTTCACCCAAAAAAGAAAAAACCCCATCAGAGCCCCACCCCTGGCCACCAAGCTCTCCCGAACAATCATGTTTTGTTGCGCAGTAAGGGCATGATATATGTATAGATATCGCTCCAGCCGCGAAGCGGCTGGAGAGCTTTGGTTTTGCCCGGGACTTGTGATCACTTAGAATTGTGTAAAGTAATTAATAAAACCTGTTAAACAAATTCCCCAGAGATTTCCATCAGGTTATAGGTGAGGGGGGTCCAGGAGACACGTGCTGGCAAAATTTGAGCCCGATCGGTTCAAAACTAACAGAGTTAGATCGGCGATACCTTAGCAAAAATTCTTGTTGTGCGTGTAACTCGTTGCTGCTTCCTGCTTCCTGCTTCCTGCTTCGCGCTTTGTGCTTCGCTCCTCGTTACGCACCCTTAGTAGTGGCCACTGGCAGTGGTCGCAGGCGATCAGTTGGGCAGGCAGGTAAGTTGGTATGTGGACAGATAAGCGGGCTGGTGAGTAGGTAGACAATGATTACTTACTGTTTAGCATTAACAACTTCACCTTTTACTACTTATCATATCAAGTGATATTATCAGTTGGTAGATCAAATCGCTAAAACACGTTGTAGGCTGTACTTTTCGATGGGAAGGGGCACGGGAAGTGACTAACAAGTTTGTTACCTACTGTTTCACATTAACTACTTTACTTCTTACTGCTCATCATATCATATGATATTATCAGTTGGTAGATCAAATCGCTAAAACACGTCGTAGGCTGTACTTTTCGATAGGAAGGGACAGGGGAAGTGTTTATCAAGTTTGTTACCTACTGTTTCACATTAACTACTTTACTTCTTACTGCTCATCATACCATATGATATTATCATTTGTTAGATCAAATCGCTAAAACACGTCGTAGGCTATACTTTTTCGTAGGGAAGGGAGAGAGGAAGTGACTGACAAGTTTGTTACTTACTGTTTCACATTAACTACTTTACTTCTTACTGCTTATCATATCAAGTGATACTATCAGTTGGTAGATCAAATCGCTAAAACACGTCGTAGGCTGTACTTTTCGATAGAAAGGGACAAGGTAAGGGTGTTTAACAAGTTTGTTACCTACTGTTTCACATTAACTACTTTACTTCTTACTGCTTATCATATCAAGTGATATTATCAGTTAGTAGATCAAATCGCTAAAACGCGTTGTAGGCTGCACTTTTTCGTAGGGAAGGGACAGGGGAAGTGACTAACAAGTTCGTTACTTTCTGATGACATCATCAAAGTGCATGGGGTTACATGGGGCTTCCGACAACGTTATCAGGACGTAGTGCCCAGGTTTGCCAAGTGCATAGGGCATCTGATGACGTCATCAGGACGTCGTGCCAAGTACATAAGGCATCTGATGACGTCATCAGGACGTCGTGCCAAGTACATAGGGCATCTGCCGACGTCATCAGGACGTCGTGCCAAGTACATAGGACATCTGCTGACGTCATCACGACGTCGTGCCCAGGTCGTGCCAAGTGCATACGGCATCTGATGACGCCATCAGGACGTCGTGCAAAGTACATAGGGGCATCTGATGACGTCAGCAGGACGTCGTGCCAAGTACATAGGGCATCTGCCGACGTCATCAGGACGTCGTGCCAAGTACATAGGACATCTGCTGTCGTCGTCAGGACGTCGTGCCAAGTACACAGAGCATCTGATGACGTCATAAGGTTGTCGTGTAAAGTACACACGGCATCTGATGACGACATCAGGATGTCGTGTAAAGTACACAGGGCCTCTGATGACGTCATCAGGATGTCGTGTAAAGTAGACAGGACATCTGATGATGTCATCAGGATGTCATGTAAAGTACAGATAGTATCTCATGACGTCATCAGGACGTCGTAAAGTGAGTCGCGCGTCACTTGTAGCGTGCAAACAAGTCGATTACTTACTGATTATCATATCAATCCATCTTATTGAGAAAATATTGAAGATTTTCCAGAGATATTACTTCGTAATATCAAGAAAAAGTGAACAATTCTATCAAAAAGGGGTCTTCCAAGCGAAAGAGGTTTGGTTGGCGTCAGAAACGTTCCAACAAAAAGGGAACAATAGGCAAGTAGGATGATAAGAGTCTACAAAAAGTGAACAATATTTTCTGAGACTGATTTTCTTGGCCGATACTTCTTAACAGCGAAAACAAACCGTTGTGGTATTTTACGAGGAAGAGTTTAGTGTCTTTCGGAAAAAGGGCTTCTATTCGTTTCACGAGATTTTACGGGAATACTCTTGCTCAATGCTGTAATTCTATTCTATAGTTTCGCTTTTCCTTACAGCTAGACCTAACCGTCTGTCTAGGTCTTTACGACATCATCTTCTATTCTGATGGTAAGTATTAGGTTTACATGCACATACATTTTAACGGTTCTCGCGTAGTGAGGACCATTTTCGGAACCAAAAAGTGCTTCCGTGTAGAACACCGCATCGGTTTGTTTTCGCTGTTAAGAAGTATCGGTCAAGAAAATCAGTCTCAGAAAATATTGTTCACTTTTTGTAGACTTTTATCATCCTACTTGCCTAATGTTCCCTTTTTGTTGGAAAGTTTCTGACGCCATACAAACCTCTTTCGCTTGGAAGACCCCATTTTGATAGAATGAATATAGGATTTGAAAAAAACAGATCATCTAGCTGCTTCCCTCCTTCCGAAATTGTTGAGAATAAAAAGCACGTTTGAAATCGCGCTTTTGACTCTCGCCTTTTGTGAAGCCGGAAAACAGCCGAAAATACGTAGTTTGTATTGAATCGAATCCAAAATCAGAAATCGAATCCAAAATCAAACAAAGTAGAAAATTGAATTAACCAAGAAAGTCAAAATTATTTCTTGGAAAAAAGATATTCAAATTCAGGAGCCAAAAGTTGAAACGACATCGAAGCGTTATAGGCCCACGTGAAATGATTAAGATCAGTAAAACGAAAATAAAAAACAACATAAGAAAATTTAACAGTACAGAAGTAAATTAAAATTAAGAAGTCTTTTGGAAGAGCCATGGTGGACGTTAGCTAGGCCTGCAGGTGCAACCGATGCGTCTCGATTTGGCGTAATGCATACCATGGACACAGCCTTACTTTCCGTTCCTACGTGCGTTTGAACCAGATGCGCCCTATCACACGATCTCAACCACTGAAGAGCTCCAACTTTCCAAGTGAAGTAACCAGGGTAGGAAGGGCAACACGCATGCTGGTATGCGAACGTTGTCAAGAAGCCCCTAATTGGAGGTGCTTAACTAAAGCATCTCTTGAGGCAAGATTGAGGTCTACGGCAGAGCATCAGAATTGTTATGGTGGCGTGTAATCAACACTCTGAAGCCAGATTCTCGAAAAGAAAAACCAGAAATATAGACTTAGTCTAACCTGACGTTTTCTGGCTTCCACACATGCTACGTAAAGTCAGTCCGACTGAGAATGTTCGCCCACGCGGTCGGCGTGCGTGTTGATTGGCGGGTGCAAGGGTGTATTTTGGAACTGTGAAACGATTAGCAGGAATATCAAACAAATAGTGAACAGTATCCCACTCAGCTGTATCTCAGTTGTGGGTAGGTTCGTTTGAAAAATGCCCTAGTGGCTCGGATAGGCTTGAGCTACCTCGCAGCTTCCTTCACAAAATTACACGGATCATGTAACGACTAAGGCAATTTTCAAAAAAAATTGATGACATTGGAAAAGAAATCATTGAGTTTGATTACAGGAACATCCTCAGCTTTCTATTTTCAGCGTCAGTGTTCCCCAGTAAAGTTACGAATAACAGAAGCTGAAGAAATACCAAGTTACCGTTGTCCTTCACACGCCAGGGCTGAGGTCAGAGGCAGCGAGACCGCGTTGAAATGCGTCGGGTTTGCGTCGCAATGAGTCTCAACCACGTGTCAATATCGTACTAACAGTCTGATAATGTGTCCCGACCGCGTCGCAAGACGTACCGACGGCGCAACGATACGTACTAACCGCGCGGCAAGACGTACCGACCGCGTGGCAGTGCGTACCGACAGCGCGACATTGCGTACAGACCGCAGGGCAAGACGTACCGACCGCGCGGCGATGCGTACTAACCGCGTAGCAATCCGTACTGACCGCGTGGCACTGCATACCGACCGCGGTCAAATTGCGTCTCAACCGTCGCCCATCTAGCCGTCGGCGCGCGACCTGTACGCGTTCAGTACGGAACATGTCCGCGGTTGGTCCACCCCATTGTCTGAGCAGTGTTCACGATAGAAATCCCTTCTCTGTTTTTCGCCTATCTTGAAAACGGTCCTATTCTGATTCCAATGATGTCTCTGGAATCGTACAAGACCTTCTGGGAATGGAGTTATGGTCCCTCAAATATAAAGCTTGCCTTTCGCCCCGTTTCTTCGACGCTTTTCTGCCCCTGAGAGCCACGGGAAGCGCTTGTCATGGAAAAGTCGAGGATGAAGTCTATCGTGAACAGTGCCTTCAAATTAATTCCTTCATTCAAAATTATTCGATTATTGATATTCATTCATTCGAAAATGAGAGTCGAATATATTCATTCATTCTTCCACTCGCTCCGTTTTGTCAAAAAGCACAACTATAGTCGCTACCGAATAACTTATGGACCGCATTTGCCTGAAAATCATTTTTTGATCAAAGTGAAAAGAACACCACATAGTGTGTTTATACGAATGTCTCAACTACAATAGGTGCAGCCAATAAATCTGAGTGCTCAGTTACACCCGCGTGATTTGGTTTGTGATGCTACACTCTATTTTTGCTGTCCATTAAACAAGTGCACCGCCAAATCAATGGTCCATCATTTCATTGGATTTTTAGCGTTTCCTCTGAGTTGAGTCACGCGCTAAATCATACGCATGAAGTGGTTCACTTCTTCTAACGGGATTCTCACAATTTCTTCGTTGCCGAATTATAACTCTTTTGTAGCCACACAAGACAGAAAATCGTATCACGATATGAACAAACAAACACCCTCTTGAGCACATCTGCCTCTACTGTTTTTTTTGGGAACGTTGCTTCGTCCCCCGCTTTTTTGCTGGTAAAAGGTTACCCTCTTTCACGGACTCAGTAGTGAAGTTTTTGGAGTACCTCCCTCCACTTCGACACTCTTTGTCACTGGGGAAAATATGAACTTACATTTATTCCCTCGATGTGCTCAAGTTGTTAATGTATTAAAAAGCAGATCTGAATACTGCTTTGTCAAGGAGTTAGCCATAGGTTCGTCATCATAAATTTCGTCGACTTCAACATCATGGGCAGACATATACATTTGCACTTTGAGTACGAAGAAAAAGCTCACTTTCCCCTGAGAAACAAGCTCTAATTTTTACTGCGACTAGGTGGATTACATTTATCGTGTTTTGAATGTATGTGTGAGGCGGTCGGTCGCTTCCGCCGTCAGAGCATCAATCTCCACCATGTTTTCGCTGATGTCAACTGTGCATACCTAACATTCCACAGCCCCGCAGCCTACCCATAATGTGGGCGGAGTCGTTCGAGGCGAGAAGCCTCAGGGAAATCCTCACACAATGGCTATTTAGTAGCGGCTCGTTCGCTGCCAACCAACTTGCTCGTTTGAATCCATTTTCGAGTTATGAAGGAGTATCTCCATGAACAGCTCTGTGTGTCTGTTTCAGTTTTAGATGACGTCAAGTTCGCTCTTTTTGTTTCTCTTTCGAAGCTTACTGACACCCTTGTCTGTGCCCGAGCGATGTTGCTATCTTCAGAATGTTTTCTGAGCATGAGGTTTCTTCTATAACTGAAAAGTATCCCTGGGTAATCCAGAATTTTCCGATCTATTTATGTATGTACATAAATATTTGTATGGTCTGCGCCATACAGTTAGAAAGCCGCGGCTCTGTTCGGTGGGGGGAAGTGGTGCACTGCAAAACGAGCTTATGATGGCAATCTGAGCCGATTGAAATTTCCTACTGCCCTTGTCGAAACGAAAATCCGGTCCGCGTTGCAGCACACAGCTCCAAGATAATCGTGCTAGGACAAGGATTAATCGTTCCTCAACCCATGTTCCCGGTACCTTTGCTTTTAAGTCCGGCAAACCCTTTCACAGTTTGCCGGACGAGGCCGTCCGACACGTAGTAGGATAGGGCTGCGACATCGTTGAGAAGCCTACACCGGATGAGCGATGTCGCAACCAGGGGTGTGCGGAAATTTTTGAATAAAATTCAGAAAACAGAAAACAGAAAATCGAGTTTGTCAGAAAACAGAAATCAGAAAACAGAAAGGCCAAACGGCCAGAAAACAGAAAACAGGAATCAGAAAACAGAAAATTTTCGGAAAAACTATTCATTGCATTTTAACTTTTCTTCAAGAGGAAAGAGAGTGTAATTCAGAACATCTTTAATATACCTGTAATACAATATCTAAGAGACTGGACAAATGACTAATAAGACATTGATAGTAGCGATGGCACGTCAAAGACAGGTAGATCATCATTGAAGGCACTCATTCTGAGAGTTTTAGCCGAGAAATAGCCCACCAGGCTCCACAGCGGTTCTTGATGTGCTATTTCTCGAATTTTTATTGATCATCTCTTGATTATTAGGCGGCTAAGATCATGTTGTGTACGAAATAGCCTAGAAGTAGCCGAGCAATAACCGAGAAATAACCAAGACGTGACAGGCACACCAACACGCAACGCGGCCTTTCCCGGCTCGCCGAGCAACCGCCTTGGGCTCCTGCGACTCGGCGGGCCTCCTGGGGCCGGTCTCATCAATGCGGCAGTGTTGGGTAGGGGTAAAGGCGTCGGCACGTTTGATGGTTACCCTGCAAAAGAAGATCGCTAACCGAAAGCGCCCTTGGCCTACCCAGCTAATAGGATTGTGAAGTTGATACACTGCTCTGGGGCGGCATGCATGAACGCAGCGAACGGTGTCAGGGAGCCGCTCCGCGTGCTATGCGCGCAGCGTCGAGCAACGGGGCGGCCCGAAAATCAGGCACCTCAATACACGCCACGAAATTCGGGGCCGCCCCGTTGCTCGACGTTGCGCGCATGGCACGCGGAGCGGCTCCCTGACACCGTTCGCTGCGTTCATGCATGCCGCCCCTGGTAGGGTATCATAGACTCTCACGGGGTAATCATCAAAAGTGCCGACTCCGTTACCGCTACCAAACGGCACGCATTGATGAATCTGGCCCCTGGTGCTAGGCGGGGTCCAAGTACCGCAAAATTGGGTAGTTCAACCGACCGCGGCGTTGGCATCCAAATCATTTCTCAGGAATGCGTCGTGTACAGTTTAACTCCGCAATGCCGTTCAGTCCGCAAAGTGCACGCCTATTGCGGAAGCGTTCTACGGCGCGGTGGCGAGTATCCTCGCCAGGGGTGTGCGTAATTACGGTTTACGATTTACGATTTTACAATTTACGGTGTTTTTTAGTCTCGTAATTACGGTTTACGATTTACGACATTTTGGACCGTAAATCGTAATTTTTCGTAAATAAAAATACATGCAATCGCAGTAAATCGCAAGATATCTCCAATTCACTTGCTCTAATCTCACCTTGCATATGCTAATGTACTTGGTCAGGAGATGGGATCAGCCCAGTCGTGTGACTGCAGCACGGTCTTTTTGCCAGTCTTTGATGTGATTCAATCATTATAACACGGGATACACGGTCGGAGTTGGAGGCGCTGGATAACAGATTCGTATTCTCACTAGCTGCTGCCTGCGACGCAATGCAGTCTAAGAGCACTCTTCACAAGGAACTTCGTTGTCGTGTTTTCCATGAAGATCAACTGTCCTGCATTGTATAACTAGATTAGCTTTAAAACATTGAGCTAGGCAGTCTTATCGATCCAAATTTTGCTTGACATAGTGCTCCTGGCCCCGTCCTCTGAGTAGATTGCGCCCGCTCAGAGTCTACAAAAATCAACGAGAGGAGCGTTCGTTTTTTACCCCAAACGTTCGAAGCTCAAAATCGTTTCCTCCAGTTAATTTCTCTTCGTTTGCAGCAAACTGACCCTCAGAAAAGGCGTGAGCGCAAGTTTAAACGCTCATCTTCGCCCTTTTTTCTGAAACATTTATCTCTCACAAATGCGAGAGCTTGATGGGGAGCTTTGACTATATTTCTTAACTATGGGGACCAAACTATACAAAGCGGCAAAATTCAGCAAGGGTTTTCTATCCTTACGTTGCGTTTACCAATCTACACTATCGTCACCCTGAAGTTACGATTCTGCATGTGATTCAGTGGGTATAGGAAAAAATTACTTGGGCTGGGCGACCGATACTGTGCTCTAGATAAAATGAAATACAATAGAGTTTCCACGAATAGGACTGATACTTTGCGATCCCTATTGAAGGTTGGCGCAAGCCCGGTGTCAATTGTTTAACGTAGGTGCACTGGGGTTGAGCCAACCTTCAGCAAAGAGCTCTAAGTAAATATCAAAGCGATTCTTACCGACTTGATCGGTGTTGCGGTAATGTTAGCAAATGGGAGGAGTCCTGAAATTCGGCTGTTGAGAATCACTTAAATACAGTCATTTTGGCTCGTTTTACGCTTCAACGGCGTTAGTGTTTCGGAAGAGGCATTACGAGTATAATTGTGTCCCTGCTGCCCAGCAGATACGCGGACAGCTGAATCGGACATCCGGATTTCTCGAGATCTGGGAAGAACCTGTGGAATGAGTGACAAGGGAAAGCAAAGAAATACGGGCAAGACGGTTCTATTAGGGATATGGTATACTTCTACGAGACACGGTCGCGTCGCTCTGCACAGCGACAGCGACCGCCTGTCCCGGAGCTCCCGCCCTTTAAACCTGTCGCATTCGCAGTGCGCTGAACAGCGGCAGCGACAGGTTTCGGCACATTTGCGGTATGTCAGATCTCCGCGACACGGCTCACGCGCGATAACTCTTCGTACGACAACCGATGTCGCTGCTCCGATGCGAGTCCCACCGCGGTTTGTGCTAGATTTCATGCTTCTCACTGATGAAAGCGACAAAGTATATCATATCCCTTAAACGTGGTTAGCTGTCAAATAATGAACGCACCCTAATATGTACTGAGTACGTGAAACGGTGGACAGTAGGCAGTTTCTCTTGTCTCACCATAGTAATTATATTTTTTATGGTTATAGTTATTATTCGCTGTTTACGATTTACGACTTACGGTTTACGATTTACGGTGGTTTTGTCGTAATTACGTTTTACGATTTACGAAATTTGAAATTTGATTTACGCACACCCCTGATCCTCGCCCCAACTAACACGATTCATATAAGTGCTGGTTTTTTTCGTTTGGCAACTTATTGCGGAAGCGACAAATGCCGCGCAATATCAGTAGAAAAATGGAGATCAGATGTTTGACACCGTTACCGAGCATCTGATTTCTGATTTTTCTACTGATGATCCGCGGCCTTTGCCGCTTCGCAAAAGTATGAATAGGATGTGACAGCGAGGTGGAAGACGGCAAAACAAACATACATAGAAATTTAGTCATTTGTGGGCAAAGTGACAACCAGCAATATTTTGTTCCTGAGCGTTTTCCTCTTGAGTTTTCACCTATTTTCACTTTTGTGATGATCATGTCTACCTTCTCATGAGGATGCCACAACAACCGTAACCTATAGCGAACCCTACCTTTAGCAGCAATCGCACAATTGAACCCAAACAAGAGCGAAACCGCGTAAACGACTAAAAAGCTGCACTGTCCAACAGACCTGGTTTTCGTTGATTTTTTGCTGATTTTTTTCTGATTTCTGCAAGTTTTTCAGAAAACAGAAATCAGAAAACAGGAAGGCCAAAACGGCCAGAAAACAGAAATCAGAAAACAGAAAACAGAAATTTCCGCACAACCCCTGGTCGCAACGCGGTGTTCAATGTCGTTGCGAAATGGGCATGTTGGGATGATCGATATTATCGGTAGCTCTATCTCAGGCCTGGTGGGCGCCGCGCGCGACGTCGGGCGGCAAAATAATTGTGAAAGGGGCTTTAGGCTGCGCGCTGCGACAGCGATTGTTCGCAGCTGTTGACCGGAATTCCGATCCGACGAAACCGTAATTAAATGACATGGACGATATGTTTGAGTCGCATTGCAACCAAGACTACATATGTAGGGAGGCTGAACACTCAACTGACTTTTAAATTACTTTATTCGTTAGGAATATCACATTTTCTACCTTGAACGATGATGATTCTCTGCTGCCAAAGAGCTAAAATTACAAGTACTGCCTAAATTTCGAGGACTAGTTATAAAGAAATAGAAGCGTCTCTTCCCCCACAATTTACTCTATCTCTCTCGAACTACATAATTTAATGTAGCGTTTAAGTGAATGGTTTGAATGAGCCAACTCTCCTTCCAATCAGCATTTCACAAAAATGGAGGACAGTACGGTGCCTCCTTCGAGAAGTCTCATCCACCAAAGTTAAGCCACATTGTATTGGCGATATCATATGGGCATAAATCATGTATCCGTATGCACCGCAAGTTTATCGCGCAGGGTATTGTGCCGTGGTGAGCCTGAATATCTCAAACCTTGGGAAATTAGTCCTGAACAAGGACTTAATTTCTAAAGTTCGCAAGAAGTAATTCCATGACTGCAGCAAAATATGACTGCAGTCGCGTTCTAGAACTTCGCAGAAGAATTGGCATCCAATTACTTCAGGAAAAGAGCGCACATTTACACCTGTCAATAACGTCGAACTCAGAAATGAAGCGTGTGGAAAGCGATACTGGCTTGCTGAAGGAAAGTTTCTCGAACATTTTTCGCCGTTCATTCTGACACATCTGTCGCAGAGTTCACTCGGCGCTGCGTAATCTGCAGAGATCCCTGCATTATGGTTCAACGCGAACACTACCTTTAGACATATGTAGGACATGCTATACCTAAATAAAAGTTATTGATTGAAATAGTTCGGGTAATTTTAAAACAAGTAGATAATCCTTGAAAACCCTCGATGCCTCTCTCAAGTGTCCTGTGGATGCGATTCGTCTTCATGGCTATTCCCTAATACAGAATGAGACCTACAGAAAAGAACAACAAACTGAGTTAGCGACGATAGTTTTCAGTTTACAAATCATAACCGTCAGGAAGCTTGTTAAAGTCTGTCCGAATCATATTGTCCGACCATGCGATCGACGTGCGTGTTGAGCGGCCGTCGCGAAAGCACTTTTCAGACCTGCGAATCGAGTAGCATGGATATAAGACGCATGCTGAGCGGCGGTCGTTCGACACGCACGCTGATCGCGTGTGGCTACAGTCTCACTTGGTCATCTCTCCACTTGAACATCACAATAGAACTGTGGGAGGAGCGACGTTATAAAGTCGCGTTCAATTAAGACGCCGCACTATTGGACTAGAATCCATCCGATCGATAGTCTTCATCACTCACGCGCGCCAACTTCTCCCCCAAGCTGCGTCGCGGCTCCCTATTTGAATAACACGAACCGTATGCAATAAACACAGTTTTAACTCAGATCATGATTCTGCCCTGTTTTCTCGTCTCACCCACAGCCAATTATGTTAGTCGTTAAATGAATTTGTCGGCAGAGATTGTCATTAACTGTGCGGTCTAAAAAGGCGATCGATACTGTGCATTTCATTTGCGCCGGTATCCAAATAGATTTTCATGGAAGAAATGCCAAGTTTCGTTGCGCAATGCGTGTTCATCCAATACCTTGAACCATTTCTGAAAAGAATGCCTATCCTCCGTTTTGGAGTGAAACATATTTCCGTTCATCCCGCGCGTCTGCGCCCGTATGCTGCGTATCCTTCTCCTCGCACTCTCTCGCTCTCTCTAACCTCGCTCCGCACAAGCAGGCGAAGGAACGGGGTAAATTTGACTACGAACCACAGGAAACGTTGTAAATGTGTTCTCCATAAAAATCACTTCTTTTTTTAAACAAGTTGTGAGCATTCTCTAAAAACAGCGTACGCGCAAGAAACCGCTTGGATTTTCAATTTGTTTTGCTCACATAGACTCACGAAGTGTAATGCAATGGAAAGACTAGACTAAACCAGGAAACCCACATATTTCTGAGGAGAAAATTCTCAAAGAACTCTCAAAATTGCCACTCATGAATTTTCTGTGTGTTTGGTGTAACGGAAATCGCAACATCGAGAAAGGATTCGCGCTTCAAATTTCTCGTACCCTAAAAATTCCTTTTATTTTCGTTTACCATGAATTTTTCGGAAACAAGAAGCTTTGAGTGCGCATGTGAGGACTTTTTTGGACGTCAGGACTCCGAGAGTTTTTTTTTTGCAATGAATGGTCGGCACCTCTTATGGCGCTTCTTTTCCCTATGATAGATGACAGACTAAGAAACGCCGCTTTTTGGGTAAACTGAGCAGTTTTCACTAGGCTATAATATTTTGGATACGCAGGATTGAGGTGTCAAGCTTTTGAGAACTACCTTTGCTTGGTTCGAGCATGTGATTGAGAAGAGAAATTCGAATGTGGTTTTCTGCTGTCTTTAGGAGCTCTACATTCTATCGGCTACTGAAATGGTGCGCATCAATTCTTGGAATTTTCTACTCTCACACTTGAAATCCGCTAGGTTGCTCGATTCAGCCTTCATAGTTGGAATAGGCACAACCTGCAGGGAGCTCTTGGAGTAAGAACCCGCGGCTGCGTTTTTTTTTGCCAGAAGCAAAAAAAAATTCTGTCGCGGTCACAGCTTTGACAAAAAGAGGAGCACGCATTAGTCGGAGGTTGAGTGTCATTAACTCGGCTTGTTCTCTTCATCCTTCTAGTTGTTGGTTGATGTGCCTTTTTCACTTCATTCGCCCTCATGAATACTCTTCTGATTAGTGTCTACGGGGCGAAACAAAGCGCAGAATGAGAACGCAGTCATGGCACACAAGTTATGGGCTGCATTCACTTGCAGACTCTACGGAAACTATACCATAGACGCCGAATGTTCAACCAGTAAGCTCGCTATTAACCGCGGCGATGCTTTCCTAGGAGGCGAATGGCAGGTAATTGTAGCGCGCGAGAAGACAGAAAAAGGCTCAGAGTGCTTCCCAGGTCAATGCCATAACTCTGAAGGATTTTCTTGGCGCCAATGCTGCTGCTCTTTTTCATTCCTCGGTGGCCATATTTCATCTGTTGCCCAACTTTTTTCAATTCCGGGATGCGGTTTATCATCAGCAGAATACTCATGTAAAGCTTTGAGGCTATCTATACTTATCTATCCTGGAGTATTCCAATCAAACAAGAACAATAAAAACAAACTCTATTGGAGGCACTGATCACAATGATCTTCAATTCGAGATTATCTGCTGTAACGATTGCTTAGTTCCCGTGTCGAGCTGAAATTACAAAAACGATTGGGAAAATACGCGTCAGTAGCTTACGAAATCGTGCGGTCTCACTTCGCTCCCGTGTTTTGAGGAACTGCTACTTGGGATGACAAAATCTTCTGTGAATCCTTCCTTTGCAATTCTCATTTCTTGGTTCTTCCTTTCTTTAATTTGGACTTTGGCTAACACTGATTCGCATGATATTTTATTTCATTCTTGACTCAGCCTACTGTTCACCGGTTACAACCACCGAGAACTTTTTCATGCAATCGGGCAATTATTCCAGCCCAGCTCTGAGTAGAGGCGTTTTAGTGCATTTTCCGCTGCTTCCTTGCCATTGTCCACGGCATTGTTTTAAAGGCAGTGTTCACGATGATTTTCATTTCCGATTTTTTCACATAAAACAAAGCGTTGGCCTCCAAGTGCTACCAAAATTACGAAGAAATGGCGAGGAACGCATTAAAATGTCGTATTTCAGTGACATTATTCTCTTGCCTGGACTAGTTGTCCGATTGGGTGACCGCTTTTCAAGCGGCCCGATCGCCTGCATAGTTGTGCCTGCCGTCCAACAACGGCGCGCTATCGTTGTGCTGCGGTTGGTCTTAATTGGAGAAGTTGCCTGCGGTCAGGTTTCTCCATTGTCTAAGTTCCCGATGGTTGGGACCGGTGAAAAATGCGGTCAGTCAAAAATGGAAAAATATTTTATGCAAAACAGTATTAGTTAGGGTCCGAAGGAAGGAAGAAAGCAGAAAATGGCAAAGGACGGGCCCACAAAATATTTCGTCGTCTCAACGAACAGTTCCTGTGAGAGTAAAGTGGCGGGGTGAGAGTAAAGAATTTGTTGCTCTTCTGGTTCGTTTTCCTCTGTTTCTCCGTCGTTTTAGTTCTACCCGGGGGTCAATTAATCGATTCTGCGAATAATCGCAAAATCGAAGATTATCGTGAACACTGCCTTTAAGTGGAAAACTCGTGAACAAAACTCATCAGGAACCATGCCTGCAGAAGACATCTTAGAATCGTAACAGAAAATCGAGAGTCAAGGAACTATTGCAACAACAATGTCGAAAAACTCCCGAAAACAAGCCACAGGGCTGGTACCAAAAGGCGCGAGCTATGGGTTCTTATCGTATCGTACAACACATGGCCCGTGACTGTCACGAGCTTGTTGTCACGACAATTACCGTCACGAGCTGTCACAAGTGTCGCGTGGTCATAACATCACGACAGCGCGACAGACAGCGTGACACAAAATAGTGCGCGGTTGAGGGAGTGCGCAGATTGCTGCGAGTGTCGTGCGCTCGTGTACAACAATGTCGTGACGACATTTAGGCGTGTGATTGAGAGCAGGGTGTGCGGCGCCTGTCAATACAATGCAAATTACGCACCTTTCGCTATGTTTTTTGCCCTTTGTGTGGCAATGATAACAATGCAAAACATTGCATTGTTCGGTATCGATCAAATTTTCCGGAAATCACATGGCATCCCGTCGCCTTCCGCTGACGAATGTGAGGTGAGCTTTTTTATTTTGGTTTTCTTGACTATATTTTTGTAGGTGAATGTTCTAATGTAGCGACTTATGAAGGGTTTAAATAATACAGCATTTTAAATGCGTTCAGAACATTTTGATTTCAGTTGAACGTATTTGCTGTTGATTTCTAATCTCCGTTCTTCCATATGACTTTTTTTGGAGAAAAAAATTGATAGTTTATTTTTGATTTCAGTTTGTGAGATTGACTGTTATGAGACTGTGCGAATTTTTCTCAGTTCCATAATTTTTATATGGCAAAAACAGCTGACTGCAGCGGTATTCCTCCGCTGTATTTATTTATTACTCCCTTTGACATTACTAATACGGGTTCTTTCAATAAAAATGGTGTCAATACTCATTTGTAAGATTATTATACGTTGACGAGGTTTAATAATTTCCGAAAGGGGTTTTTTATTGATTCATATATTTTTTCGTTTGCAAGTTTTTTGCTCTACATATCTTTAACGTTCTGGGATTAAAGTCCTTTCAAGTTACCCGCCCGACAGTTCAAAAACCAAAAAACTTCAAAACGAGAACGAAAATAAAACCTTTTTCCAAACCGGGTTAATCCCTGCCCATAGTCACAAATATTATTAGAAGCATTTCTCATGAAAAGGGAATTTTTATTGCACGACGGCGGGAATAATTTAGATTATTATAGCGAATAAATGCAGGTGCAGTCAACAGTCTCCGTCTTCCGAAAAGGTTCAAACTGAAAGCAAGGCCTTCGAAGTCTTGTGAGAAAACCTGTCTCAGAAAGTGAATCCAAAATCAAACTAGGAAAAATATTTTCACTAAGAAAAGAAAAAATTTCATATTGAAAACTCCTATTCAAAACTAGAAGTCAAATTCTGAGGCGACATCGAGATCTAATTAACCTGCATGAATTGACTGTAATCTTTAAAACCACAATAAGTGAGAACATCAGAACATTTACCAATGAGAATATGGAAAAGACAACCCAAATAAACAAGCCACTCGAATGAGCGGAATAGTGATTTGATAGAAGTGAAAAAAGCTGTAGAAAAGCATTCATGGTAAAGTACAAAATCTATCGAAAGTATGGGTGGTTAAATAACAGGAAAAGTTCTCAAAGCAGTGCATAATAATAGTGGAAACTGTTTCAAATGTTGATACCACCACTTTGTGGATTGATCAATGGTCTCCAATCATTGGGTTTTATGGTAAGTATATCGCAGTGATCGACGTGGCCGACCATCATAGCACCCGATTAGGTGGTCGACACAGTGCACTATGGGAGCAGTTGGTGTGCGCGCCGCTATGAGACGTGTGTCCGGGGTACCGTTCTCGCGTAAGACTGTGGTTTTTGCAAGCAACTGCTCGTGTTCCATCACTTGATGGTGTCGAGTGGTGGAGCTGCCAAGATCAAGATGGTGCGGTATGTGTGCGCGCCGTGGTTGGAGGAGTGTCCCGAGTTCATATCCTATATTAGACCGTGATTTTCGCGCCAAAGTATGCGACACTTCGTGACAAACACGAGACAAACACATGACATCGGTGTTCGTTGTCATTTCTTGTGACGAAATATTTCTCGTATTGTTGTGACAACACGAGAGGGTTTAGTACCAGCCCAGACAGCCTGCACAGCTCCATTATTTCTAAGTGTAGTTCCCGCCCCGTAAACTTCCTCTTTGGCCAGCTAGAAAGTGGGTGGTCGCAGGCATAGCACATTCAAGTTTTAGGACTGTTCAGGGCTATCTATGGCTCGTTTCTCTCCGTTTTTTTCTCATTATTGTAGCAAAGAACCCTGGAACGTTCGGCTTTCGGTGGAAACTGGGTCTGCCACATAGTCCTCAGCGAGATGAGCTTCCTTGCTGTAGTTCGTTGCAACGATGATGTCCTGGTTGCGGACTAAGGAGAGCTGGTCTCCTTACTGTTGACCGTGGCATGGACCGCATCGGTGCTGTGAGAGACCCCGACCTATCAAAGGGATGAGGCTGGGAGCGCCGGGACCGCTTTAGGCGCCCTTCTGTACAAATGATCACTCACTTTCTAAATCGAGGTTCCTCATTCGAATAGGCCGCTAAGCGCAAAATGTTGCTAAAATCATCAGAAAAGAACAAGCAACTCTGTAGAACCCTTGTATTCAACATAATGCTGTTGTTTGTGACCAGAATGGATGAGCTAACACGGATTGCTTCCCGATAAATAATTTGATTGAGGGAAATTAGTTGGAGAACACGAATTAGATGTGATGCTATGCAATACCAGTTAAGCTGGAACACAAAATGCTCAGCTGAGTGCGGAGCAAAAAGATGGAAAGGGCCAAGAGGAATGGAGCACAAATTAGTAAACGATTTTTCATAAGGCGGTCTTTTAAAAATATGTAATCTCTGACACCGCCGTAGTGGGTTACGCGATCAAGCCTCTCGGTTGCGTGCGGTAGCGCCGCGGGCTCACCTCCGCTAGATGACCTGTGATAGTCTAAAGGCAGCATACACGCTCGTAAACGTGATTGAGATAACTACAGAAATAGAATGGTATGGCCCAGATTACAACGCCTAAGCATTTTGAAGTGTCAAAAACGACCCACATTGCCGCTTCATGAGTTAGAAGTTGGCCCCGCCCCGTATTTTCACGCCCCCTGTATTTGCCCTTTCCCTGCAACGCAAGGTTGCTGGATCATATTCACCGTTGGTACTGTAAGTAGATTGCCTAACAAATGTGCCACACACGTGACGGCGAAGATGGCCCAACAACCCTGCGTTGGAGGAAAAGGGCAAATACAGGGGGCGTGAAAATAAAGGGCAGGGCCAACTTCTAACTCATGTAGCGGCATTATGGGTCGTTTTTGACACTTGAAAATGCGTAGGCATTATGTTGTAAGCCATACGGTTCGATTCACATTGTATCCCAACCACGTTTACGAGCGTGTATGCTGCCTTTTACCAAAATTTGGTAGTGTCGAAATTTGACCGAACCTTGCCATCATTCTGGATACTGCTTCTGCAGTTGCTGGTGAGCATTTGGCGATCTTAGCCTGTGGAAAATGAATACTTTGTTAGTGAACCTGGAAGGGGTCACGCATCCTCCGATGCGTTTGCAAGGCCCAAAACAGCATTTATTCTTCCGCATCATGCTCGGTTTCTCGGTGATTCAGGCAAACTAAGTTTCAGTAACAGGTTGGCCAGTCTTTTCTAATCAACAAGCAGTTCTCCGGCAGGTCGGATGATTACTCGATTAGAAAGCATGACTTGTGCAGTTTAAAATCCTCAGGTCCCTTAGTAGACTCCCATCAGCCGAGCGAGAGGCTCGGATGACTGTTCAGCGGATTGCTGCGCTGATTTGCTCTATAGGCTCATGAGAGATCAAGCAATCTCAGACACTCGGGGCTCAATACGTCGGCACAATACCGTTATTACGCCAGGGCAAACCTGGCGCACTGACGCTCGTTGTGTGCAGGAGCTGCTGGTTGCGTGTCCTGCCAACGTATGCTGGCGTACTAACGCTCATTATCGACAGAATTCGGACTGCCACCCTCCTTACCGGTGTAGGGTACAATTCTTGTCACGGCCAGCAGCAAGGAGGCCATCCTCCCCGCGGTCCGCAACAAGGGCATCATCTTCGCCATGGTCCACAACGGGGAGGCTTCCCTCGTGATGGGCCATAGGGATGATCCACTCAGCGTCCAATATTAACGTCCGAAAAGTGACACAAGGTCGCCTCCTCGGATTGGCCTGAAACGGCCAACTGCCCCCTCAGCTAGACTGGCCGCCTTATATCCCCTCCACCGTCGTACAAGAGGATGCTGCAATGTTCATTCGTATTAAATAAATCAATGGAGGAGAGTGGCAGCAGACACTAGGAGAGAGGGTCTGGCAATAGCATGCGTGCCACGATAAACAAAGCGTTAGTACGCCAGCACAAGCAGCAGGAGCTCCTGATTGTTGCCAGCATATCCTGCTGTTACCAGCAGCTACAGCACAGGTGCTGCCGATCCCTTTGTGCCGGCGTACTAACGGTATTGTGCCGACGTACTAAGCCCCGACTGTCCGAGATA
This sequence comes from Aplectana chamaeleonis, assembly GCA_029168955.1. Taxonomy (NCBI): domain Eukaryota; kingdom Metazoa; phylum Nematoda; class Chromadorea; order Rhabditida; family Cosmocercidae; genus Aplectana; species Aplectana chamaeleonis. The sequence continues at coordinate 274,760 of JAPDOI010000560.1, forward strand.
AATAGCAGGATTGCAGAGTGGAGAGCGAGATGTTTGCTCAACGAGAGCTCACCGTAGTCATGGGCTGAGGCCTAGTGGTGGTGAGGCGCGATACATACGCCGTTTCATTCGGGTTCGAGTCCCGTCAAGTGCATCGATTTTATGGAGCACGAAAATTTCCCAGCCTGTGTCAGGGAAAGAAAGGGACTAGATTAGCACTGAGGCAAGAACGTTAGCTACTACGTCAGTGGCCTGAGTTCGTGTCGGTTTTCGAATGCCATTTTTGCGTATACTTCCAGATATCATCACAAATCTCAAAACTCAGGAATCGCGACTGTAGCGTTTTCAGATAGAAAGAATTTTCGCACCACACCAACTGTCGGACGACTGGCGAAGCCCGCATTACGTCATCCGAACATAGTGACACCCTCAGACATTGCACCTACTTGTCTGCTACCTTTTAGAACACGTGTACACACGTTGACACTAGGTTGTCAGATCAACAGTCAGTCTGGTCTATCCAGCTGACAGAGGGTTAAAGGCATCGTACGCGCTGAAAACCACTCACCGTTTTTTGAGTTTGAATCATTGGTTGGGCCCCCTTTAGAACGTGGGTAGAGTTTGTCGGTTCACCGACGCATTATTGGGAAGATATGGGTGGTCGAATGCCTCGAATTCCACCAAAAGAGGCCGGCTTTCTGACAGCCATGTGGCATAAAATGAAAAAGAAAGAAGGTTCTCAACAAGAGATATCGCGTAAATGAGTGGAACTTCATGTATCATTTGTTGATAAGCTACCTTCTATTGTCATTTGAGGCCACATGGCTGTCGGAAGGCCGGCCTCTTTTGGTGGAGTTCAGGGCATTCGATCTCCCATATCTTCCCAATGATGCGTCGGTGATCCGACAAACTCTACCCACGTACTCAGGCGGGCCCAGCCAATGATTCAAACTCAAAAAACGGTGAGTGGTTTTCAGCGCGTACGATGCCTTTAACCACGGGTTAACTACGGGCCCAGTCTGAATGCATTCCGCAATCGTGTTCATGCTCAATGAAATTCGAGAAATCAGTGAGGCTTCGTATTTCCGCCTCAACCCTGTTCCACTGACGTAATAAAACTGCTTCCAATGTGTTTTCAGAATTTGGGCTTCACTAGCTGAATAACATTTTACACGTATGAGAAGGAGGTGTTTGACGAATATGGCAATACATCACCCTATGGAGGCGTCGGGGGATGGAAGGCTGGGGCCGGGCTGATGTCATCTACACTTTCTTGTTTACTAGAGAAGCCTTAATCCTTCACAAGGTGAAAAATGATTTCCATGGGAGTAATTACCCATCGCCTGGCAAACCTTATCTATCTAGCAGTTCCGAATTGTGTTGAGAAGTCTTTGCAGGGTTCCTGAAGATGAGATTACCAACGAATTTACTTCTTAGATGTGACTTTTAATCCTACTAGAAAGATCATCAGATCTCTCGACTCCACAATTTTTTCTACTCATGCAATTCGAAATTCGCAGGGGATCCTAAGTGCCGGAAGTTCTTGACGAGGACACCAGAACTCTTTCTTTATCGACGGCAGGCGACTGCCAGTTCTTTGCGCTCACACAAAGCAGATTTATTGCTAGAAAAATGTGAAATCTACTCGAGACTTCGCGACGCTCTGAAGATTCTTTGACTATTCTCTTTGACAGACTTAATACACTTGGAAGTGAGGGAAGAACGGTTCTTACCAAGCCGTTTCTAGTGTGGTCGAAATTAATGTCAAAAAAAATATAACAACATCAATGTGATTTCTTATACATAGTAGGATAATCTATCATTACGTGTGTCACCTCCACTTAAAGATGAAGATGTCAATCGTTGACTCCTTCATCAGAGGCTGGTGACGTCTGCAATTCTAAAAAAGTCTATGAGGTGCTGCATAATTTCCCACATGAAGGATTACTAATCAGTGCCATTTCCAGTCTGGAGATTTCTCACTAGGGCATCAAAATGCGGCTGCCTCGGATTAGTCAGAGTTTATCGATGCACTGCATAGGTTCCTGGCTTTCTTGAAGTTTAGGGGAAGGTCCAATAAAAAATTTGGGGTCCCCAGTGATAGACAATTTTCTGAAAAGTTTCTCGACAATTTTGAGGGAAAAGAGCAAAAAAAATCATAAACTATTCTGCAACACCGCCCGTAGGATTTGGTCAAATGGCGATCTATCGTAGGACAGATACACGTATTCGCGTCTTAAGCGTCTTTTTCCACTAACTCCCTTCCATTTCAGTCTTTGTCAGAACTTAAAAGTTGTTTCAAGATTCTGGTGATAATGATTGTTGAGGTAAAGGTTGAACAAAATAAATTAGGGAAAATCTTTATTGTGTCATACCGTATGCAGGTACAGTATCCAGCTGCGCAGCGCTATGCTTACTGTATAACGGTCTGTGCGTGATGCTTATCATCCATACCAAAAGGAACATAGGCTGTCAATTGTGCGTCTCGTTGGCCAGCTGGAGAAGCGTGTTTGAGCCCAACATATCTGGGGTTGATGACTTGGGAGGCATTAATTAGCCCTTAGCGGGTATTATTGTCAAAAACATGGTGTGCGTAAGTGTGCATACTGTTTTTTAAAGAATCTGAATCTAATCAAATTAAAGGCAGTGGTCGCGCTCAAATATGCTCGTCTTCTTGTCCTCTCTGAACCCTTTTCTGGATATAGAGTAGTAGAACCTATAAAAAAATCGCGAAAAAAAACGTTGTTCTAGGGCAAATTTGAAGCCTGAACTTCCTTGTCTTTTGATGGTGGACGAGACCACTCCGCACCGATGATCTCTAGTATCAAGAACATCAGCTGGCTTGGAATTGTATTTCAATCAATGAACCTTCGGATTTATGTACACATCTAGTCAAAATCATTGGCTGAAGTGCTTGCTTTCATTGTTCAACTGTTTTATTAGGTAGCATTCATTTCTTCCTCTGATTGTCGATGATTTTCGACTGCTTGGCAGGAGACTGTGATCTTTCTGTGCACGTGTGCACGAACTGGAAGTTTAGGGTCTTAATAACTGTAATTCTAGCCCGTTTTTCACCGCGCTGCCTTCACAGTTTGCAGCTGTTTTCGATTCAAGCTGATTTTTTGTAGTTTTTTCGATAACATTTTTCATTGTGACCACTGTTTTGTCTAAAGTTTTGCGTATTCTTCCATGGCGTCTCCTCCCTGAACTGTTTCTTCTCAGTATATGGATCCTCCAATTGTCCTTCAAATAATAAGTATATGAAGTTCTGATTCAACTGTGTTGAAGAGGCCAGGGCAGTTCACCCAGGCGATGATTTACATTTTCCAGCCATTCGTATTGGTCGGATACAAACGGCACAAAAAGGTGTCTAAACGTTCGATTCTATATACTAGTTAGTTGTCCGCTACTATGTATGTACAATTTCTCGCTGGCTTTCTCAACTCTTTTTGTACACTCAACTCTGTCCTGCCTTATCAGGGGTCAAGTGTATTTTCAGTGTACACGATAGGTTTCACTGACTAGTTCTCCAGAATTTACGGAAGGCTAGAGCATGACATCCAGATTTTTGAAAAAGGCACCCCAGAAAGTAAAAGGCAAACCCAGCATTAGCACCTCATTCTGCTTGTGTAGATATGGTTGCGCCCATAATTGGCATACGCAACGCCTCCAAAATCAGCTGGGGCTATTTTTCACGTGATGGTCGTTGTAGAAGTGGAGTCACGCCATCAAACTCCCCTGCGGGTGGCAACGCATTGATCCTATTTTGGACTAAGATGAAGGGGGAGAGATGCTCGTCTGCATTGTTGTTCGCACACCATCCTCCATGATTAGAGCACGCATCCCGCCACACCCGCTCATCTCCATGATACGCCCTCCTTTCACAACAGGAAACAGCCAAACTCCATCTTCTATTGCGTTTCTGAGAAGTTCTTGTTTTTCCTGGTTTCTCTCGCCCCCCAATGTGATTCGAGGGGCATCAGGAAGTAGACAAATTCCAATTGAAAAAGTGTAGTACCGGTCATATATTTCGCGTCTTGGGCAGAAAAAAAAACTGAAAACGCGTTTTTGTGCTTCTTCGTTTTATGGGCTCTTTCCTTTGATATGACACATTGCTTATTCTTGTAAGGAGACTAGACAAAATTAGGCGTAACACAATCGTTACAATTATGAGACCTGCGCAAAACGCGATTTCACAATTAGAGTAGAAATAAGTGAAAGTGTCCATGTCGTCATGTCTATACGCTTTGGGCAAGAGGAGGCCATGTTTCACACCAAAAGGAAGAGCTCTCGATGGTGATTCTATATATCTCCCTAGATTCCGAAATGAGCCATTTTGAACAGAGTCTAGACAACAGGACAGGAAAAACCTTTTTGCCTCGTTTTTTGGCCCAAAATGCCTTTTTAAATTCAGAAGCGCAACCTATACCTGTACCTACTGCTTTTCATGTGTCTTTCTAACCAGGTGTGTACCACGCCAATTCTAAACGAAGAGAAAAAGCCAATTCTGGCACAAATTATATCCAGCATCTATCATGTTCCTGAATAAGGGCTTCATTGAATCTTGAAAAGTCAGCCACGTTCACTATTCTTCAGAGTCGTGAGTCACACCGTATACATGTAACAACACCATACCACTTATTTCATATGCATGTGACTTTTTCTCAGTGCTGAAAGGCCATCTGGCTGGTTTGGATTGTTTTGTTTTTCGTTCATGTCGCTCCCATTCATACAATTTTTTAAAAATGGAAGCCATATTTCATTTGCGTGTCGAAATCGATTCCTGTTTCGGGCGGAAGCTGGACTTCAGTCAAGAATCAAGTTCAATTACCTGGACTATTCATGAGGCTCATCCATTCGGATGTGTTGCGAGCAGCTGTGGAATACTTCTTCTTATTTTCAATATATGCACACCACAACATATCCCAAACTTTGCTTAGCTTTTGAAGGGAGTGTAATTTTAATTTCGAAGTCGCAGAGGTTGGGTTGTGGTCCCAGTACAGATGGAGGATTAACACGTCTTTAGCAGTCTAAAACTCCAGGCTATTATATTTATACAAACCAGTCCTGAAAAAAAAATCGAACTGCAGAATACTGGTTGACTTCTCCATTTTTGTGTACTGGGACTACAACTCAAGGCTGTTTGCCACACTGCTACATATGTACGTCGTTTGGGGCGTTTCAGAGAACATACTGCCAGGTTTTTTTTCTTCTTGAGGAGTAGTATGGAATCAGAGTAACTTTGAAGAAAGTTAAAATCTACAGGTTTCATTGAATCCTTTTAATACGGCTCTCTCCAGAAACTGAAGAATGAACTACTACTGAAGAGGTTTATACGCATCGACCGTTTTTGCATGTGGGTGAGTATTGCACTACTGATATGAAAAAGGCATTCGTTCTCACAAATATAATTAAGCGCCCCCAGTGGCATTTCGATACAATCGTAGTTTAATCTTATAGCGGCCATAAACCCTGAGGCTACCGCTCGAAAGCAATGAGCAACATAGGTTCTATGGGGTGGAGACAGCGGTCCGAGAGTTGAAGGTTGTTTAGGATACCTGAGTGGGGAATGGTGAAGGTTCCCTATAGACTTGCAACTTCAAAATTTGACGTTTTCTTAATCCTCTTTTTCCTGCATTCAGTATATTTTTTAAACATTAATTTTGAAACATTTTTTTCGTTAGATGAGCTCTTTTTGAATTTCACTATTGTTAATGAAATGATCTGCCTAGGTCATGAAAAATTTCCTTTGAGCTGTCTTGGAGCCAAAATTTTTTCGGAAAAATTTTCCAAGCGATTTTTGAAAAACTACCCGTTCTTCACTCATGAAATTTTCGCCCTTTAGAGACGAATCTTTGAAGGGAGCTGTTTCCAAAGTCTCTGTGGAATTTTGCGTCGAATAATGTTTTCATGTTGAGAAAAATACGTTCCAGTTTCTCAGCTGATTTCAATTTATGAAGTAACGTTTCTTTCACCAAAAGCAATCAGTTTTTCGTCCATTTGCACCAAAAGATAGCCCTTTGGTAAAGGCTGTTTTTGGAATCCCCATAAAATTCTGCATCCAATAGCGTTTTCAGTTTTGAAAAATACGTTCCCCTTCTACCAGCCGATTTCAGTTTATCGGGTGAATTTTTTTAGCCTGAAATTATCGGTTTTTCGTCCATAACTTTTTTGTGCTTGGAGATACACCTCTGGTGAAGGTTGTTTTCGGAATCCCGATGGAATTCTGCGTCGACTAGTGTTTGAAGTTTGGAAAAATATTTTCTCGATCCTTCAGCCAAATTCATTTTACGAAACTCCAGTTTTTCGCTTATAACTCTCTAAACGTTGAAGATAGGGTTGTGGTGAAGGTTCCTTTTGAAGTCTACGTAAAATTCTGCGTTGAATGATATATCGGGTTCCTAACTTTGCTTGCTCCATAAGCCAGCCGCGTCGGTGGAGCCGAGCCCCGTTGTAGGCTCCAGGAGAACTCTGCGTCTCCTACTTAAACCATAGAGGCGGGAGCACCCTATGGAGATAACTATGGAGCTCGGCTCCACCGACCTGGCTGGCTTATGGAGCAAGCAAAGTTAGGAATCCGATATGTCATTCGACGCAGAATTTCACGTAGATTTCAAAAACAACCTTCAACAAGGGTCTATCACCAAGCACAAAAATGTTATGAACGAAAAACCGATAATTTCAGGCAAAAAAAATGCTCTTTATAAACTGAAATCGGCTGGAAGAAGGGGAACGTATTTTTCAAAACTAAAAACGATATTCGATGCAGAATTTATGTGGATTTCGAAATCAACCTTCACCAAAGGGCTATCTCTAAGCACAAAAAAGTTATGAACGAAAAAACGGCAATGACACCCATCAAATCTTGAAAATGACTTGCATCAGTGTTGGGTCACTTTCATTTTTTTCCTGGCGTTTCTCCGGTTGTCGCCAGTTTTCCCCATGGTAAAGGCTCCTCCCTTCACCTGCCCAGGGGTGAAGGTTGGTGGAGTACATGGCTCCACCCAAGGAAGGTATGACGAGCAATCATGAGGTGTTTTCCTGTTTGTTAGAAAACAATGGCGAAATTGTGACGATGCGTGACTCAGCAGTCAGACAGATGCTGATAGCTTTAGGAATTCTTAGATTCAATTCGGTGAGTTAGTGGTCTTCGGTGTGGCAAAGGTATGCTACTTACCTGCTCTAGTAGATTTCGTAGTGAAGCTCCCGCCGACCTGCAAAATAGCCTATCAGGCTACTGCGATTCTGCAGGTTCAAGGCAGGTTTTCAGCGCCGCGAATCTACTATTGAATGGTTCACAGCAGGTTTATGGTGCCGTAGGTACTCTGAGGATCATTCTACAGTATAAGCTCATTCCTTCAGATTTCTCTCTTCTTTCCTAATTCCTCTGGTCTCTACCCTTCTTCATACAGTCGGAGATTAGCATGTCCCAAGCGCGCCGCGAACCTTAGTTACTGAGGAAGCGGTATGGCAAACCAGAAAAGCCATTTTCGTGGATCGTACAGTGTGCGAATTGCCTGGGCGTTCAACAGGCTTAGCAGATTCGCGGCAAGGCCCTCGCCCTGCTAAGCTCGAATCTGGAATTCACGGAGGCGACGTGCCCGCGGTGGGTTCAAGGTGCGTGGCAGGTTCTCAATGGATATGCGGTAGGCAGTTGATTTGCGGTATGTTCGCGACATGTTCGCTGCAGAATTTATCTAAGTGGTTTCTCTGTGCAAGCTCATTGAACATACTGTTTCGTTCCTAATCTTTGCTGCTCTAATCTGCCCCTTCTCTTCCTCAGATATTTTTATCCGGATTTTCGCTGCATTCCTTATCGCTTCTTTGTGCTGTGAAGATTGTCTGCAGAACCGCAAACACCACTTGGCGGATTTCTGCCGTACCGGCAATTAATTTTCTGCATTCTACATTGCTCAATTCATTTGTGATGAGGATGCGAGAGCGGCGTCCTCAAAACCGAAAGGGCATTGCTTCCTCAACTCTATATCGGAGACCTCATCTGTTGGTTGGTGTCGATTCGCCACGGCGTTGTTTTTTTTTTCGCCCACATTGCTCACATTCGTGTAAATGCTTCTGGAATTGAAAGCAATATTTAATTTTCGTGTCGAAATCGATTTTTGTTTCGAGAGGAAACCGGACATCAGCTAGGGCTGAAGCTCAATTCCCAGCATTATTATTCAGTTTAATTTATTCAGGAACAGATAGAGACGCTATGGACGGACGTCTTCTTGTTTTTAACACTTACTGCTTATGATCATACTTCGTTTATCGGCCTGGAGAGTTCGCAATAAAAGTGAGGCTTTTCATGTAGTTCCCAAGCGTGTTTAATGAAGGATTTCGAAGATTTTACCTGCCAAAATTTCGAGGCTCCCCCTTCCTAATCTATTTCGTGAAAAAAAAGATAGAGATTTCTCTTCTATTACTTGTACAATTACCGCTGAAAGTTTCGCCGCACTCTGCCGCGCGCGACGGTTTGGAGAGACGACCGCAAAAACTATTTTACTCATGAACAAAGCGATTTTTGGGAACTTCGGTTCACAAAGCACGTCATTAGGTTAAAATTTGAGCTGTGAATATGATAGTGTTTTCATAATTCAGAAACGTCTCGGTTCACAAAGCACATCATTAGGTTAAAATTTGAGCTGTGAATATGATAGTGTTTTCATAATCCAGAAACGTCTGCGTTCAAAAAAGTTACAAGCATAGGACGTTTTTTTGCCGAGTTTGGCTAGTGTTCCCGTTGCTACGAAGCTTAGCGCGGGTATTGTAAGTTTTAATTGGACTCGACGTGACACGCATGCGGCCCACAAGCTGGCCGTCCTGGTACTTCCTGGCAATCCCGTTTTGCCTATCGATGGAAAACCCAACATTGGGTCTTTTTCTCTTTTTCTTCACCGGCCAGCATTCAGACTTCTCCGTATTTTTGCACATACTAACGTCAGCCCTTATCTTCTGCCTTTTTGGCGCAAAAAAAAGTTTTCTGTTCAAAGTGGTCCAGTTGGAATATTCGAGACGTATTTTCAAACAGAATCGAAAAATCTTCACTTTGAAATGACACACGGCATACAACGTAGCAAAACGTTTAGACAAAGACACCAGCATTTTTAAATGTACCTATCGCGTTCGGAAAGTGGCGCGTGTTTACTGTTTTATGCTTGGATCATACTTCCCGCTGCTGTTATTGGTTGTTATGTAGTGCCAACTTAGCAGAGAACGCCACACGCTACGAGTATACATATAGAAGCGTAGCGCGCCGCGGGCCATTAAAATGGTGTGCTGGTCAGTCGCTGATATAATATACTTACCGCGCGTGCCGTTTAGCGTTACTATGGAGCAACTTATCGTCGCTATTACTTGCTTGGTGACTCTGCGATGCGAAGGCGACACCATGATCGCGTCGCCGTGTAATTTCAAAAGTCGCGACGAGTAATTTAATTCGGGCCCTATACACCTTATATAAAAATAAGTCATACGCCATATCAAAAGAAGGAGCTCTCGATGTTTATTACAAATATGCGTCAAGTTTGTGAAATAGACCGCTTTGAGCAGAGTTATGACAGGAAGGTACAGCAACAGGTGATTTTGCGCCAAAACGCAAAAGATAAGGCTGGTATGGTTCACCGAAGGGACGAACGATCCTGCGCCGACTGTGATTGCATGTGCATACAGGCCATAAAACGGCCAATGTCTCACCGTCGAATGCGTACCACGCGCTGCGCGACCGCACGCGCGTCGGAAGCAGACGGGTTTTGGCCGCCGCGCGCGGCGCCGAAACGTCGCGCGGCGGCCAAAACTCGTCGCGCGGCGGCCAAAACCCGTCTGCTTCCGACGCGCGTGCGGTCGCGCAGCGCGTGGTACGCAGTCGACGGTGAGACATTGGCCGTTTTACGGCCTGTATGTACTACACAAAAGTAGTACAACCTCGCAAAAATCGTCAAGCACAAGAAAATCGAAAGTTTTCAACTTCGGGAAAAATTCGACATTTCAGAGACTAAACGCATACACATTTGAACCATGATATTGGGTGCATCCAGAAATGGAATTTTTTTGAAAACCCGAGCAATTAGTGCAGCTTTCAGAATTTTGATTTGTTTCTTGAAAATCTTCCCAGATTTCCCTCGAAACCATACAGCAAACCAACAATCACGTGGGTTCTGGAAAGAACTTCTACTGCGAAATTGAAAAATGACGATTCTTCGGTCGTCATTCTTCCCAAAAATATCAAAAATACTCTCAAACACTGGCATAGACATATGTGAACTGACACCATTGCAGAAGATTGGGAACAGATATAGCATGAATGTCAAATGCTTTCTTGTACATATGCTTTTATTATGAACGGTTTTTTTTCGGGCGAGTGATGTATTTCTGGTTCTCATTCAACAGAAATAGTGTAACAGGGATACCTTACTATCGTTCTCAGAGCCAAATTCCGGTTCACAATTGTGGACTACGGCTATTGCTTCATGCTACACGTGATAATCGTGCTGGGAGAATGGTTTATCGTGCCGGGCCCTAGTGGTCTCAGCACTATTGTCACATGTCGCATGATGGAACAGCCGTAGTCCGCAAATGTGGACCGGAATTTGGTCCCGACAACGACAGTATATATGTTGTAGCGTGAACACTGATTTCTTCTCTCTGATTCTTAGTTGCGCGCAGTGCAATCTATGTCACAGCCGCGATCGAAATCAAGGTGAGAAAATGGTTCGAGTGCACCTACAGAAGTACGTTAATCAGCCACTGCTTCCTAGCTCTCCGAATCAATTATGCACCCAGGAAGCTGATAGCTCGACATTACTGCTTCGATGTACTATAAATACCATGTGTTATTATCGAACACACTTCCTGTTATTCAGTTCTTAGCTGATTGTTCATACGATTCCTGAGTTTTTTTCCTACAGTATCGTAAAATTAATGCTCTATACGTCCATACACCCGACAGGGATCGCGCTGATACCTTTGGTTCCCAATTAGCGGTTGGCGCCAACTCGATGCATATTTGTTATAACATACACGTGCCGAGTTTGCGCCAACCTTCAATAGGGACTCAAAGTATCAGTGCGATCCGTGCGGTCTGTACACTACTGTAAGGCCAGTGGTGCACTTGCATCGCAGAGCCGGTCGCCGCCTACAGCGACAGGTCTATGATTGGCCCTGATTCGAGTTCGGCCAATAGCGGCATGTTGCTGAGTGCAGAGACACTGAGTGCGAGGCAAGTATACCATAGGTCTATTGAGGCCGAGATCTACGGGGATCTATGACGATCTTGCGTGCGCGTACGCCGCCCTCTACTTTTCCTCCATCCTCTCTCACTGTCTCCCTCCCTGTCTCCGCTCAGGTCCACAATAGACCGAGTACAGTCGGCATGGATCCCAGTGATACTTTGCGTTTCCCTTTGCAGGTTGGTCCAAACTCGGGGCCATATGCTCTAGCATAGTACGTGCATCGCCTGTGGGTCAAACTTGAATAGGGAACTCAAAGTATCACTAGGATCCATGCCGACTGTATGTAAATCTCGATTCGAGTTGAGGTTCCGGTGTTCAAGTGCTGGTTTTACAATAATAGTGTAGATGTACCGTAATCACACTTTCCTACCAGCGAGCGCCTTCTCCTAAAACCGTTCATAGCTTGAGTCAGTGGAGAAATAAGCCGCGCGCAACCGCTCGCTGCAGCGGGTTGCGTATAGAAGCGTGGGCATAATGACAACGAATGGCCTCGCGTCTCATAGTTCAGCGGGGCTTATTCTTGCATTGACACAGGTGATACAGTCTTTGTGTTCCAATTAATCTCTTTGTGTAGAGTAGGTCTGAAGTTGAGGTTTTGCAGACATCGCCATTGATGCCCCGCCCTATTTCTGTCCCGAGAATGAGCGAAAGGGAGATGTCATTTTTTGCTTTCTTTCGTTTTGCTCTCATTCTTCACCACACGATGGTACTTTGACCACTCATACCAGTGTTTCAGATGATATTCGCGTTCGTATTTATTACTCTGCCTAGCATTAGTGCATTTTTCGTGCCACAATGGAAGACGTTACGAGAAAATGTGGAGATCGTTTCCGATGTCGCACCCGGCCATGAAAAGAGGTAACTATTCGATTGAGCGGAATGAATTCATTTTCTCTGTTCCATTTTATTGAAGTTTAATTTGATTATCTTCAACCGTTTGAAAATGGCTTCTGTTTTTTGCCGGAAATCTCTAGTGGGAACATTTTTAAGATCAGTCCATGTAGAATGAACGAGAAAGAGGGAATGTCGATGCTATTCTCAGAATTCTATTGTATTACCTCGGTAAAGTCGTATTATTGTCAAGTACATAGGTTCAGTTGTAGTTCGTTATAACTAAACAGTGGAATAGATTCATCAAAGAGGGGAAGGAAGAGGGTCTTAGCAAAACTGTTGTGCAAAACAACCGTGCCAAACAGTGAATAGAACATTTGTCAGGGAGGGACTGCCTCGCCTTTGTGCGTGCTTTGGCCATTCTTTCGATTGCGATGGTTTCGTGTTTGAATTGTTATGCAGTAAATGACCACCAATTTCGAAGCTGGGTTCATAGGTCATTAAGAAGCACCTTCGTTTCCAGTATATGTCGCACCCTGTAGGGCTAATTCCAAGCTTACTAATTCGAGGGGGGGGGAGGGGCGAAAATACCTCAGAAGCGTGTCATACACTGCTGCGCACAATTACGGATCAACCCTAGTTTTTTCCATTCAAGGAACCACTCGTTCAAATCATTCTCACGGTAACATTACTACTGGATTCGGAAGCGTTGAAACCCTTAAAAACAAAGTTTCAAAAATTTCGCTTCACCTTTCAACATCTGTGGAATTTTTTTCTTTGAAAAAAAAGTTTCGTCTTCGAGCAATGCAAAATCACGGATCCACTCGTGAAAACAATCACTTATCTGAACTTCAACAGTAAGCAAATCAGATTCAAAACTCTATCACAACTCTTTCACTTAATTAAACACCGAATCTTACATTTGGCAAACAGAAAACAGATTATCTGGGACTGTTTGGACTTTTCTGACCCTTGGAACCACAATTGAACACTGGTGTTTAGAAAGCGAAGAAAGTGATATCATTTCTATTCACCTACCGGATAAGTACTTCCCAGAAGTTAGTCATGAGATTCAGGTCATTTGAGCACGCAGACCACTCAACTCCAGACGCGTGCCACTAAACATGTTGACTGTGCGGAGGGAATGGGCCAGTTTTATTTTCCTTACAGCATACTCCACGATTTTCCAAGCTTGCGCTATTGCGCTTTCGTGATCTATTTGAATGGAAGAGTGCGTTCTTGTTTGAAACACGTGCTTCGTGTTGAGCTTTCAGTTGGGTGTACTAGACATCGTGCCAGTACATAGGTATCAGTTCAGACAGTAACAGACGTGTCGACATCTCCCCATGCGGTGGAATCGAACTAGTCTTAGTGCGATATGTAGAATCGGTGCATGTTCAAGAAATTCGAAGTGTATCCATAATTTTGTACCGCTTGAGGAAGGCGTTCTTCCCCATAATGATGAAAACTTTTCATGGAATCAACCAAATCTTCTGAAACCTTGAGTCTCAGCGTTTTGGGCAGCGAGGAATCCAGTGGTCGGTCATGTCCTCGTATGGCGTGGTTTGAGGGCTGATTCCCTGGACGCAAAAGTTAGGGTGGATCCATACTTTTCAACCGCATTGTAGTTAAACTCAGGACACTATTCAGAGGCGGCATCATATTGTACAACTAGTCCTGTTTCTCTACAATTTACAACAGTGATTTCCAGATTTCTCTACTCGCATAACTCTGACGGTCCACTGTTCCTGTTTGTGACACCGTGTGGAGCGTCGGTGCACTGGAGGATCTATAGTGTTCAAGGAGGTGCGTACTGCTAAAGATTCCTTCTGCCATTTTCTGGGGAACAACAATCATCAAAATGTCGTGGCGATGTAGTCACGCCTTATATTTTTTCCGAGATCGGGGGAAATGTTTTCGAACTTATCCGAGATTCGGGACTGCTAGTCTGTCTGTGTACTATTCATGTTGAAAAGCTATAGAATGCGGAACATATGTCTTCATTTCACCTTTTGAGTGGATGCCGTTGTTGCCTGCTGCATGAAAAAGTTCTTCTAATGCGATGAATATGTCGACTGTCAATCAGTTGTCCAATTGTTCAAACCAGGAACTAACATTGAAATTGAGTGAAAGCAATTTTTAGGATGCTATTGCGTTTGTTTTCGGAGTTTCTCTAACTTATTCGACAGGCTACTATTACATTATTCCATTCACTTCTGTGCCGCAAACAGGTTTTTAACCAGGGCAACCAGAAGTGAATGGAATAATACTAGTAATGCCCAGGTTTGAAGAAAACCAGACTTGGAGACTATTGAGAAATATCCCGCTTCTACATATTATATCTTTCCCGTGAATTAAGAATTTATCCTCCTCTATTATTTCTCAGAAATCTCACGCAAACGAGTCTAGTCCTATGTTCGCATTGCTTACTTCCCATTTTCTGACTAGGACCTCCGCTCGTCAATTGTACCAGGCAGCCTTTCAGAATACTCAGGGTTTGAAGTTTTTCTCCATAAAATGGTATGTCCCAGATACACCTTGCTAGAAATGACGAGAACCTCGGGTTTCTTGACCTCTTTGTTTTCTGGAATTGGATTAAATGCATTCAGAATATGTTAGCGTTGCATGGGTCTACAATGATATCTGCCCCTAGCAAGAGAAGTGTCGAGAGCGTAAACGCATCTGGGAAGACGAATTTTATCGTAGGACCTCTTGAGTATCTATAGTAAAACTGTGTTTTATCCCGTACCGAGCTGCTCGTTCCAAGAAGTTATAAGTACAGGAAGGTCGTTTTCTGTACGTACACTACCGCTCGTAGGATTTCCTCAGAAAGCGAGCGAGGTCGGATTTTCGGGTCGTTTTTGTAAAACTCGCTCCAAAGTCAACTTTTTTTAAGAAGATACTCAATATCCACGCGTTGAGGGCGATCCAATGGTGTAGGCATTGTCGGGGTTTCGTTGAGAACCATGGAAGTTTCGCAATCAACCAGCTCTCCAGACGGTAGAGCTCTACTCAGAAAAATGAAAACAAGTTATGTACTTGTCACAAAAAGAGCCAGAAACAAGTTACTTGTAACATATCTAAGCCGATGTTAGGTACTTGCGATTTATCTCAGGTCATTCAAGTTGCATGCAACATATCGACGCAATGCCGCCTGCAGTGCGCCTCCGATATGTTACATGTAACTTTGATGGCACAAGATAAGTCGCAAGTAACCTAAATCGGCTAAGAACCATTCCCAAGCACTCTCGGGGTCAGGCTTATTGTAGGCGCTGCTGTTGGATCAATTACCCAAGTTTGATGTACCTGCCTGCACACTAGCAGGAAAGGCAACTCATACCCTTTTTGCTTGGCGTGTGGTCTGGGAAGCTTGTGAACGCGTTCCCTGCTTCGCGTGATGGCAGCCCATGGTGAATATATAAATGTAAGTTACATGTAACCTAAGTGTAACTTACATTTAATAAATGTAAGTTACTTGAGACGTTCAAGTAAGTCACGTTTATATTACAAATAACTTGTTTTCATTTTTCTGACTATCCACCACGGTACCGTAATTACAAATCTGGCTGATTGCGAAACTTCTTCAGTTATCAACGCAACCACCGCAAAGCTAAACCGTAGGGTAGCCCTCAACCCAGAATCATCAATATCACCCTATTTGCTCTCAAAGTTGACGATATCCTGAGTTTAAGAACAAAAATAATCCGGAAGCTGAATGCGCGGTTACCGAACACGTTTACTACAAGATAAACTCAAGACGAGAAATTTTGAATACCGTATTTTCTCTTTTAGAAGTAGCTGTACTATTTTATATGTACTACTGTTAGAGATGTACTGTAAATAGAGGATGTGCTTCTAATTCCCAGCCTTCTTTTTTGTGTACTTCTATTAGAGATGTACTTCTAATTGATGGTGTACTTCTATGATTCGGAGCAGTTTTTAAAATTTCCAATGGTAGACTGTCCGCATTTCCGGCAGATTTTCCCAGTATAACCCCAAAAATTTGTATGTATTGAAATTTCAAACCGCAACTACGAAAACTGGCCCAATCGAATTGAGCCTTCTCTAACCACTTATATCATATTTTCAAAACTATCAACCCTTCCCAAGTAAATTTCATGTAAAAATTGTATAAGTCCGGCCCCGCTTTCGTTGACACGTGCTTTATGAGGAAGAGAGACCAATGTGAGTCGACTCGTTAGGCCTTAAAACAAACGAACTGATCGCCTTTCGAGCCGTCCAGAGCAATTGAAAAAGCGCGGTTCTTGAACGAGTTGACAACAGCCCTTTCAGAGGCGAGTTCTTTGCTTCCGCAGCTCACTGTAGGTAAAGTCTACCAATGGTGGTTCCTGATTTTCTCGTCGTTTAAATGATTCCTCTATATAAATGATCCAGTTTTCATAACGCTAGAAAATCTTGGCTTCTCAAGCACCGTTAAAGTCAACGTCTTGGGCTAAAACAAGTCAACTTTGAATGATTAAAACCCAATCACACCAAAATTCTTGTAAATTACTGAAATGAATCCCATGCATTCGTCGTGAATAACAGCGGCATCGAGTTTCAGCTCTGTTGTTTCTTGGCCATTTGATGCTTGCTGAAGTTCCATCTGAAATTGTCCCATACAAGCAATCTTTAACCGAAAAAGGGGTGGCCGATAAATTTTTTCGGAAATGTTCAAACCTCACAATATTCAAAACACTAACCCGAGTACTTCCATAGCTTCCCTCCCCAATCTCTAGAATCACGCAAGCCTCGAAGACTAACCCTAGAGGGCCACTTTATGCTCTGCAAAAGATAACAACTCTAACCTTGTTCATTTTTTTATAGTGGGAGCCGCTCGCGTGGTTCTTCAGCATTATTTCTGCCAACACTTGAAGCCGTAAACAGATTTACTAGAGCCGGCAGCGTCTGTGTTCTCTTCTCGTTGTTTTGCATTAGTGATGGACGCCATCTCAAGACGAGACCGATTCTGAATCTTAAGATTATCCAGAGAACAAACGAAATTGGAAGCTCGAATAGGCTTCACGCATTACACAGAAGGATGCACTTCCGAGGGGAGTGTCCATAAGATTCGTGTGAGTAAACGAGATTATCACCAGGGAACGGATTCTCAGTAAATTCTATCTGGAATTTCTTGTAGAGTTTGTGCTACTGACACGGCCTAAACTACGCGCGTGTAATAGACAAGAAAATATGAGGTTACTACAAGAGTGTCTCATTTGTGATCTCATAATGTAAGAAAGCAGGATGCATTTAATTAATGTGATTCCGACTTTTGTCCGGTTCGAAATCTAACGCAAACCTATAATCCGGAGAAGATTTGAAAAGTTTGAACTCTTGTGTCTAAGAAAGTTTCTTCACCACTCCTGTGCCAGACAGTCGAAATACCAAAGCTTCTCCGACTTTCTTTAATGTTTTGTGTTTACCCGGGTGTTTTTCTCTACGCCCTTGAAAACACATCAGTTTTCCTTGTTTTTTGTGTAGCTAGGCCTCTCTAGTCAACGAAAATGTCAGAAGAGCTCGCAAAGAACCTCCACTTGTAAAGGAAACTAGGTTGACAACCTAGTAAACTGGAATTTGAACTTCGCGTCGAAATCATTTCTGAAGTTTCTTTGCATTAGGTGGCCAGGTCGTAGCCATTTTCGAAGTTTTTCTGCACGCGGAGTTCGTAGCACCGCTGCTTTCAAAGTTATTCAACGGTTGGAAGATTATTCTACGAAAAAGTTCTAGTTGATCGACAATAAAGCCTTTTTCCGGTGACCATAACTTTTTGGAGTTCATTTTTGAAGCCTCAGGCTCCGTGAGTGGTCTCTGAATCTCAACTGTTAGAGTGCTAAAAAATTAAGAAGTGATTTTCACCTCGCACAATGTCTCAAGTTGCTGTACGGTCATACAATGACCAGATATGTAATGAATGAGAATGAGATAGGGCGAATTCCCCATGCAGCGAATAGTACATACCCCCCCCTCCCTTCTGTGAACGCTGGGACCTATGACGAAATCCCGCAGGAACATCTTTCTCGCTGATCTTCTGAAATGCGGATTCTAGCAAACGAATAATTCTGCCTTCGGTTTTTGCGTACACCCTGCACTCTCTCTCTCTTTTCCAATTTTAGGCCCAATTTGTCCTTCTTCGGCAGACAGCCATCCTTGTGCTGTCATTACCGAAAAAAGCACTTGAAATTGAGTGGTGACGTCCAGAGGGGAAGAGAAAAAGCGACGAAATTCATCTTGTAGAATTCAATTTGACGAAACTGAATTTGCCATCGCACTTTAGAGTGGTTTTGGATGGGAAATTAAGCGGAAAGTGGAATACTTCAAAGTGTTGGGTTCACAGAAAGCGATGCTTCCTGCTTTCTCCACCTTAGAGGCATAGTTCAACCTCAGAATCAACGTTCTGTTTTTCTATTTATCCTGAAAAAGGTACCAAAATGATTCAAATAGTACCTCTAAAATCGCTCAAAGCTCCTCACAAACGGAATTATGGCTCGCCCAGAATTCCTTTATTTTGAGCGCGAAAATTTGGTGGACGAGTTATGTCAGGCCTGCATTTCTCTTCATTCGCAGTCGCTACTTGAGAGCGAACGGTAATGAAGAGACAGACCAGAACAGGGGTGAAAAATTGAAAACGCGGTTCAAAATTAACATGAAAATCATGAATTTCATGGCTGAGGGTGTACTGAGCCTCTCAAGAAAGCCTTTTTTGTATTACAGACTCTTCACTGGCTTTCAGTGGAAATTTGAAGCTCTCCCGTCTTCTTCTCTTTGAAAGCTTCATAGCTATGGCAGATACTTACCAGAAAATTCAGAGGTAGTTATCTGTAAAGAAAACCTAAACAATTCGGCATGTTGATAGGTCTGTCTCAAAAAGGAAGCTTTATAATACGTTGTTTTTTGTTTACGTCTGTGAGAATAAGCTTGAGTGATTAGGGCCGCTCGGGGATGAGGAATGCAACTGCGAAGGGACAAAAATTAGGCACATCTAAATGTCTCCTCCCAATTCTTTCGAAAAGTAAACTTTGCAGGGTAACTCCTGTTTATCCTCTTCCTTTACCCTTTTCTCAGAGAATGCACTGTTGCATAGCAAATGGTGCTCTGTAAATAGCACCCTTTTTCGTTGTTATTCACGCGTCCATCTGGCAGCTGCATGAGAGAAATTCGATCCTGCTGTACTCTTTACAGCAACTCTGTTTTCTTAACCAATTAGCGACCACATTTGTACGGAAAACCCCGTCTGCTCCTACACTTCCTCCCTGCTTCAACAAACTTCGATTTGAGAGCAATTGAGAAAATTATCGCGCCATGAAAGCGTGGAAAGTTTCCAGAGTAGGTGGAGATCTTCGAATTCTGAGGTTATCCGACAGGTTCTGTCCAGAACTTTCAGTTGATAAGAGAGGACCTAAAAAGAGGC
Organism: Aplectana chamaeleonis; assembly: GCA_029168955.1. Lineage (NCBI taxonomy): Eukaryota > Metazoa > Nematoda > Chromadorea > Rhabditida > Cosmocercidae > Aplectana > Aplectana chamaeleonis. The sequence continues at coordinate 294,209 of JAPDOI010000560.1, forward strand.
ATTCCATGATAGGGTGTCGGGCAACTGCTTCTTGTGTGACGAGAGAAAATCGTTGAATGCAGGAACCTCATAATGATATGTAGTGATGCCCGGCAGTGCTCAATCATACAGATGGTCGTCGACTTTATGTGGATCGCATTGTTCCTTACTACGACAGTTTTCTATTTTCTGCAGTCAGAGCCTGGGAACATTTTTGAGAGCTTCTGAAAACTGGGCATCGCGGATTGACGGAGTCCACCCACACTAGTATGAACGACAGATTCGCCATGACAGGACCAAACGGTTCGTTGTTGAATAATCTTGAGCTCGAGAGATTCTCACATCCAAACTGCACATCAAGAGCTTCTAATTTCCAAGTACTTTTGGTAGAAAAAGACATAAGCAATTCCCTTTACCCATAATGTTCAAATCGCAAAGCCATTGATGATGCAAATTCCGCTACAACACTAAATACAAGGAATAGACCCAGGTTGGGATTCGAAACCTTTCGGAGGAATGCTAGGTTAGGTCTAACCATACAGCTTCCTCATACAGTAGCGCTCGCAGATTCTGGTCACAATGCATGTAGCGAAGCTTTCTCGCGATTTTCCTCCCTCTATCATAATATATGAGATTTGCATTCAAATTCATTTTTTTTCCAGATCTCATAGTCATTTAGGATTTAGGTGAACAGGGCTATTCGAAAATCCGCATATGACTTTTTACAATTTAATCTCAAACAAGCGAAAATTCAAAAATAGATTTTATTTTGATGCACTGTGCATACATAGCGCTCTGCAGCTTAAAGGCAGTGTTCGCGATGATTTTCGTCCCCGAGTTTTGCACTTAAAACAACGTGTTTCCAACCAAGTGTTACCAAAATTACGAAGAAATGGCGAGAATTGCCCTAAAACGCCTTATTTTAGGGATATTATTCTTTAGCCTGGACTAGATGTCCGATTGGATGAACATGTTCACGGTGGTTGTCACCGGTAAAAAATGGGGCTAATTGAAAATGGCAGAATATTTTAGAAAAAATAATATTATTTAGGGTCCGAATGAAATAACGGAGCAACAGAAAGCGAATATTTACACAGAACGGGCCCACAAATGATTTCTTTGTCACAGTGAACAGTTCCTGTGAGAGTAAGCAGGTGGGGTGAGAGAAAAGGATTTCGTGACCTTGTGGTGCGTTTTTCTCGATTTCTTCGTCATTTAAGTTTAACCCGGGGGGCCAAACAATCGATTAAGTGAATAATCTCAAAATCGAAGATTATCGTGAACACTGTCTTTAATACTATGTTTTCGTACTGCACAACACACCAACAATTTTCATATAAATTTTCAAAAAAGGTAACCTTTATATTTCCAACTAAACCCTAGCGAGCGCCGATATCTCTCACCAATATCCCAAATAACCTCCCAGATCCTGGAAATGTTCAACTTCAAGGGAGCTATCGAACGAGGACGCTAAATCGGGAGAAAGCGGCGCCACATCGTCGCCCAACGCCGAGCCGTTCTGTACATACTTATGGCGTTCACCCAGTGACCTATTGGTGTGCATCTGAACATAATCAGACTTACTATAAAGAATGCAAAAAAAACTTGAGGTGATTCTTTTGAAGGGACTCGAAAGTGTATTAGTCGTTCAAATTCTCCCGACCATCTGCTTCTATTCCATTAACCTTCTAGCACTGGTCGCTGTGGCAATTGTGGTCGCTCTGTCCCAGGCGTCCGTCATCGCTGCTCCGCTGCTGGATTGGCGGTTATCAATGGTCGCTGATAACTGCTCCATCGCTGCCAACTTGCCAGCGACTGACTTGTTTTTTGTCAGATCGCCGCAGCAGCGGAAGCACAATCGCAGCGATGGAAAACAGCTTCGATGCAGCTAAAACAAGACTGGAATGCATGCCATACTAATGTTCTTACATTTTCTTCATTGAGACTTGAGCCCATGGTTCTCTTTTTAATGCTTACCTCGTTATATGTACTCACCACTTCCCTCGACTCTTGGTGGCTTAACACAAATACATAACTAAATTTGTTTGACATAGGCCAGGATCATACTTCCAGCTACGAGCGACGCGACGCAATGTTTTCCATCATTATCGACCAAAATTCGATTAACCTGTTATACACTGTCGCTGTCGCTGGTCGCGGGAAGTATGATCCCGGCCTCGAGCTAGCAATAAACCACCTTATTTTTCCAGTCAATGTCGTTGCAGGGAGAACATCGTTCATGGATTTCCTGTTTGGATAACTTATTTGTTGTCGGTAGTGTCTGGAGCTTACTCGAAAATTTTTTTTATTCCGAGTATCTGAACCTTCCTTCGATGGGGCAGTCAATGGCGCTGTTCCTTTTCTCGTCGGCAACTGCATTATCCGCCGATAAGCCTATTCATCAGAGCGATCAGAGGTTGAGAAAGCCCGTCGTCGCAACAAAAGATTCGTTGATTGTCCGCTCGCACTTCGGCATTTAAAGCCGTCTGCATACGTTCTCATCTAAATTGGATCTAAGACGCCTTAGGCGAAAAGCGAACAAAATGTCGTTGTTGATACGAATTGGCAATCATCTCCGGCGGCAAAATCTTGGCTTCTGCGACTGTGCTCATCATCAGTAGACGTTTTCTCGGGAGAGTAGGTAGATTGAGACGCTAGAAAATAGCAATTTCCGCTTTGCACGCGCATTTACTTGCGCATAATTATAATTACCGGACGGATGTAGAGTGCTACCCACTTAAGAAATTGAGAGACCTAAGAATTAGACGAAAGTGTAGACATTTTTGCAGAGGTGTGTCAGACAAAATGCTGCTTATCAAATTCCACTGCTTTACTGGATAAGTATGTACATACATGTAGGGTTTTGCCTCAATTGCGATGCGAAATACTGAGATTGTCTCCATCAAAACACTTTAATAGACTTATAAAAAAAAATCTGGAAAAAATATCGGAGCAGCCAGTAATAGCTATCGGTCAACATGCTCGCCCGGAAAGTGCGCAATGCGGCAGTGTTTTCGACGCAACTTTGGGAGTCCTACCTGGAAGGCAAACCTTTCTCCTCTGTTGGGTTAGTTTCCGATGATACATCTTCTTGTCCGATCGGTGGAGTCCCTTCCGGGCAACACTTTGAAGACGAGGTATAGAAAATGAACTTGAAAACGTCCGACTTCGTGCGTCTGTACCTCACTTCAGGGCCAGGCAAACCGTTGTTCAGAACCACGATGGAGCTACGTCCCCCCACCTTGGAGATCAAAATTTTGGAATAATGTCCAAACTTTTACGGCCCCAGTCTCTGAAAAAAAAACTGTATTGCAGATTAGCATTGCAAATTTCCAAAAAAAAATTGAATTTGAATTGTTTATTTATAAAAAAAAACTGCACTCTTGATCCCGCTGAATACCCTCGGGCACTCTAGTTTCGGCGTGCCCTTTGCTATAGAGTAACAACATCTGTATTGGGAAATAAGTAGTTGAAATTCTTACACAGATGGCCCCACGATCCCATTATGACATAACGATGGCGGAAGATGAGGTCAAATCAAAGTAGAAATAAAAAAACGCTAGATGCTTGTTCTTTTCTTGCGTTAATAAGTTCCATCCTAATAGTGATCGTGCTATGAGCTAGCAAAAAAATCAGGAATTCTTTGAAAAATGACGAATTAGACGAGCTTAAGCTGATAGTAGCTTTCTGCAGTGAAAGAAACTATGGTGTGGATACAAAACGTTTCTTAATTTGTCATAGATTTCCACCTCGGTGTGAACAGAATTTTGACGTTATTCGCAGACTGTTTGGACTCTCGATAACAACTCGCCAATCACAAGGCTACCCGACACCTCGGCGCAAACCTAGTTGGAGGGGGTAAATCTCGGAGTTTCATTAATATGACCACAGGTTCGACCTTATCTTGGGTTCTCTATTTGGTGTACTAGATGGTGCTGGACCACTTGGGTCTTGTAATGAAAATTCGAGAGAAGCACTTCAGGAAAAGATACGTACACATTTGGAAAACTCTCGAGGCCAAGTGTACAAGACACCACACATCCTAACCAAACCTTATCGGTGACTGTTTTTACTTCTTCCACCCTTTCAGAGAGAACAGTTGTCACTAAACATTTGTTTGCACTTTTCTACAGAAAGGGAAGGCGCAGTTTCTGTCCTGAACTCTGCCCTAGAAAAGGCACACAGCGAGGAACAAAAATTCCGTGGTTTGTAACATATTTCAAAGAACAGATCCTTTAATCAGGGTGAAGCTACATATGTACAAGAATTCGGAATCGAGATTTTTAGGCGTAGGAAGCAATGAGCTGTCTCCGACGGAGTCGCTAGATTCTCCGAGATATGAGCTGATTGCTGGTCAGGAAGACGATCGGCGGATGACCTTTTTCAAGCAACACGTCTCCAAAGGTTTGTGCCTATTGTTTTGTATTGTTACTCAGACATTCAAATGCATAAAGTATATACCTACTGCTAATAAACAGATACGCGGTTGGCTAGGCGTTCAATCTTCTTCAATCTACCCTTTGTTATAAGAATGGACCATCATTGTTGCTCGCATTGAGGTGCAAGCAGTATTTCAAAGTTCAGCAAACTGCCCCTGGCTAAAGAAGAACACCCGAGAAGTAATGGACGAATTCCAGTCGTGTTTCGGCTTTGAATCTACCGTAATACACACGTCATCGGCAAGTGTTTTCTAGCGCCCGATGGAATGTGGCTGCAGTTGTTGAGGTAATGGGAAAGGAGCATGACCCGGGGGTGGGTCACCTGTGTGAAGGTCTCCGAGGATTAACAGCTGTGGTCCCAATATGGATCATTAGCACATTCCACGAATTCCGCGACTCGACAGCTGTCATATGCAACGCCCTCTGTTGATGAGATAGCGTTCAGCAAGCGATTCGAAAGGTGAAAATTTGCGAGGTTTATCACAACGCGGGGCAGTTATTCTCTTTGCAATCTTCGCAACAATATTGATTTTGGGGAAAAAATTTAATTGAAACTTCCATACACAGGGTTTTGGGCCCTCAGCGCGGGTGAAATTCGTAATTTGAACAGTGAACTGCCAGGACGAAGAGAGAAACTCGTGGATGAAATTAAAGGGCGCTGCCCTCATGAAGGAATTCAAGGGCCGAATGCATCTTCTGGCCGGGTTAGGGCAGGGGCAGGGCAGTCCACGCCTTTGAAACTCTCCGTAAATCACAAAATCAATCGTGCCCCTGCCGCCCCAGCTAGGAGGCTGGGGCAGCTAGAGAAGCGAAAAACACTGCTGGGGCACGATTGATAAGATGATCCTGTGCCCTAGCACAGCGATCGTCAAAGATGCCGACTGCCCTGCCCCAACCAGGTACGTTGACGCATCCGGCCCCGGGTCAATGAATGTTCATTCATTCAATGACTACATGAGCAGTCGTCGCGTGAAAAAAAGTGATAGAATAAAGATGGCGTTTTAGGATTTTCGCGTCATGTGTCGCTTCGGAAATTCTTAATTTTCCATGCCTCTCCTTAGAGTTTGCGTTACATGGATTTATCCGAAATTGAACAACCTAAATATTCAAACCTTATTATTGAATGGAAACAAGACCTATTTAAGGTCCCTCTGGGAGCCGCCGTCCCTTGAAGATGTGAGTCCAAGAGAGAATAGGTTGCTGCGAAAAATTCGTGATTCCTAACTGAACCAACAGGAATCGCCAGTCCTCCGGCGATTGCAACAAATAACACAACGGAAAAATACTGTATAAATGAAATGACGGATCAAACGCTTATTCCGAACCCCTCGGACACGATTTGAACAAAAATTTTTATTTGGAAAGAACAAACAGTACAATATATGGAAAAAATGGAATATCCTACAGCGACATTATCGAATATGGGCAAAACACAGAACGGGAGAGGCAGAGACCACTCAGCGGTGGGTATGACTGGAATCAAAACTGAGTGGCCACCCACCCCTCACCGTGCTTCTACGTCGAAAACTCACTCTCGCTCCGGCGAGCTATCATGGCGCAAAGACAGTTATTCGAATTTTATCATCCCTTAGACCACCCAATTATCGTGATCACTTGTATATGTCGTGTGACTGCCGGCGCCTGGGTTTGTTAGTACCCTTACCTTGTATTCATTTTACCTCACTATAAACCTTTTGCCTACATCATGGCTTGAAATCTCATAGCGCAGATTTTCCATTTTCCAAATGTATGCACGTTGGATCATTATGGCTTACCCAGAAGAGAGATGTGCTAACTTCAAAACAACTTTATCCCTCCGAATCTTCCTAATGGAGCTGAATAAACTGCTCCTTCAAGTCAAGCTAGAGCAATATGTAGTAGATTGCAGGCTGACGTGGTTTCCTTGAGGAATGGTAAGAACACTTATTCAAGCACGCCTTCTTTTGGTTAAAGAAAAACTCCGTAAATCGTGTAGGGTATCGGAGAAAATGGTTAAATGCTCTCGAATAGACTCAATTACCAATCAGTTCATGAGTACATAATTTTCAAAGTTAAAACCAATCAGCCACGCATCAGGCAGTAAATCCGATGCAAATAACAGATAATCCAGCTAATCATGTCAGTCTTCGGCGTATAGAGCAGCGTTGACGTCAGAAACGCTGTGCAGATTGAATTTCTTCCCTAGGGTCGTTCGCAGATGACGTCTTTGGGAAGAAAGAACAATACAAAGAAAAGACCATAGTTGTGCGGTCAAAAATAACTTTCTTGTCAGGAATTTCTGAATATCAAGCATGGCACACGATTTGCACATACGAAGCTAATTTGCCCTAAAATATGAATATAAGTGAATCACACCTAAATTCATTTGAGCTCACTTATCTCGAATCCCATTCCTCACCTATCTATCAACCATCTGCTGAAGAATCAGTGGTCATGAATGATCGATTGCTTCTGCCCGCCAATAGGGAACAGACGAGAAGTTTTTACTGAAATCGTGCAGAATGTAAATATTTGGACGCTGTTCTTCGTTATTGCACAAATTCCGGGGTCTGGAAACTTTGAAGAATGAAGTTTGCTGCACCCAACCTACGTAGACATCGAACGAGGCCAAAAGCCAGTTATTCTCTATGTACCCTACTAGTGATGTGCTAGACTTTAACCACGAAAATGTTCCCAGATCAGGGACACTTATTTGCATAGCGTTGTCCAACGTGCTTGTTTGAAGTAAGGTGCATGAAAAGTTGCAGCAGTAGAAGCGTCCCAAAGGGAAGCGCGTTGGTGACAATGTGCACGCATCATGGTGCAACTAAATCACGTCACAGTAGTTTGCTGGCGCGGAGTCACGACAGGTCTTCTATTTCAGTGCTCATTGCTGCCATGTTTTTCAAATAAAGCTATTTTGGCTTAATCCGAAATTTTTCAAATTCAGGTCCTCTCGTTCTTGTGCTGACCTCCTCGACACCGTCCTCAGCACGAATTTTCCTCTCCCATTCACAAGATGAGATAGATGCCTTTTATCCGCCGCTTCCGCATGATACACGGCTGGCACATGCTGTTTCCAAAGGCGAAAGTTCTGACACCAATCGAGTTCTCATCACCTGGAAGGCAGTTGATCGTATAAGGTTTGTAAATGAAAGTGAAAGTTTGGTTATGCATGGAAGGCAAAGGTTTGGGGTATACTGGGTGGCAGCAGAAATCGTTCCTTAAACGTACACACTGCAAAACGAATTTTTAACTGTGTATTGATCAATTGAGGCGGCCCTTACATAAGTATGTCTGCGATAGGGGTGCGGCAACAGTTTCACCTACGAGCTCTACATAATCGCTTTGAATCGACCACCTGCTCTTCGGAGCAGCTAAATCTGCTTCTGAGGAGCCTTTCAATGCGACAAGGTCGTCGATTTGAAAATGTGTAGTGGTTGAATCGGACCACCCGAAATCACAGTGAGTGTGAGTAGGGCTAAATGTAGATATAGATTTGGCACTTAGCTTACTTGATTAGTAGCAGATTAGCGACCCATCACCCACTGAAAAGTAAGTTTCCGGGATGGATTCTCTAATTTTGTTAGCTGCCTTTGCATTGCTCAACATATCTCTGAAGAGGGCGTGGATTCGAAAAGTCAGGCACCTATTAAGCATTCCAACTACCAATCTCCTTTGTAATAGCGGATTCAATTTTGAAATATTTTTTTTTCATTTCATTGTCAACACGCCACGACAACATGTCAGGCGATCTGCGTTGAAATCATAGACAAAAAAAACGGCGTAGAAAGCTGGCCATTGGTCGGGAAAGCTACACAAAAAAATCCCTCGCACAAACTTAAAGGCATCGTACACGATGAAAACCGAATTCCAGCTTTTGTGTTGTGTCGGACTAGGGGGTCATGACAGTGTCACTCAGAAAGTTTGGAGTTCCAAAATCGCCTCTGAACGGAGATCTTTTTACCTGAAAAAGGCTTCCTGGGTTTTGGGGGCCGGCCTTGGGGTCGATTCGTTGTTACAAGGAGCAAAACTCTGTGGTCGCTGCCGGCGATCGTGCGTTGACGCGTCGTAGGGCGCAATTCACATGCCACTTGATTTCACGTTCGGCATCGATCGAAAGCAGCTGAGAGCGATGGACGCAGCAGGTTAGTAACCCTTTTCAGTTTCTTTCAAGAAAAAAAGATCGCTCGTCTGATTGGCATCCTCGGTGAATTGCTTCCGACGCTGCGCCAGGGAACGAATCGTAAAAGTGTTCCTTGCGTTCTTCGCGCAACTATCCCAAAGTGATGTTGGCGGGAACTTCAAATTTGTATTGAGCTTTCTTGAAATGGGTTTTTCGTGAAAAGTTGACGTTTCTGAGGGGGCTTTTTGCAACCGTCAGTCACTATAGGGATATAACAACACGAAAAAGTCAAAAACCCAAGTATGGTTTTCATCGTGTACGATGCCTTTAAAGGCATCGTACGCGCAAAAAACCGGATCTCATTTTTTCATGGTTTTGCGCAGGCAATTCTCTGTCATACAGAATAAGAGTAAAAAGGCTCCACAAAACCATCAACTTTCGCAGAAAAACTCGTTTCAAAACGTCTCGAAATATTCTCTTCGCACCCCTCCGTCAATTTCTGGTGCAATACGTCGGACGTTTTTTTCGCCAACTTCGGATGTGTTTTTTGCTTTAAACTTACTAGGTGGGTATATTTTTCTTGCCTTCCGTTCACTGGAACTTACTCTGAAAAAAGAAGTGCCAATTGGGCAAGTCTGGATGTAAGAATTTCCCGAAATAACAATTTCGAATGCTGAATCATCTGCGCCTGTGATGGCGCTTCTGTTCCTTGTGCTAGATGGTTGGTGAAAACTGGTGGCGGATCGTCATTTTGAACCACTCCAACTTCAGAACCATATGTTTCTGGAGCGCAAAACTTCACCGAAGTGGTCCACCGGGCTAATTCATGAAATTGAGCTTGACAAATGGAAATTGGTTTTCAGCGAGAATGATGCCTTTAAGGTGCGACCAACTCTCTAAAAGATCGTCAACTAAAAAGGAGCATTAGTGATCAAAAACGTCGCTGTTGTTCGACATATGAGGTTCGCTCGTGGCAGATTCTTCGAAATGATCTGTAAAATTTCTATGGTATTTCGAAAAACTTGCCTTTCTATTTAATGAAGGTTCACCTACCTCCGAAACGTGATCCACCCTATGCAACTTAAAGTCAGTCAATTGCTATGTTCATGAGTTGAAGGCATAATACGCGCAACTTACCTGTCAATTCATTGTCTCGTCTATTTTGAGAATTCGAAAATTTGACGAAGGTAACTCGATGGTTGACGTGTTTATTGGATTGTGCTGAAATTTTCTCAACCTCACCTGGTTCAGGTCGGCAGAGAGCGGTCGGTATCGCTTCTGCGCCATCGTGTCTCGTCGGATTCCGGACTGGGCAGTTTGCGGTGAACTGAATGAAGGATTGGAGTCAATTCACTGTGTACCGCAGACGAACAACTCTATGGTTATTCGAAAATTACGGTAAGTTTTCAATGTAGCCACGACAGACTTGCCCAATCAGAGATGTAGAAGGATGTTTTTTTTTCATTTCAGGCCAGGAAAGCGCTACTTTATCACACTTTTCGTTCGGGATTCGCTTCACGGTAGCACTTCTTCATACGAGGCACTTGAGGTTAACCTGCGGAAGACCACCGACACCATTAGTCCCGAGACGAAAAATAATGGGGTAGGTACTGTTTACAAGCAATGAGGTAGCGAGGGGCCTTTTCTTCGTTGAACGAGATGCTGGAATGAGCAGATGATATTTTTCGAAATCTTCAATGACGAGGAAGTATACATGCAATTAGAAATATGCTTGTCTTGTAGGTGCAATCACTTCATAACGCCGTGTTGGAAAAAGGAAATTTGCCAGCAAGGAAAGGCGCAACGCTTGAATACCAGTTTGTGGTTCCAACAAACGCGACAAAAAGTAGCAAGGTGGGTGGTCTGGAACAAACGACTTCTGAATAGAGGTGCCTTCTCCATCAACTCAGTAACAGTAACACAAATTATTCTTCTCTAATGGAATCCAAAAATACCTGTACCGCATTCCTGAGCTCAAAATAGCGCCGACGACCTACGTCAATGCCGATGTCAGCTGTCGGCGGGAGATCTTGCTGATGAGATGTTGTACAGCGAAAGTATTCCCATTCCGCGGCTAGCAAAAGACTGGAAACAGCAAGTTCGAAGAATGAATTTTTTCGAGGGTAACTTGCTTGGAAATTAGATAATAAGATCTAGTATTTACGCACTGATTTGAAAAAAATTGCTGGATTACTTACATAAACATAATTTTTTGATAGCGCTAGAGTCTCATGATTGAAGATAGCGTCCGCGCAGAAAACCACATCTAGTTTTCACAGTCCACGGCGACGGAAAAAGCAGTTGTGCGGTTGCGTACTTCCATAAAGCATACTGTAGGTTGCGCCGAAATCGACGGCAGAATCGTAATTTTTTTTCAATTTTTAGGGAGAAACGCCGAAAATGTTGAGAAACGATAGGTTTTAACTCTACCCCCCCCCACCACATTGTCAATACACCTGAAGTCTTTGTCATACAAAAATTACAAAAAAATGTGAATAACAGAGAATAATTAGTTTTTCCTGTTGTTCCTGCGTGTATCCGTTGTAAATATTTCAGGTGTACTGAAAATTTTGTGCGTGGGAGAAAACTCACCGTTCTTCAACGTTCCCGATGTTTTTTTCCAAAAGTCAGGAGAAACTAAAAACTTTGCCGTCAATTATGTCTTAACCTACAGATGCTTAGTGGAAATACGCAACCGCACAATCATCTGTTTCCGCTGCTGTGGGCAGAACTTTGCAAAGCTCGAGGCCTCAATGTTACGGATCCATGACATTATAGCCCGGTGAAGATGGCTCCGTGGGTCCAGAACGCTGGGTGCTTGGTTGGTCATCTAGTATAGGGAGTAGATGCTTCACGACATTCGGAGTAGATTAATTGCTGAACATTCCAATCAGTAGAGGTCACAGCAGCTAAACACGCTTATCAAGACAGCACCAATGGGCGGTAGCTGAACCATATGGGACTTCTGTTGAACAGAACATCGGTTTCAGTTCAATTGTGAAGTTTGTTTGTCCAGGTGCTCCTCATCGTTCACGCCTGTGAGGGTTATGTACGAATGTCGGTGTATCGGAATGGGAAGCTGCTCAAGCGAAGCGAACCATTTTCTGGGTTCAGACGGTAGGTGCTTCCACAAGTCTACTTTTCTTAGATTTTTAGGTGAACATTTTAGTGTCTTTAGCATCGAAAATTTCAGTAATAAGAATATGCGCTAAGTTTTTCTCTTGACTCCAAGCATGTGGCATTTGTAGAAATTTATAAGTACAGTTTCGCTTTCCAGATTCCTCGTGGTCAACGTTCATTCCGGTCAACTCCGATTCCAGATTAGTAACGATGACCCGAAATCGAAGACTGTTCACCTCTGGGCAAGCACCCAAGCTGAGCTGTCTCCATATCCCAAACTACCAGAAGACACCAGGTGTGTTGAAAAATGATTCTAGGAGCAACGGCTTTCCCACCTAGCCGGCCTTTCCCTGTGGGATACATTTTTCTGTTTTCAATGCCGCCGTTTTACATACCGCGTTATTATCGCCTTCTACCGCAATTCAAACCAAAGTTCGCTGTTGCACTTCCGGTATTACCTGTGGTGACGTTTATGATGAGTTTCCGGAAGTAACACAATAGCAAAGCAAATAGATCAATATGATGGGCTTTTCCCAAGTGAATTCTCAACGAGGCTCCTCTCCAGAACATGACAAGGGTCACATTGTTGCACTATTGTGTGCTCCTTCTTCCCGAGCCAATTACTCCATCAATCATAATCGTTGTTTGACCACAAGCTAGCTTCCCAACAACGAAATCTTACACTTTGGGCAGAGTTCTGAAAACTGGCTTTTCCAATGCTTAGCATCCTAGTGCGGTACCACGAGAGGAACCAAAATGGTAGCGTGACAGGCTCTGAAGATTTGCGCCTTAAAATTCAAAATATTTTCCCACCTTGCAGGAGCCTCAATATTGTTGCTCTTGTCGAAATTTATACATTTTGAATCACTGGATCCCGCTTCAAGTGGCCTCAAAGGTCAGAGCCGGGTCAGGTCTTTGGAGGCGATGTCAGTAAGCATGATGTTGTAGGAAATCTGCCATAGGCCCCTTTTAGAGCGCAATCGCTGACCGCTGCGATGGCCTGTTTTGAATGCAGATCAACGTGCGACGCGATCTCGATCGATGCTCGTGGCTACCATCCCATCGTGTCGCACAGGGATCGAACTCTGAAAGAGGCCTTAGCCGTCGTTCATACTTCCGCGGCCGAGCGGGGCAGGGAGGTGAAATTCTATAATATCGATCGTGCCGCGCCGCGTCATCAATATTACAGAAAGCACTGTGTCGCGCCGCTCGGCGGTAGAGGTATAAACGACCCCTTAGTCTGCCTAAGGCCGCACTGCGCCGTCCCCCCCCTAGTGGGCGGATCTATGCCTGTCGACTCGAACGCACTGCATACGGCGCAGTCCGGCCTGTTTCGCCGTTAATTTTTTTATCGTGTATCGCGTACGGTTGCGCGCGTATGCTGCGTCTACTTTTCCCCAAACGTTTTCTCGCTCTCTCCCCTCGCTCCGCACAAGCGCGCGAAGGAACACAGTAAGTTTGGCTCCAAAATGGGGGACACATGCTTATCGACCGGGCTGGCTACAGCATATCTGTCAACTATGACTAGGACCTAACTGATATGACTCTGTTCATGCAAGCCTACCAAGTTCATCTCACGAACATTCATTCTTATCTTTGCGAAGCGCCGAAATTCTTGGCCTCATTAATGGGCGTTTAAATTAAATTTTTCCTCTGCCTATACCTTGAGGAATGAATACTTCTGTTTATACTAGTCGGGTTTTCGTGAGCGAAAGTAAATATATGGTACAAAAAATACAGACTGAAGTATGAACGTTTCTGATTCATTCTCTAAAACAGTAGTCGTCTATTATTGCCTGTGCCCTTTGCCTATTGGTGTGCTTAATTGAGCGGTGGAAACAAAAACAAATGTAATCTTCAAGAAATTTTTCTTTTATTTTTCAGAAAAAAAGCTCAGATCCCTATCTCCGTTCTGTTTTTCAGTGTTAAAGTGGTTCGCCGCTCGTGCTCCACGGCAACATTACAGTGGTTGCGATCAGCTGATGAGCATGCCGAATACTGTATCTATATGCGACGTGAGAACGCCAACTATTTGGAGGAACTCGTCAGTAAGGTGGGGATCTGTTTTTTCTACGAGAAGGAAGTGAGCGAAAATTAGATTAATCCATCACTAGAAAGCTTTCCGATTGCGTAATCAACATTGAGAGAGAGAGTTTCATAGTTCGCCTCTATCAAAAATACAATACGCACGCCAGTTGTGATAACACTGTGATAAGAACGGTGCGGTTCATACCAGGGCTGTGCTCTAAAACGTTAAGGGGTTTGCGCGGTTTCCTCTCTCAAAAATTAACGAATAACGCTTGACTAAAAAGCCTTAAAATCACGTAATTTAATTAGTTAATTGTAGTGGAATTATGGCTCTGATTGATATGTAACCTCTGATGATTTATTAATTCTTGATGTGGTCAGGTAGTGTTTTTTTTCTTATTTTCAATGAAATGAAAATTTAACGTGTTAGCGCTATAGCGGGTTCACGCGGGATTTTAAGAAAATTAACGAATAAAGCTTAGCTAAAAAAATCTATTAACGCACACTCCCTGATCACTCTGTAATTCTATATAGCGATAAGCCATGAAACGATAACACGTGGCCACGACGATTACAGCAAATCGTCGTGGCCACGTGTTATCGTTTTGCAGTTCCTGTAGCCTAGCCTTATGTAGCGGTGGTGGTTCTGCATTTATCAAGCCGCTCTTTATTGTATTCAAGCTGCCCCTCACATTAGTAAGCTTCTACAAGCAAACTAGCCAGGGTGGGAAGGCTGCCAGTTACAGGGTACAAAAAAGTATTGACTGTTCTTTCTATTTGTTATCGTCCGTGTTTTTCAATTAGGGAGCTGTTTTCACTCATTGCGTGCAAAGTCTTTCGATCGATAGCCGTAATCTCCCCTTTTCGGTCAAGCAGCTTCCCAATCAAATGACCCAGACCATAACTCTGAGAGGCTTGGCTGAGGAATAGCCGAAAGATCACGAAATGCCTTCTTTCCGTGTTGTAGCCGAGAGATACACGAGGAATAGCTGGCTGCCGCTAGATAGCCGAAAATTAGCCGCCAAATAATGCTTTCCTCGAAATAACAGAGAAATAATGGAAGAAGGCATACGGCGCATTCTGGAAGTATGATTCAGAAGTCAAAACCGCCGTTTGTTCAGTTGGCCACGTTCATGATGAATGGAGTGTTTATTTCTAAATTAAAATTCTAAGACAGCTTTGATTTCAGCAGAGGTTATTTCACCACTTCCCGCACGCTCAGGTATGAGGGTTGGTTCGAACTTTCCAACAATTTTTGCGGGTGTTTTTCTTTGCAGAAAAATGCCTTGAATTGACACGATTTTGATTTTTTTTTAATCAATGTAGCGTCTATCCTTCATTTCGAAAGCGAATTTACATAGTTTAGGCTTTCAACTTCGTGTGCGGAGCGAGGGACGAAACATCGAGAGAAGTGTTGGCAAGAAAGCGCAGCTCACCCGCGCACACCCACGCGATCAGCAGCAGTAAATTTCAGTTTGAAATAGAGGATAGAGGACAAAAAAAGCACCGAAATGTCATCTAGTGTCAACTACAAAAGGCGAGAAACAAACGAAATAATCATGAGCAGAAAAAATACACAAAAACAAGACTTTGACCGTGCCGCAAAGGGTATCATTCCACCGATGGCTATCACGCGACTCTTATACACATCGTGAGAAGAACTGGCCTAAAATACAGACTCGGGGCGGAAATAAAAGATGCAGCTGCAGTCAGCTGTTTCTCAAAGGGTGAAACTCGTACGAGGCCAAGACTTGAATCAAATTGCTATTGGCAAGATATGCTGCATAGGGAAGCGTTTTCGTTTTATAGCAAGGTGCCCTACGATTCGGAACAGAGTTTACTCGGGTCCATCGCGTCCATGTGCGCGCTTCTGCTGATTCTCCTTCTCCCCACACTCCCTTGCCGTCTCTCCGAACGCTTCGCACACGCACGTGAAGGAGCAAAGTAAACTGCGCTCCGGAATAGAATATGAGCGCTTACACCCCGTCCTGCTCACATAATGATCAATTGACCAGTCCAAAAATTGTTACATCTGTGAGAATGAGGCTGTGAAGGGTCAGAGTAGTTTCACCCCAACACTTACTTCTAGCATAGTAACAATGCTAATGCAAGACGACATTTTCGAGTCGCACCAGAGTTCCACAAAAAAGTGTGGACGTACCGACAGCTGATTTGTCACAGTGTAACGCAGCTTGATTCTAATTGGCTATTTGAATGAGCAGGTGCAGTTGTTTATATATGCTGTCGGCACGGATCACACTAATACATTGCGTTCCCTATGGAAGGTTGGTGCAAAATCGGTGCACGTATGTTGTAACCTATGGCACCGAGTTCGCGCCAGCCTTCCATAGGGAACGCAAGTATCAGTGCGGTCCTTACCAACTGTATATGGCCTCTGAATATGCCCGAGCTCATTAAACCGAACTAGCCCACAGAGCCGCGATATCTTTGAATTCTACCTAGGTTGAAATAGTAAGACGAACGATCGAAGAAATGGATAGAACATATGGCTCGTGCCATTCACTTAGGAAGCCGCGACGCTTGGTTGGAAAACGGCCTGCGGGAAAACGAAGCAATGATGGCTATCTGTCAGCTGATTGCGGCTTACCATTTGATGGGCATGGACGATACATAGAACGGAAAGGGTGTGGTGGCAATAGCAACAGCTTTGAAACTTTTCAAAGCACAATGTCGTTTAATTCTTGAGTCCTTCGGTGTAAAATAAACTTCCGATTTTTTAAATGGGTTCCAAATCTTTAGTTTTCTGATTAAAATTCGTATCAGGTTTTTCATGGTGGACGGTAGGGTGAGCGGAGGCGCTTATTCTGTGAAATGCTAACAGAAACTTTGAAAAGTGTAAAAGTAACTGGATACATGCTAAAATCAGCACAAACTTTCCGGGCAATTCAGAATAGTGATACCGGAGATTTTCTGTTTTTTTAGTTTGAGAGTATTTCAGGCCAGCAATCTTTGCGAAGGTGGTCTTGAGTCGTCGGAGCTTGTTGGATGCTACTCACATCGTGGTCCAACTGTTGAATCACAGCTGCAGGACGACACCATAGGGCTGATCGAGACTACAGTGGTTAGCCTCGAACCGGCCAGAACATATCGATTCGATCTGTTAGCCAAACCGCTTCAACGTCCACAATCTCAAGCATTACCGTATCGAACGGTCTGGGTACGCACAGCGAATTCGTGCTGAGCATCGACCGGCTGGCGCGTTTCTCGTTGTATATTGTAATTAATTATTTAGCGTGCCGAGGGTTTAAAACGCTTTCTGCGATAAGCTCCGCCCTTTTCTGCATATTTAGTGAGATCCCAATCAACTTACTATTTGCATGTTTCGCTTCTCTATCGAGTAACTAGTTCAATTATATCTGAGCAGGTAATAATACGCAAGGTGAGAGATTGCTGTCCTTTGTAAGAGACTTCCTCCTATTGATCCGATCTCCTGTCTTTCATTCCTGATGTGAGAGCATCTTCAGAGCAGCTCTGTCATTAACCATGAAATATTTGATAAATACCGGTACTTTAGTGCAGTGTCCTAGAAATCGCCGTAGTATCTTTGTATTCGAGACGTATTTGTTGTTGTTGACTGATTTAGTCGATACCTAGATCATGAATAAATTGTTTTTCGCATAATTCGGAGAGTCAACAACGATGTGCGATCTGCATTCAATTTTCAAACCAAGTGTTTGTGGTCTACCCCCATCGCGAAGGAGGTCAAGATGCGCGTCCACCTATCCGCTATTCGACCCATCTCAGAAAATCCCGCATTCAATGCGTGTCGAATATGCGATCAACTCAAGTGACCAAACATCTACCATAGGGGCACGTGCTGAAAAACTTCAACACAGAAGCGCGTGCAGCAAAATTTAATCACAGGAGCATGACCTACAACGGTAGCCCAGCGCTATCGTAGAAGCATACCAACATGCGAGTTCCGGATCGAGAGTGGGTCATATGCTTTCTTTTTTTTGGAAAATCCTTTGCTCCCTTAGCAGCACATTCCCTGAATGTGCTCGAAACCACCTTGACTTCGAGTTGAGTGCACATTCGACATGCTTTGAATGTGGCGACTGTCTGAGATGATGGACGGATCGGAGACGTGGGAGAGCACCCAAGACGAAGATGGAAAGGTTGGATTGCACGTGGAGGAAGCTGTTTAGAAGTTTGCTTGGATATTTCTTGCCGCGGATGTGCCGCTATAGAGACCTCTACAATGAAATCGACGCTTTAAGTCAACGCGTGTAACGAGGGAGGTGCCAACATCTCCCAACGCCATCTCAAGCGGCAACGGAAGGCCGGACGAGTGTTGGATTTCGAAGACGGCCGTCCCCTCTCCCCCCGTCTACAGAGATTGATCGGCGCAGTGCTTGCTGCCAGCTGGTGCCGGCCCCGTTCGTAGGCGATGGCGGTGGGGACTTTTCGCATGCTCGTCCGAGAGCGGCGAATGCGACGGCCGCCTGCCACGCACGCCGACCGCATGGGCCGCCATTCTCATTCGGACGCACCTTACCTACTAATTCAGTTGATGCCTGTATAATCGATCTGGCTTACCGCAAGGTACCTCCACCTCCCCCTCCAGACACAACTTCAGTACAAGCCTGCCCAACTTATCCGAGCGACTTCCGGTATAAGGACCATCATCTTTGCCTAACCGAAGAACAGGTTGCTGCTCTATCTCTCGGCATGAAGCGAAACCTGATCTCGGTTATACAAGCCGCGTACGGTACCGGCAAAACCATCATCGCTGCACTGATAGCCGGCCTTCCTGCAATGCACGGAAGAGGACCTGTTTTGGTTATGTCTACTACCAACATGGCCGTAGCCCATTTCACATAGACCCTCTTAGCGCTTCCGTACTTTCGCGATATTCCGATACTCCGCTATGTTTCCGACACGGCTTTCGCAGAGGACTTTGCGCCTACTCCAGTAGATATCCACGAAGTGCTGAAATCTCTCGGCACCACACATGACGCATCACTATCCATTCTGGAGACGTCACGCTATACAATGCTCCGAAAGGGCCGTGAAACCTACGAACGTTATTTGCGGTCTCCTGCGAGTTCGATGGACCTCACCGATGACGAAAAAGACGACTACATCGTAGCAGAGAAGGACGTGTCGGACTTGATGCAAGACGTGGTCAACGCGATCTTTCGGGTACGTCCTCCTCTCATCCTGATGATTACATCAGCTTCCCTCCTTAATTGCACGGGGTCCGACGGTATTTTTCGAATCAAATTGGAGAATTGTAAGGTCATCATCGTCGACGAGGCTTCACAGGTGCCAGAACCAGTGTTCGCGTCAATAACGGCACAGTTCCTTAGGGCTCGCCAAGTCTACGTCGGCGATATCAACCAAATGCAGCCACACTTCAAGTGTTCTCCAACCGTCAACCCAGCAATTTTTGGAGCACGTAGCGTCATGTCTGTTCTCGCAAGGTCCCCACTTATTCCTCGAGCGTCGCTAGTCACCACGTTTCGTTCTCATCCGGCTCTGAATGAGCTCCCCAACATCCTGGGGTGGTATGCAATGAAATCCAGTGAGGAATGGAAAAAGGAAGTGGCTGCATTTCCGCCGCAAGCTGATTCCACTGAGTGATAGGATAATCTCACAATCATCAAAATGTCGCATAACCCCTTCATTTTTAAAGATGAGCTGCAGGTGGGGTGAGAAAATGGCAGCTTTCACCTGTCTAGGCAAGAAACTTACTTTTTGACTTAATCGGTTGGCTTTCGCCTGACGCGGTCATTCCGCATCTTCACCGAGGTGTGCCGTCCTAGTAGTCAGCCGTGTCCATTTTTCACGGTCTTCAGCCACAATTTGAACACATTCCATCCAGCTGACACTATTCCATTTCCTGCGAAACGAAACATCGCGCCTGAACTGTCT
This sequence comes from Aplectana chamaeleonis, assembly GCA_029168955.1. Classification (NCBI taxonomy): domain Eukaryota; kingdom Metazoa; phylum Nematoda; class Chromadorea; order Rhabditida; family Cosmocercidae; genus Aplectana; species Aplectana chamaeleonis. The sequence continues at coordinate 313,778 of JAPDOI010000560.1, forward strand.
TTCGATGCCGAGTGACTTTAAATCCTCTTTAACCACATCCGTCCAGAACTTTCGCCTACGCCCAGGTGGCCGTTTCCAGACAGGATTTGGAAGCATTTTTAAAGCGTGTTGTACGAGACGATCCGGCGTTCTTCTTAGTATATGCCCGAGCAGTCGAAGTCGACTTTCCCTTGCTGGTTGAGGTGGAGTAAGGAGATGCTGGCACCTCCTCGTGTCAAGCGTTGATGTACTGCGTCGATTTCCTTGTAAAGGTCTTCGTTATGGCATACACGCGGCCAGAAATATCCAAGCAAACGCCTAAAAGCTTCCTCTCCGTGCAATCCACCGTTTCCATCTGCGTTTTCGGTGCTCCCCCCGGCTCCGATCCGTACATCATGATAGGGCGAATAGCGGATAGGTAGACGCGCAACTTGACTTCCTTCGCGATGGTGGTAGACCACAAACACTTGGTTAGAGAATTGAATGCAGACGTAGCTTTCGCACATCGTTGTCGAATATCCGCTGCATAACTACCATCGTTCTTCAGCAAACAGCCCAAATAACAGAAATCGTCCACCAGTTCGATACGTTGTCCGTCCACACAAACTCCAGTTGAAGGCCTCTGAGAGACCCACATCTGCTTGCATTTGTCGGGACGAAGACGAAGTCCATAGGCTGCGGCATACTTCGAAACGAGGTTCACAATCCTTTGCAGTTTTGCGTTGTTTTCAGCGAATAACACAATGTCGTCGGCGTACTCCAGGTCGACAAGGGAGCGTCCTGATGGTGTTAGGATCACATCCGCAGGAAACTGTTCTGCAACTCTACGCATGATGTCATCAACGGCGAAGTTGAAAGAAAGGTCCTGCAACGGCTCCTTGCTTTACTCCTGTCGTAACCTCAAAAGCTGACGTAATTCCGACAGGTGTACGAACTGCTGCTGTTGTTCCTTTGTTCATGTCCTCGATTAACCGAACATACTTTTCCGGGACTCCATCTGCTCGCAGAGCATTGAGCAATCGATCACGATGAGGAGAGTCGAACGCGGCTTCAAAGTCCAAAAAAGCAAGCTGTAATGGCTTCGAAAACCGCTGCCACGATTCAATTACTCTTCTCACGACGAACACTTGGTCGATGGTCGATCTTCCAGGTCGAAAACCGGCTTGCTCATCTCTGGTCGTTCCTTCACGATGTTTGATAAGTCGCTCGAGAATGATACGTTCTAAAACCTTGTACATGACACGAAGTAGAGAGATTCCTCTGTAGTTCTTAGGATCCGTGACGGATAGCTTCTTGTGAAGAGGTACGAAAATCGCATGTCTCCACGAATCGGGTAACCTTTCGCTCATCCATATGGCACGGATGGTGTTGGTCATTTCACGAATCCCAGACGGAGGAAGAGCTTTCAGCATTTCAGCAGTGATGTTGTCATCTCCACCTGCCTTTCCATTCTTCATTTTCCGGACACAATCCAAAACTTCAGACTCAGTCGGCAGTTCCTCACTGTCATCGTAATGTGCTCTCTGAACATGCGGGAGCTCAGGTACTGATGGCGCTGGACCATTCAGTAGACAAGAAACATGATCAGCATATCGTAATTGCACGTTATCAGCATGCTCTATCTCACCGAAAAGCCTTGAACAGTATTTAGAAGTTATGGTTTTGAGTGAGGAACGTAACCACGCACCAAGTATTACCACCCATTAACATGTTGGTTTCAACCTAAAACGCCTTTCCCAATTGTGGTGAGCGCGAAGCGCTCACCAGGATTTGGCTTTGATCTCTTCCCGCGCGGATGCCCTACAATGAGATCACCTATTCATACAGTCAACAGAGGTATGAGCTGTACACTATTCGACGCGCTGCAAGAAATTACATATGTGTGCAACTTTTCATCCCAATTGGTCCCCGCTTTCTGAAGGTATGACCTCTCAAAGTACGCAAAAACGTTCTCCACCACCGCCTCCGCCTCCGCCTCCGCCTCCACCTCCGTCCGTCGAAAACCATTTTTTTGGAAGGCGTGGACCAAATCGCTCGAAAATTTGTGACTAGAGGTAATCGGCCACGGGAATGACGAAAATAATTGTCAGAACTCACCATAATGACTTCTGGGGGCTAACGGGCGTTTGAAACTCGGAAACCGGCCTCTCAAGCATTAGTTTATAAAAATGACGGGTTTTTCGTTATCAGTCATTGCTTTCTTAGAGACTCCATATAAATACCTTGCTCTCTAGGGTGATGTACTCTAAACGTCCGGCTTGGAACAGGACGCTATGCGGAAGAGTTGTTTTTGAGCGTGGCGCGTGTTTGTACCATGCGCACCAAAGATAAGAAGTCGTCGCAGGGTGTGCTGAAGTGTCGGTTGATCTATGCGAGACCGCAGTAGGAGTATGCAGGACGTCGTGGAACTACAGCAACCCATCAGTAGGGGTGTGCAGGACGCCGTAGAATGTGTGCAGGACCTCAGTAGGAGTGTGCAGGACCTTAGTAGGAGTGTGCAGGACATCATGGGACCTGTGCAGGACCCCAGTAGGGGTGTGCAGGACGTCGTAGAATGTGTGTACAGGACCTCAGTAGGAGTGTGCAGGACCTTAGTAGGAGTGTGCAGGACATCATGGGACCTGTGCAGGACCCCAGTAGGGGTGTGCAGGACCTCAGTAGGAGTGTGCAGGACATTTTGGGACCTGTGCAGGACCCTCAGTAGAGGTGTGCATGACGTCGTAGAAAGTGTGCAGGACCTCAGTGGGAGTGTGCAGGACCTTAGTAGGAGTGTGCAGGACATCATGGGACCTGTGCAGGACCCCAGTAGGGGTGTGCAGGACCTCAGTAGGAGTGTGCATGACATTATGGGACCTGTACAGGACCTCAGTAGGAGTGCGCAGGATATCATGGAACGTGTGCAGGACCCCAGTAGGGGTGTGCAGGACGTCGTAGAATGTGTGCAGGGACTCAGTAGGGAGTGTGCAGGACCTTATTAGGAGTGTGCAGGGCATCATGGGGACCTGTGCAGGACCCCAGTAGGAAGTGTGCAGGACATCATGGAACCTGTGTAGGACCCCAGTAGGGGTGTGCAGGACATCGTAGAATGTGTGCAGAACATCAGTAGGAGTGTGCAGGACATCATGGGACCTGTGCAGGACCCCAGTAGGGGTGTGCAGGACGTCGTAGAATGTGTGCAGGACCTTAGTAGGAGTGTGCAGGACATCATGAAACATGTGCAAGACTCCCTGTAAGGATGAGCAGGACTTCATGGAATGTGTGCAGGACATCAGTAGGAGTGTGCAGGACATCATGAAGCGTGTGCAGGACCCCAGTAGGGTTGAGCAGGACGTCATGGAATGTGTGTAGGACCTTAGTAAAATTACACAGGACATCATAGAACGTGTGCAGGACCCCAATAGGGGTGTGCAGGACATCATGGAATGTGTGCAGGACCCTAGTAGGAGTGTGCAGGACATCATGAAACGTGTGCAAGACCCCTGTAAGGATGATCAGAACTTCGTGGAATGTGTGCAGGACATCAGTAGGAGTGTGCAGGACATCATGAAGCGTGTGCAGTACCCCAATAGGGGTGTGCAGGACATCATGGAATGTGTGCAGGACCTTAGTAGGAGTGTGCAGGACATCATGAAACGTGTGCAAGACCCCTGTAAGGATGATCAGAACTGTGGAATGTGTGCAGGACATCAGTAGGAGTGTGCAGGACATCATGAAACGTGTGCAAGACCCCTGTAAGGATGAGCAGGACTTCATGGAATGTGTGCTGGATCTCAGTAGGGGTGTGCAGGACGCGTGTGCAGGACCTCAGTGGAAGTGTGCAGGACCTTAGTAGGAGTGTGCAGGACATCATGGGACCTGTGCAGGACCCCAGTAGGGGTGAGCAGGACGTTGTAGAATGTGTGCAGGACCTCAGTAGGAGTGTGCAGGACCTTAGTAGGAGTGTGCAGGACATCATGGGACCTGTGCAGGACCCCAGTAGGGGTGTGCAGGACCTCAGTAGGAGTGTGCAGGACATTTTGGGACCTGTGCAGGACCCCAGTAAGGGTGGGCAGGACGTCGTAGAATGTGTGCAGGAGCTCAGTGGGAGCGTGCAGGACCTTAGTAGGAGTGTGCAGGACATCATGGGACCTGTGCAGGACCCCAGTAGGGGCGTGCAGGACCTCAGTAGGAGTGTGCATGACATTATGGGACCTGTACAGGACCTCAGTAGGAGTGCGCAGGATATCATGGAACGTGTGCAGGACCCCAGTAGGGGTGTGCAGGACGTCGTAGAATGTGTGCAGGACCTCAGTAGGAGTGTGCAGGACCTTAGTAGGAGTGTGCAGGACATCATGGGACCTGTGCAGGACCCCAGTAGGAGTGTGCAGGACATCATGGAACCTGTGTAGGACCCCAGTAGGGGTGTGCAGGACATTGTAGAATGTGTGCAGAACATCAGTAGGAGTGTGCAAGACATCATGGGACCTGTGCAGGACCCCAGTAGGGGTGTGCAGGACGTCGTAGAATGTGTGCAGGACCTTAGTAGGAGTGTGCAGGACATCATGAAACATGTGCAAGACCCCTGTAAGGATGAGCAGGACTTCATGGAATGTGTGCAGGACATCAGTAGGAGTGTGCAGGACATCATGAAGCGTGTGCAGGACCCCAGTAGGGTTGAGCAGGACGTCATGGAATGTGTGTAGGACCTTAGTAAAATTACACAGGACATCATGGAACGTGTGCAGGACCCCAATAGGGGTGTGCTGGACATCATGGAATGTGTGCAGGACCTTAGTAGGAGTGTGCAGGACATCATGAAACGTGTGCAAGACCCCTGTAAGGATGATCAGAACTTCGTGGAATGTGTGCAGGACATCAGTAGGAGTGTGCAGGACATCATGAAACGTGTGCAAGACCCCTGTAAGGATGATCAGAACTTCGTGGAATGTGTGCAGGACATCAGTAGGAGTGTGCAGGACATCATGAAACGTGTGCAAGACCCCTGTAAGGATGAGCAGGACTTCATGGAATGTGTGCTGGATCTCAGTAGGGGTGTGCAGGACGCGTGTGCAGGACCTCAGTAGGAGTGTGCAGGACCTTAGTAGGAGTGTGCAGGACATCATGGGACCTGTGCAGGACCCCAGTAGGGGTGTGCAGGACGTCGTAGAATGTGTGCAGGACCTCAGTAGGAGTGTGCAGGACCTTAGTAGGAGTGTGCAGGACATCATGGGACCTGTGCAGGACCCCAGTAGGGGTGTGCAGGACCTCAGTAGGAGTGTGCAGGACATTTTGGGACCTGTGCAGGACCCCAGTAAGGGTGTGCAGGACGTCGTAGAATGTGTGCAGGACCTCAGTGGGAGCGTGCAGGACCTTAGTAGGAGTGTGCAGGACATCATGGGACCTGTGCAGGACCCCAGTAGGGGTGTGCAGGACCTCAGTAGGAGTGTGCATGACATTATGGGACCTGTACAGGACCTCAGTAGGAGTGCGCAGGATATCATGGAACGTGTGCAGGACCCCAGTAGGGGTGTGCAGGACGTCGTAGAATGTGCAGGACCTCAGTAGGAGTGTGCAGGACCTTAGTAGGAGTGTGCAGGACATCATGGGACCTGTGCAGGACCCCAGTAGGAGTGTGCAGGACATCATGGAACCTGTGTAGGACCCCAGTAGGGGTGTGCAGGACATTGTAGAATGTGTGCAGAACATCAGTAGGAGTGTGCAAGACATCATGGGACCTGTGCAGGACCCCAGTAGGGGTGTGCAGGACGTCGTAGAATGTGTGCAGGACCTTAGTAGGAGTGTGCAGGACATCATGAAACATGTGCAAGACCCTGTAAGGATGAGCAGGACTTCATGGAATGTGTGCAGGACATCAGTAGGAGTGTGCAGGACATCATGAAGCGTGTGCAGGACCCCAGTAGGGTTGAGCAGGACGTCATGGAATGTGTGTAGGACCTTAGTAAAATTACACAGGACATCATGGAACGTGTGCAGGACCCCAATAGGGGTGTGCTGGACATCATGGAATGTGTGCAGGACCTTAGTAGGAGTGTGCAGGACATCATGAAACGTGTGCAAGACCCTGTAAGGATGATCAGAACTTCGTGGAATGTGTGCAGGACATCAGTAGGAGTGTGCAGGACATCATGAAGCGTGTGCAGGACCCCAATAGGGGTGTGCAGGACATCATGGAATGTGTGCAGGACCTTAGTAGGAGTGTGCAGGACATCATGAAACGTGTGCAAGACCCCTGTAAGGATGATCAGAACTTCGTGGAATGTGTGCAGGACATCAGTAGGAGTGTGCAGGACATCATGAAACGGGAGCAAGACCCTGTAAGGATGAGCAGGACTTCATGGAATGTGTGCTGGATCTCAGTAGGGGTGTGCAGGACGTCTGTAGAATGTGTGCAGGACCTCAGTAGGAGTGTGCAGGACCTTAGTAGGAGTGTGCAGGACATCATGGGACCTGTGCAGGACCCCAGTAGGGGTGTGCAGGACGTCGTAGAATGTGTGCAGGACCTCAGTAGGAGTGTGCAGGACCTTAGTAGGAGTGTGCAGGACATCATGGGACCTGTGCAGGACCCCAGTAGGGGTGTGCAGGACCTCAGTAGGAGTGTGCAGGACATTTTGGGACCTGTGCAGGACCCCAGTAAGGGTGTGCAGGACGTCGTAGAATGTATGCAGGACCTCAGTGGGAGTGTGCAGGACCTTAGTAGGAGTGTGCAGGACATCATGGGACCTGTGCAGGACCCCAGTAGGGGTGTGCAGGACCTCAGTAGGAGTGCGCAGGATATCATGGAACGTGTGCAGGACCCCAGTAGGGGTGTGCAGGACGTCGTAGAATGTGTGCAGGACCTCAGTAGGAGTGTGCAGGACCTTAGTAGGAGTGTGCAGGACATCATGGGACCTGTGCAGGACCCCAGTAGAAGTGTGCAGGACATCATGGAACCTGTGTAGGACCCCAGTAGGGGTGTGCAGGACATCGTAGAATGTGTGCAGAACATCAGTAGGAGTGTGCAGGACATCATGGGACCTGTGCAGGACCCCAGTAGGGGTGTGCAGGACGTCGTAGAATGTGTGCAGGACCTTAGTAGGAGTGTGCAGGACATCATGAAACATGTGCAAGACCCCTGTAAGGATGAACAGGACTTCATGGAATGTGTGCAGGACATCAGTAGGAGTGTGCAGGACATCATGAAGCGTGTGCAGGACCCTAGTAGGGTTGAGCAGGACGTCATGGAATGTGTGTAGGGCCTTAGTAAAATTACACAGGACATCATGGAACGTGTGCAGGACCCCAATAGGGGTGTGCAGGACATCATGGAATGTGTGCAGGACCTTAGTAGGGGTGTGCAGGACATCATGAAACGTGTGCAAGACCCCTGTAAGGATGTTCAGAACTTCGTGTAATGTGTGCAGGACATCAGTAGGAGTGTGCAGGACATCATGAAGCGTGTGCAGGACCCCAATAGGGGTGTGCAGGACATCATGGAATGTGTGCAGGACCTTAGTAGGAGTGTGCAGGACATCATGAAACGTGTGCAAGACCCCTGTAAGAATGTTCAGAACTTCGTGGAATGTGTGCAGGACATCAGTAGGAGTGTGCAGGACATCATGAAACGTGTGCAAGACCCCTGTAAGGATGAGCAGGACTTCATGGAATGTGTGCTGGATCTCAGTAGGGGTGTGCAGGACCTCAGTTCAATGTTCAGGACACCGTATGCAAGCCAGGCCTCCGAATCTACAAGCACGATAGTTAAGTCCGCCAGAACAGGGCTACCCTAATCTCACTCGAGTTGGCTCTTAAAATTTTCTAAGTTCTGACTCGATTTCGCTTCATCTTCCCTACAGGTGGTGATGTTTCCTGCTTTTTAGTCCAGGCAGATCCTCAACTGCTGACCCTAGAGAAGGACGGTGTGTGAATCAAGACACACCGCTCTTCACTTCTTTTATACTTTATCATTGATCAATTGGGTATCATCAAATTTGTTTACGAGAGCCGAATAACATCATTCCTGAGATTACGGTAGTCCTCTTCTGGCGCACTTAACTATCGTTCGCGCTGGAAATCAATTTCCATTTTTCAGGCTCAATTTCATGATTGAGCCCGGTAGACCACACTGGTAAACTTTGGCGAGTCAAAAACGTTGTACGATGAGGTTGGAAGGCGTCAAAGATTAATATCCGCCACCAATTCTCACCAGTCATCTAGCACTTTTTCCTAGAATGTTGGTGCGACAGTAAGATAACAGGAAAAATTGGTTACGGCACGAACTCCACATGCAGAAAAACTCCGAAAATGATTTTGGCGCGAAATTCAAATTCGTATTTACAATGTGTTCCGATTGACTTTTCTTTACAAATGAAGGTTTTTCATGGGCCCCTTCAACATTTTCTTTCACTAGAGGGGCCAAGCTACGCAAAAACTCATAGAAATGATGGAAAACTCTGATAAAAAGAGGCCTGATACTGCGCTATCAATCATTGTTTTTATTAGAGCTCTACGGAAATACTTCGACTGGTAGCCTCACCAATGGGCCGTTCATTTCATTTCTGTCTTGAGTGGTGCGTGCCCCCGTCTAGAAGAGTGCCTAGAACCTGTACAATTGGGTCATTTTGAAACTCATTTCTTCATTTTTCGACTTTTAAATTCAAAAAGTATATGCCTTGCATCTATTTGTAGGAAGCCGCGTTGCAATTATTATCTTGCAGTCTTAGCAGCGGAGCGGTTGTTTCTTCATTTCTACCACTATGTTTTCGATAAAAAAATTGACTTCTAGAGATCGACGATATTGAAGAAGGGAAACCCTTGTAAAAAGTTGTGAAATTTCTGAAAGTTGGGCTCCGCAGAAAAGGTCAAGGATTTGGCATTGCTCCTAAATGTTGTGAAATTGTTTTATTGGATTTGGCTCTCAACTTGATTTTTTCAAATGTAGTGAAATTGTCGAATTGATTTGGCTGTGATGATACTATATGCAGATAACATAATCATTAAATCTAGTGAAATTGTTGCAAACGGATTTTGCAGGAGCTCTATCAATTATCACAGTCAAATCACGCGTCAGAAGGTCCTCTGGCGAGCGAATGAAGACAAAAAGAAAAAAAATAATCCTCAGTCAACAATGCTGAACGAAACGTGGCCTTATGGGCTAGAATTAAGGTTTCCGAATGCTATTCTGCCCTTTCAGTGTAGCTCCCACTAACAATAAGGTACCAGACCTTCCCTCACCGATGAGATAAAAATCATGAAAACGAAATCTAACGCAATTTACTCGCTACTGACTCTATGTCTTCGTGTCCTCAACGCTTTCACGGTTCGCATTGTATAGAAACGTTTTTGCTGCTAGGTTTATTCCTGTTCTCATTCGATTCAATATGCGCTTCAAGGAAAACCCCTTCTGACGCGTGATTTGACTGTGATAATTGATAGAGCTCCTGCCAAATCCGTTTGCAACAATTTCACTAGATTTAATGATTATGTTATCTGCATATAGTATCATCACAGCCAAATCAATTCGACAATTTCACTACATTTGAAAATCAAGTTGAGAGCCAAATCCAATAAAACAATTTCACAACATTTAGGAGCAATGCCAAATCCTTGACCTTTTCTGCGGAGCCCAACTTTCAGAAATCTTTCTATAGTAATAAAAGAGAGAGGAGTTTGTCCGTACTACCGTCAGTCTGTCAGTAATGAGGTGTGCATTCTGTATTTGCACACTTTAATGTTTTAGAAGGGTTACGCCCGAAACCATTCCACAGGACTGCGCCTTACGCCGTAGAAAGTGTGCAGGACTCCACTGGGAGTTCGCATGGTACCGTAGAAACTGTGAGGGACCCAAGTGAAAGTGCGCAGGACGCCGTAGAAAGTAAGTGGGATCCAGAAGGGAAAGAGCCGGACGCTTTAGATAGAGTTGGGGGCGCCACTTTGAGTGCGCAGAATGCCATGTGAAGTGGGAGTGCGCGTAACGCCGTGAAGAGTGTGAAGGACCTCATTGGGAGTGCGCATGGTGCCGTAGAAAGTATGGGGGACCCAGCTGGGAGTGCGCAGGACACAGTGAAAAGTGTGAGGGTTCCCACTGGAGAGCGCATGGCGCCGTAGAATGTGTGAGGGACGCAGCTGGGAGCGCGCCCAGTCGTCCGCGGTTGTGCCGCAACTCCGCCGCGATCTGCTTTGCTCGAAATTTTCTGCTTCCAAAGACATCTAATCCGGTTCCACGATTCATTGATCTACGACTCGACACAAGTCATGTTCCACGCGCGCAAACGAGCACGGCCAACTCACCCAAAGTCGATTTTGCGCCCCGAACTAAGTCGGTTTTCCAACCAAGTCTGACGGGGCCTGAGGTACGCCACGCGGCGGGCGACACCGGCTGCGTTTCGCGCGAGACAGGCGTATACTTTATTCAAGTCGAGTCATCAAGTCTTGGCATCGTCTGAAATAGTCGACATCGAGACATGCGACTACTCGATAATTGGTTCTGAGAACTTTTTGAAAACTCAATTTTTCAAAAATTCTGATTTTCCGAGTTAGCTGAAAACTTCATTGTTTGAAATAAAATAAAAAAAGATTCTGTTTATCAGTTTCTTTACACTTTCAATCCATTATAGGTTCCCTATTTTTGGTCTAATACGACCTATCTGAGTACAAATCAAGTCTGAGTGGTATTTTTATGAGAGCTTAAAGGCATCGTACTCGCTGGAAACCACCTACCGTTTTTTGGGTTTGAATCATTGGTTGGACCCACCAGAGAACGTAGGTTGAGTTTGTAGGATCACCGACGTATTATTGTGAAGATATGGGAGATTGAATGCTTTGAATTCCGCCAAAAGAGGCAGGCTTCCCGACAGCCATGTGGCATAATTAGAGAAAGGAAAGTAGCCTAACAGCAAATGACACGTCAACTTCCACTAAATTACGCGATATAACTTGTTGATAAGCTACTTGCCGTTCTCTATTTTTGCCACATGGCTGTCGGAAGGCCGGCCTCTTTTGACGGAATTCGAGGCATTCGATATCCCATATCTTCCCAATAATGCGTTGGGGACCCAACAAACTCTACCTACGCTCTCAGGCAGACCCAACCAATGATTCAAACTTAGAAATCGGTGTGTGGTTTTCAGCGCGTACGATGCCTTTAACAAAACTGGACGTCTATTTGTGGTGTCACGGAAAATTATGTTGAACAGCATGTTTTTATTTACGTCTAGATCTCTGTTCTTCTCTGATGTTGTTTACTTTTGATGATTATGATGATTGACGTTTTAGGCTGCCATGCCTAAAACGGTTATAACACCAAACGCAATAAAAGCCAGGTAAAGGAAAGTTTGACGTCGAATGAGTGAGGTTCTGCATATTGGAAGAACAGCTAGGCCGGCGTTGGCGTCGCGGCAGCTCTGCAAGGCTCTGGGCCACTAGCAATCGGGTGCGCAACTTTAGGATAAAATCAATTAGTGGGACTGTAATTAGTGATGGTTCGCACCTCGACTCAGATTACCAGGAGGTATAATTATCTGCCTCGACTCAGAATCTCTCGCCAACTCCTCACGGTGACTAGATCGCCGCAACGCGACGATGAGGTGTGCCTTCGTATTCCTCGTCGAGGAGGGTGAGTGGATGCATTGGCATCGTTCTGAATGGGACACTCCTAATGACTCTGCCATAGGCAAAGATAGAGGCATGGTAATCTCATTGATTGGTGTTAGAGGAAGGTAACGAATACCGAATGGATAAGGATAAAAAGCAAAACCAGGGGTCGTATTCGCCAACAACCCGCCGAGGGTAGTCGAAGGAAAGCGGAAGGGATGATACCGCGCGCGGCAGAGGAGCAGATCAACCTATCTTACACCATGTAAGATGAAAATGCAAACTGTGTTATGTATCGATATCACTGCAAAAAGATAATGATTCCATCGCGAAGCGGCCATTTTTCAGCTATGCTATTCGAAAAACTCCGGCGGTCGCGAGGGAAGCCAAGGGAGGCGAGAGGTGGCCGTGGAGCGCGCGTTTTGTACTGAAATTTCACCTCATTTACCCTTCGACTACCCGGCGGGTACCCGGCGGGTTATTGGCGAATATGACCCCAGGAGTTATCTCTACAAATGATAAAAATGTCTCCGTTTGTTTTATTGATTATGCCAAGGCGTTCGATTCCATTTCAATCCCTTTACTATTGAACAAACTTGCAGCATACGGTATAAAAGGTAGACTACTGGCGTTTTTGAAATCCTTCCTAAGCGACAGATATCAGTTAGTTATCGTTAATGCGGCCAAATCTGACTTGTATCCAACACGAAGTGGAGTGCCACAGGGCACCTGCATAGGTCCTCTCATGTTCATCCTTTTCATAAATGACTTATTCTCTGCGCTTCCTTCAGAGTGTTTTTGCAGTATCTACGCTGACGACTCCAAAATTTTCACCACAAATGACTGCGCAAAGCTTCAGACTGCTATAGAGGCCGTGGAGAAGTGGTCGAAGGTGTGGTCTCTGAATATTTCTAATGAAAAAACGGTCGTCATGAGAATTGGAAAAAATCACCCCAATTTCCTTTTTACCATTAGCGGAATGCCTTTAAATTGCGTAAGCGAGATCCGTGATCTGGGTGTTATGTACAGCGACAAACTCGATTTCGAATGTTACATAAGAAAGCAAATCGCTAGTGCTAATTCCAGATCTCACATTATTCTAAGAGCGTTCAAAATTCGAAACCCTCGCACATTGTTCCAGCTGTTCGCTTTGTACGTTAGACCCTTACTCGAGTATTGTTCACCTATTTGGTCACCTTACAAGAGAAGTCTCATAGAGGACATTGAGAAGGTTCAAAAAAGCTTCACGTACCGCTGCTTTCTTAGAAGAGGCATAACTGGGATTACATACGAACAACGCCTTCTTAGTCTTAGAACCGAAACGTTAGAGTTTCGTCGGAAAATGATCGATTTCAACCTCATGTACAAACTTACGACGGAAGAAATTTGCTTGACTCTCCCCTCGCTTTTCGATCTGTCTCCAACCATAGGTGTATCAAGAGGTCACCCCTACAGAATAAGACCAGAGAAACCCACAACGCGTGCATATGAGGGTTCTTTCCTAGTAAGAGTGGTACAGCTTTGGAACAGCCTTAGCACAGATTTTTTCAGATGGAGGAACTCCCGTACATTCCAAACCCATCTAGCATGGCATCTCAAAAGTTTGTCCGATCAGTGACTTTCATTGGTCCACCCAGACCTCTTTGCATCCTACTTGCGCGCGCGGAACAACCTGAACTACTGAAATTTCGAACTCGTTTCCAAATCCTATCCTTACGCGCCGCCATTAAAACATGAACACAGCAACACTTTATCTATAATGATTCGAACGATTCACGGTCTAGGTTCATTAACGATTTGTCCGCGGGGTGAGGCGAGTGTGGCGCGGAGTCTATGAGTTTCATGCACTCTACCACCTCTATCTCGCTCCTCCGAGGAGGGGCGGGGTGGAGGTGGAGGGCGGGGAATTCGCGAGGCTCCGGGTTGTGCTCACCCTCACCGAGTGGATCAGACGTCCCGTACATCTCCATTGCGTCATGTTGTCCTCGTTTACGCAGGAGAATGTGGATCGTTGCTGTTGCGGCGGCGTTGTTGTTGTGTCGGCTTGGCTGCTGGCGTTGCTGCGGCGTCGTGAGCATGGTGGTCGATGGAGTGGTGTCTGCTTGGCAGTGTTGTCGACAGCGGGCTGGTGGTGGCGATGATGTTGTGAGCGCTGGACAGGCCGTATTTATGCGGCTGTCACCGCGCGCGATCACTCATCGTCAATGATTGTTGACCATGTGATGGTGATCATGGGAAAATCAAGGAAATTTTGCTTTTGACTTCACATCTATTAGAAAAAAATGACTCACTAGCCTATTAGAAAGAAAGACTGATCACAATGAGTGTTTCCTCGCTCTCCCACATCTTCAAAATGGCTGTTATGACCTTATTTATCTGTTTTTTTTATAGAATACGTTTCCCTCCGTGATTTCAGCACCTTGTTCAAATGAATGGCAGCAGCATCAGTTTCAGCTACCGGATTCGGAGCAATGGAAAGCGAGGCCGAAAGTATATGATTTGAGCATTATCTCGAGAATAATCTCTGATTCCCCTTCTGTTTGTTTGTTACTTCGTAAATGAGTGGCTTAATCGCGACGTAAATACGTGCAGCAACTGTGCTAGTTTGACTGATTTCTTAAGATTTTTTTTGAAGGCTTTGTCATCTCAATACATACCGGACAAAGTCACTGCTGCTGGCCCGACTGCTCTCCTTCCTTCGCAATCGCCCTGGGTGCGTACCAGTTTAAAGAGGCTCTTGAAATATAGAGCCCGCCCGGGAATGGATATCCAGTTGCGTGCTTAGGCAGTAGTAGATCTTCTTGCGGCCAAGTGGGTCAGCAGTACTGGTGATACATTAAGTCCGACATAGGAATCAATTTATCATTCAGATTGCATTTCAACAAGAGCACGGTTAACTGCGGAATTTCGTTGCCCCTAGGCTACTAATTTATAAGGTTTTTGTTGTTTTTTTTGCTGTTCTCTGGCCATTCATGGTTTACTATTGCTTTTTTTCCTACGATTTTATTTGTCATTGGCTGCAATAAATAAATAAATTAATAAATAAACAAATGGTGTTCAATTAATTTAAAGGCAGTGTTCATGATAATCTTCAATTTTGAGATTAAACGCTAATTCGATAGTTTGGCCCCCGAGTAGAACAGAAATGACGAAGAAACCGAGAGAAACGCCGCAGAATGGCACGAAATCCTTTACTCTCACCCCGCTTCTTTACTCTGAGTGGAACTGTTTGTTGTGGCAATGAAATATTTTGTGGACCCGTCTTTTGCGGTTCTCTATTTTGTGTTGCTGCGTTCTTCCGTTCGGACCCTAACTAATACTGTTTCGCCCGAAATTTTGTTCCATTTTTAGTCCCATTTTTTTAACGGTGACAACATGTTCATCCAAACGGACAACTAGTCCAGGCTAGAGATTAATGTCATTGAAATAAGACGTTTAAAGGCAGTGTCCACGAAAAATTTCGACTTCGGTTTTTGGCCGGAAGTCGAAAGTTGTTTTGAGTAGAAAACTCGGGAACGAAAATTATCGTGAACACTGCCTTTAAATGAATGTGGATGCGTGGAACTTGAAAATTGAATTACTTGATCGAATCTGTGGAATTTAAATAAAATAATCATAGAAATGTAATATAATTCTGTAAAAAAGGGGTCTCCCAAGCAGAAGTGGTTTGGTTAGCGTTACAAATGCTTCAACAAAAAGGGAACAATAGGAAAGCGGAATGAGGAGAGTCTACGAAAAATGAACAATATCCTCCAAGAACTCTTTTCTTTTTCGAAACTTCCAAACAGCGAAACAAACCGTTGTGGTTCTCTATGAGGAAGCGCTTTTGGCTCCATAAAGGACTTTGATTATGTGAGTGCCGATAAAATATGTATATATGCATGTGAACCTAATAGCTATCATTAAAATGGGAGATGATGTTAAATTGTTTTAGGGAACCAGTCAATTCTTCCTCGTAAAATACCACAACGGTTTGTTTCCGTGTTTGGAAGTTTCGAAAAAGAAAAGAGTTCTTGGAGGATATTGTTCATTTTTCGTAGACTCTCCTCATTCCGCTTTCCTATTGTTCCCTTTTTGTTGAAGCATTTGTAACGCTAACCAAACCACTTCTGCTTGGGAGACCCCTTTTTTACAGAATTGTTCACTTTTTCTTGATATTACGCTGTAATATCCCATGGGGGGTGTGTATACAAGTCTGTTGGTACCTGCTCGTTGGTGCCCCTGCTTCTACTGAACCCAGCAGACGTTTGAGTGTACACAGGGAACGTTCGAGCGATATAGCGTGCACAACTATATCGCGAAAGTATCCCGCACATTGCATAAAGGTGTCGCCGTCCGGCACACTAAGGCCTCTGGTCCATAACACCTTAGGATCCGTACCTAGGGAGTCATGGAGTCTTTGGCCACAAGCCACAATTTCGCCACCCTGAACTGTCGATCGCTGTCGAGTGATATCCAAAGAACTGCGCTATCCAGACTTCTGAGCTATTTCCATGCACCGTTTGCTGCTTTGCAGGAAACCCGCCTCAAGGATAGACCCGTCATCAGCGTCGGAGAGTACACCATCTACTGCGGTAACGCTGACGATAGGAGAGTGGGAGGCTGTGCAATAGCTGTAAGGAAGGATTTCAATGGTATGGTCAAGGAGTTTGGCTCAACGTCGTGCCGGAATGCATTCGTACGACTGCGGGATCACAGAGGATTCAATCTGTGGATAGTGAGTGCTCATGCGCCCACTGAAACCGCCGAAGACAATTCGAAGGATGCGTTTTATGAGGAACTCAATACGTTGCTGGCCAGGATACCTTGTCAACATGCTGTTGTCGTGGGGATTGACGCAAATGCGAAGATGGGACTTGATCAGGAATCCGAAGTACTCGGTAAATGGTTCTACCCAGTGGAGCAAACATCGGACAATGGCTACCGCCTTGTCGACTTTTGTGAACGCAGTGGTCTGATTATTGCATCGACATTCAAGAGGAATCATCGCCGCCATCAGCTTACGTGGCAGGGACCAACCCGGCTATCTCCAGAAGAGCAGCGGAAGCGGAAGATGACAACTTTGAAACTACAGCTTGACTATGTCCTGACTAGGAATATTCCAGTATCGGACATTCGAAGATCTAGAGCTGTGTGGGATGTCGCATTCGATTCGGATCACCGTCCTGTTCTGTTGAACTTCACTGCGAGGATTCATAAGAGGAAGCGGGGGCTCAGCCTCTCCAGAGGATTGACATGACAAGTCTCAGAGATGAAGAGTGCAGAAGGAATTTCCGACAACGCGTTTCTATTCACATCGGAGTACGGACTAAGAAGAAACTTTGCGACGCGGATTATTTTGTCAAGTGCATCCAGGACGCTTCGAAAGAGGCACTCCCGGTTGTACAGCCTAAGAAGAAGTTCGCCTACGTCTCAGAAGAAACAACATCTACCTACAACAGAGTATGTGCTCTCCGAACTGCAGGAAACTTCGTGGAGGAGAAGCGTCTGAGGAGGAAGTTGCGTCGGCAGCTTCAAAGTGACCGCGAACGAGAGTGGACGTGTAGAGCTAAGGAGTTCGAGAAGGCTTGGGAGGAGAAGAATCCGAAGAAAGCCTACACGTTGCTGCGACAGTATAGCGGGAAGATGAAGAGATGTTCTCCTGTCTTGAACACTACCAATGGAGTTGCAGTTGGTGATGCGACGCTGCCAATATGGAAGGATTACTTCAGTTCACTACTGAATCGTCCAGCGCCATCAGTACCTGAGCTCCCGCATGTTCAGAGAGCACATTACGATGTCAGTGAGGAACCGCCGACTGAGTCTGAAGTTTTGGATTGTGTCCGGAAAATGAAGAATGGAAAGGCAGGTGGAGATGACAACATCACTGCTGAAATGCTGAAAGCTCTTCCTCCGTCTGGGATTCGTGAAATGACCAACACCATCCGTGCCATATGGATGAGCGAAAGGATACCCGATTCGTGGAGACATGCGATCATCGTACCTCTTCACAAGAAGCTATCCGTCACGGATCCTAAGAACTACAGAGGAATCTCTCTACTTCGTGTCATGTACAAGGTTTTAGAACGTATCATTCTCGAGCGACTTATCAAACATCGTGAAGGAACGACCAGAGATGAGCAAGCCGGTTTTCGACCTGGAAGATCGACCATCGACCAAGTGTTCGTCGTGAGAAGAGTAATTGAATCGTGGCAGCGCTTTTCCGAAGCCATTACAGCTTGCTTTTTGGACTTTGAAGCCGCGTTCGACTCTCCTCATCGTGATCGATTGCTCAATGCTCTGCGAGCAGATGGAGTCCCGGAAAAGTATGTTCGGTTAATCGAGGACATGAACAAAGGAACAACAGCAGCAGTTCGTACACCTGTCGGATTTACGTCAGCTTTCGAGGTGAAAACAGGAGTAAGGCAAGGAGCCGTTGCAGGACCTTTTCTTTTCAACTTCGCCGTTGATGACATCATGCGTAGAGTTGCAGAACAGTTTCCTGCGGATGTGATCCTAACACCATCAGGACGCTCCCTTGTCGACCTGGAGTACGCCGACGACATTGTGTTATTCGCTGAAAACAACGCAAAACTGCAAAGGATTGTGAACCTCGTTTCGAAGTATGCCGCAGCCTATGGACTTCGTCTTCGTCCCGACAAATGCAAGCAGATGTGGGTCTCTCAGAGGCCTTCAACTGGAGTTTGTGTGGACGGACAACGTATCGAACTGGTGGACGATTTCTGTTATTTGGGCTGTTTGCTGAAGAACGATGGTAGTTATGCAGCGGATATTCGACAACGATGTGCGAAAGCTACGTCTGCATTCAATTCTCTAACCAAGTGTTTGTGGTCTACCACCATCGCGAAGGAAGTCAAGTTGCGCGTCTACCTATCCGCTATTCGCCCTATCATGATGTCCGGATCGGAGACGTGGGCAGCACCGAAAACGCAGATGGAAAGGTTGGATTGCACGGAGAGGAAGCTTTTAGGCGTTTGCTTGGATATTTCTGGCCGCGTGTATGCCATAACGAAGACCTTTACAAGGAAATCGACGCAGTACATCAACGCTTGACACGAGGAGGTGCCAGCATCTCCTAACGCCATCTCAAGCAGCAATAGAAAGTCGACTTCGACTGCTCGGGCATATACTAAGAAGAACGCCGGATCGTCTCGTACAACACGCTTTAAAAATGCTTCCAAATCCTGTCTGGAAACGGCCACCTGGGCGTAGGCGAAAGTTCTGGACGGATGTGGTTAAAGAGGATTTAAAGTCACTCGGCATCGAAAGACAGTTCAGGCGCGATGTTTCGTTTCGCAGGAAATGGAATAGTGACAGCTGGATGGAATGTGTTCAAATTGTGGCTGAAGACCGTGAAAAATGGACACGGCTGACTTCTAGGACGGCACACCTCGGTGAAGATGCGGAATGACCGCGTCAGGCGAAAGCCAACCGATTAAGTCAAGTAAGTAAGTCAATATCCCATGCAAGAATTTCGAACAAAGACCTCTTCATCTCCCCACTAGATCAGTCCTCTTTCTGTGGTCACAAGAATCAATGACCCAAACTGTTGTAAAACTATCTCAGAAAAATCACTCGATGTGGCTGACAAGACCGATGTTCACATGATATTAGCTAAGAAATGAATGATATCCATGATATCGTTCCACATAATTCATTCATATTGATCGCGTCAGCCACATCTGGCTACACCGGGTGTTATTTGCACCTTCCATGTTTTTCATACGTATCGAACGGGTCGGCCACGGTGATTTTCTCAACCAACTCTGACAGGGACCTTAGGCCCCGGCTATAGTTGGTCGCCCAGACGTAGCCAGCCCGGTCGATAATCATGAAAGCCTGCTGGCCTACAGCCGGATGCAGAATCTGCCTGCAGTTCTTCGCTTTCAAATGAAACTAACTTAAAACCGGGACAGTCAGAAACTACCTTCCATTCCATCTGGACACTTTCACATCAGTGGAACAAAGCAGTTTTACATACTCATTATTTCGTTTCCGTTGCCCCATTCCTTCGCAGAACAGCCGCTTCGATTCCATGAATCTGATATGAAAAAGCTCTGCTGAGCTGCGAATGGAGATAGTTCGAACAATTTGTTTTTGAATTTGGATGCTAATAAGCAAGTACCATTTATTGCAGAAAAAATCAGTAGGCTGGTGAAGAAGGAAGAGGGAGCACTCAAAATGGGGTTGTGTGAATGACCTTACGAAACTGAAAAGCAGCCTGGCAACATGACCTGACATGACTCACATAACATCTCAAACTTTCTGCTTGCTATGCTTGTCATCCTTACACTTTTACAAAAGTTTTGCAAGGTGTTCTCTCCTGCGCAAATTCCGGGGCATAATTTCTCGGATGGCTAGCATCGAGTCTGGGCTCCTGCTCACTCTACGGGGTGGTCTTCACAACTTTTCGGATGAGCAGCAACGGGTCCCGAACACCTGCCCACTATCCGGGTTTCCACGACGTCCCGATGACTTTATCAGAAGCTCGAAGCACTTTTTGGGACTATCCTAGACGGGGTCACCCACGATTTTCCCATGAAAATGAATGGAAAACCTGATAAAAGATGTTTGATGCTGCTATCAATCATTGTTGTTGATGAAGTTCTGTAGAAATACTTCGATTGATAGCGTTATAGATCGGTGGTTCATTCCATTTCTGACTTGAATCTTGAGTGCCCCCCCCGTCTAGGATAGTCCCGCACTTCTCATGATGTCCCGATGACGTCATCAGAAGCCCGAAGCACTCTTGGGACTATCCTAGACGGGGGGGGTCACCCACGATTTTCCCATGAAAATGAATGGAAAACCTGATAAAAGATGTTTGATGCTGCTATCAATCATTGTTGTTGATGAAGTTCTGTAGAAATACTTCGATTGATAGCGTTATAGATCGGTGGTTCATTCCATTTCTGACTTGAATCTTGAGTGCCCCCCCACCGTCTAGGATAGTCCCGCACTTCTCATGATGTCCCGATGACGTCATCAGAAGCCCGAAGCACTCTTGGGACTATCCTAGACGGGGGGGGGGCACCCACGACTTTCTCATGAAAATGAATGGAAACCTTGATAAAAGGTGCTTGATGCTGCTATCAGTCATTGTTGTTGATGAAGTTGTGTAGAAATACTTTGATTGATAGCGTTATAGATCGGTGGTTCATTCCATTTCTGACTTGAATCTTGAGTGCCCCCCCACCGTCTAGGATAGTCCCGCACTTCTCATGATGTCCCGATGACGTCATCAGAAGCCCGAAGCACTCTTGGGACTATCCTAGACGGGGGGGGCACCCACGACTTTCTCATGAAAATGAATGGAAACCTTGATAAAAGGTGCTTGATGCTGCTATCAGTCATTGTTGTTGATGAAGTTGTGTAGAAATACTTTGATTGATAGCGTTATAGATCGGTGGTTCATTCCATTTCTGACTTGAATCTTGAGTGCCCCCCCCCCACCGTCTAGGATAGTCCCGCACTTCTCATGATGTCCCGATGACGTCGTCAGAAGCCCGAAGCACTCTTGGGACTATCCTAGACGGGGGGGCACCCACGACTTTCTCATGAAAATGAATGGAAACCTTGATAAAAGGTGCTTGATGCTGCTATCAGTCATTGTTGTTGATGAAGTTGTGTAGAAATACTTTGATTGATAGCGTTATAGATCGGTGGTTCATTCCATTTCTGACTTGAATCTTGAGTGCCCCCCCCACCGTCTAGGATAGTCCCGCACTTCTCATGATGTCCCGATGACGTCGTCAGAAGCCCGAAGCACTCTTGGGGCTATCCTAGACGGGGGGGGGCACCCACGACTTTCTCATGAAAATGAATGGAAACCCTGATAAAAGATGTTTGATGCTGCTATCACTCATTGTTGTTGATGAAGCTCTGTAGAAATACTTCGATTGATAGCGTTATAGATCGGTGGTTCATTCCATTTCTGACTTGAATCTTGAGTGCCCCCCCGTCTAGGATAGTCCCGCACTTCTCACGATGTCCCGATGACGTCATCAGAAGCCCGAAGCACTCTTGGGACTATCCTAGACGGGGGGGGGCACCCACGACTTTCTCATGAAAATGAATGGAAACCTTGATAAAAGGTGCTTGATGCTGCTATCAGTCATTGTTGTTGATGAAGTTGTGTAGAAATACTTTGATTGATAGCGTTATAGATCGGTGGTTCATTCCATTTCTGACTTGAATCTTGAGTGCCCCCCCCCACCGTCTAGGATAGTCCCGCACTTTTCATGATGTCCCGATGACGTCGTCAGAAGCCCGAAGCACTCTTGGGACTATCCTAGACGGGGGGGGGCACCCACGACTTTCTCATGAAAATGAATGGAAACCCTGATAAAAGATGTTTGATGCTGCTATCACTCATTGTTGTTGATGAAGCTCTGTAGAAATACTTCGATTGATAGCGTTATAGATCGGTGGTTCATTCCATTTCTGACTTGAATCTTGGAGTGCCCCCGTCTAGGATAGTCCCGCACTTCTCACGATGTCCCGATGACGTCATCAGAAGCCCGAAGCACTCTTGGGACTATCCTAGACGGGGCACCCACGACTTTCTCATGAAAATGAATGGAAACCCTGATAAAAGATGTTTGATGCTGCTATCACTCATTGTTGTTGATGAAGCTCTGTAGAAATACTTCGATTGATAGCGTTATAGATCGGTGGTTCATTCCATTTCTGACTTGAATCTTGAGTGCCCCCCCCCGTCTGGGGTAGGCCCGCACTTTTCACGACGTCCCAATGACGTCATCAGAAACTCGAGGCACTTTTTACGACGTCCCGATGACGTCATCAGAAGCCCGAAGCACTTTTCACGACGTCCCGATGACGTCATCAGGAGCCCGAAGCACTTTTCACTACGTCCCGATGACGTCATCAGAAGCCCGAAGCACTTTCACGACGTCCCGATGACGTCATCAGAAGACCGAAGCAGTTTTCACGGCGTCCCGATGACGTCATTAGAAGCCCGAAGCACTTTCACGACGTCCCGATGACGTCATCAGAAGCCCGAAGCACTTTTCACGACGTCCCCATGACGTCATCAGAAGCCCGAAGCACTTTCACGACGTCCCGATGACGTCATCAGAAGCCCGAAGCACTTTTCACGACGTCTCGATGACGTCATTAGAAGCCCGAAGCACTTTCACGACGTCCCGATGACGCCATCAGAAGCCCGAAGCACTCTCACGACGTCCCGATGACGTCATCAGAAGCCCGAAGCACTTTTCACGACGTCCCGATGACGTCATCAGAAGCCCGAAGCACTCTCACGACGTCCCGATGACGTCATCAGAAGCCCGAAGCACTTTTCACGACGTCCCGATGACGTCATCAGAAGCCCGAAGCACTTTCACGACGTCCCGATGACGTCATCAGAAACTCGAGGCACTTTTCACGACGTCCCGATGACGTCATCAGAAGCCCGAAGCACTTTTCACGACGTCCCGATGACGTCATCAGAAGCCCGAAGCACTTTTCACGACGTCTCGATGACGTCATTAGAAGCCCGAAGCACTTTTCACGACGTCCCGATGACGCCATCAGAAGCCCGAAGCACTCTCACGACGTCCCGATGTCGTAATCAGAAGCCCGAAGCACTTTTCACGACGTCCCCATGACGTCATCAGAAGCCCGAAGCGCTTTCACGACGTCCCGATGACGTCATCAGAAGCCCGAAGCACTTTTCACGACGTCCCGATGACGTCATCAGAAGCCCGAAGCACTCTCATGACGTCCCGATGACGTCATCAGAAGCCCGAAGCACTCTCATGACGTCCCGATGACGTCATCAGAAGCCCGAAGCACTTTTCACGACGTCCCGATGACGTCATCAGAAGCCCGAAGCACTTTCACAACGTCCCGATGACGTCATCAGAAGCCCGAAGCACTTTTCACGACGTCCCGATGACGCCATCAGAAGCCCGAAGCACTCTCACGACGTCCCGATGACGTCATCAGAAGCCCGAAGCACTTTTCACGACGTCCCGATGACGTCATCAGAAGCCCGAAGCACTCTCACGACGTCCCGATGACGTCATCAGAAGCCCGAAGCACTTTTCACGACGTCCCGATGACGTCATCAGAAGCCCGAAGCACTTTCACGACGTCCCGATGACGTCATCAGAAACTCGAGGCACTTTTCACGACGTCCCGATGACGTCATCAGAAGCCCGAAGCACTTTTCACGACGTCCCGATGACGTCATCAGAATCCCCCCTCACCTACAAATCGGTTAATTACCAGCCTACGTACCTCCTACCAACTTACCTGTCTGCCAAGTTGATTGCCTGAGACCATTGGCAGTGGCTATTAGCAGTGAGGACTGAAAAGCGTGACGGCCTACGGCCCACGGCCTACGGCCCACGGCCTACGGCCCACGGCCTACGGCCCACGGCCTACGGCCTACGGCTCACGGCCTACGGCGCACACCATGAAATTTTCTTAAGCTTTCGGGCTCACAACTTTGTTATTTGTGAAGCGATTTTGCTGAAATTCGGACAGCAGGTTTCTTCTGGACCCCTTCGCTTATATCCAGAAGGAAATCTTCAGAAATTTTGTTTCAAAGATTCTATAAACTATTTTATAAAATTCTAAGTGATCACAAGGCCTAGGCAAAACCAAACCTCTCCAGCCGCTTCGCGGCAGGAGCGATAATGACATTGAACAAGTCCTGAAATAATCATCGAAATAAAATAAAACAATCAATAATCATCATCGAAATGAATCAATAGCTTTTAGCGAAAGTTTCATCGATAAATGAATGTGGATGCGTGGAACATGAAAATCAAATTACTTGCTGGAACCTATGGAATTTGAATAAAATAATCATCGGAATAAAATCTTATAATATTCGTCAGAAAAATAATGAATTAATCATCGGAATGAAAACTTTTTTTGAAAATAATAGGATGAAGGATGAAGTTCTCGGCGTATATCAATCCTCTGGGAAAATAGGTTTAAAAATTATGGCAGGTGCCCAGAGTAGGAAATTTTTAGACGAATAAGCATTTGCATAAAAAAGTTAATAAAATAATTGTTATATTAGCGAAAAAAATTGTTTACCTTTGTGGGTACAAGCAGGTGGGTATGTGCTAATCGTAGACCGTTTCATCTACGTGTAATGAAGGACTGACGTTTCTCGGGACGAGATTGTGGAGTACTGCAAGAAGATGTCGCGTTTTGCAACAAACTCAGCTGTGTGATTTTTTAGTACTTTTGTCACCAAATACTTATGTAAATTAATAATTTTCCGCGTGTAATAATCCAGTGGATCTTACATAATTATTTTGTGTTCAAACATCTAGGAAAAGTAATACTGCATGCTCATGTAATATCTAATAAACATGCGCTGTCAATCCTCCTAATCAATATACTGGCAGTGGATCGGTTACCGTCTGTAGTCCAATCATAATCCGAGAGGCAGCAATTGAACCTGCATAACTGGCCGCGCGGAAACCGCCGCGCGATCTTAGCTGTCTGCTCTCTCTCTCTCGAGGTGGGAGGTGCCTCCTGGCGAGCGAGCCGAGGTGCGAACAGCGCTAACGAATTTTTAATTACACCAGCGATCTCTGATTTTATCCTCAAGTCCCTCTCCCCTAGCAATCCCCAATGTGGTGACTTTAAAGAGGCAGCCAACTTGGGGTCGATGACGCCTAGTTCCTCCTTTGGTTGCCACCTTAGCGAGAGCATTATTCTTGAAGAGTAGCGTTGAATGCAAAACTCTAGTCGACGTGTTTGAACCAGCATCGCACCAACAGAGGCGACGGATGCCCAACACAGCGCCTTAGACCACTAGGCCACTAGGCCACATGTTCATGTGTTACGGTCTTTTTCTGTTTTCCTACATACACTCCCTCCACAGTTTTTCGTATTCATCGTAACTTTAATCAAACTGGCAGTAGTAAGTATGGGTTTCGGGAGCGTGCAGATGTGTCTATCTCTCTGGTTTAATACGCTTTCAACCTTGGATGATGGGGTTTCCGAATTTTACGCGAAAATCATCAAAGCGCGAGAATGTTAGATTTAAAAAACGATTTTGAAAAATTCTTGTTGGATGACCACTTACCACTGAACCACGATACACAATGCTTTGTAGTATGATTGTCCAACAAGCTCAATAAGTAAAGCGAACATAGGTTATAAAATAATGTTGAACAAAAGGAAGTGGACGACAAGGCGTGCTGGAAGTGTCATTGGATTCATATGTTCATAATCGTATCTTAATAGCGGCCACCATTTTTTTGTGAATAGTGAATTTAAAAATGAACCTACTAAATTTTCTCAAACTTGCCAAAGATTCGTTGTGATAATACATATTTGAATACTGTCATCAGAACAATTGTTTCATAAAGCTGTGCAATTGTTCGCAGTTATTTTCGGATGCATATTTTAGCATTATCATGGATGGATGTCTCACAAATTCAAATCATTATTATCTTGCCCCTTCCCGAAGGCTTCTTCAAATTGGAGGCGTTCTATTTGTTTTACTGTTACCTTCAAAGTTCCGTCCAGTTCCATAACTTCCGTAAATATCTGCAGCTTCATGAAAAGCACAAGCCAACCTCTTCTGCAGTTCTCAAAGAAACTTTCTCTAAGCCCACGGATCTGTGGGCGAAATAGCGCGGAATGGTGTGTGTGTGTGTTTGTGTATGTGTGTGTGTGTGTGTGTGTGTGTGTGTGTGTGTGTGTGTGTGTGTGTGTGTGTGTGTGTGTGTGTGTGTGTGTGTGTGTGTGTAGGTGTGTGTATGTGTGTGTATGTGTGTATGTATGTATGTGTGTATGTGTGTATGTGTATGTGTGTGTATGTGTGTGTATGTGTATGTGTATGTGTGTATGTGTGTATGTGTGTATGTGTGTATAGTGTGTGCATGTATGTGTATGTGAGTGTATGTGTATGTGTGTGTATGTGTGTATGTGTATGTGTGTGTGTGTGGGAGGGGGGGGGGGTAGTGAAACGCAGTGGAACCGGCTATGAAGAGAGAAATTTTGTGGAACAGAGTACGCGGGTAAGATTGGGTGCGGGGAGGGATACCCTGGGACAGGGTGTAACGACGACAACGGTGGGACCGAGCGTAGGGAGAAATACCGTGGAACCGAGTGTGGGAGGGGAATACCGTGTAACCAGATGTGAAGGTGGGGAAAATACCTTTGGATCGGATGCGGGGCAATACAGTGGGATCGAATGTTGGGATAATCCGTGGGATCGGATTTTGAAAAATAGCGTGGGACCGGGTGTGGGCAGAAAAATACCTGTAAGGGGAGGGACCGTGGAACCGGGTGTAGGGGGGATATCATTGGACTTGGTGAAGGGTGAGCAGTATGGGACAGGGTGTATAGGGAGGAATACCACGAGACTGAGTGTGGGGGGAATACCGTGGGACCGGGTGTAGCGCGGAGTGTAACCGTGGGACCGAGCGTGGAAAGGGAAATACCGCGTGTCTGGGTGCGGCAGTAGAGAAATACTTTTGAGTTAGATGCAGGGAACACCGCGGGACCGTGTTATAGATTGGAATACCGTGGGACCCGGTGTAGCGGGGAAGGTAACCGTGGGACCGAGTGTGGGGAGGGAAACAGCGTGTGACCGGGTGCGGCAGTGGGGCAATACTTTTGAGTCAGATGCAGGAGAGTATCGCGGGGCCGGGTTCAAGGGGGGAATACCGTGGGACCGGGTGTAGGGTAGGGAAATACCGTGGGAACGGGTGTGAGGAAGGGTGGAACTACCGTGGGTTAGGGTGTGAAGGGAATACCGTGTTATCGGGTATGGGGTGGAAAATACCGTAGAGCCGGGTATGGAGAGTGAGGCCGGATTGGTAAGAAATACCTTACCATCAGGTGTGGGTAATAACGTGGGACAAAATGTTGTGGTGGGAGAAATACCGCGGAAGGGTGAGAATGTTTGCGGGGGGGGTGGAATGCAGTTGAACTTGGTATGGAGAGGGAAATATCGTGGGGCCGAAGGACGGAGATACCTTGGGATTGGGTGTGGGGGGGGAACACGGTGAAACCATATTTGAGGAGAAAAATAAAGTTTGGTCGGCATAGATAAACCGCCAAAAAGGTAGTTCGTTGCTGTAAATTTTATTGAGAACAGGAACCGATCCCAACTGACGTTGCGGGGTGGGAGAAACCGATTCTTCGCTTTGTATTGACTCAACAGCTCGACTCTATCAAAATTCAAACTATTCTGTGGCAGCAGTCTTCGTCAGCGGCCACGGAGGTAAACTTCAGTTTCTCGGATGGTTTCTGAGCGTATTCTAGATAGCTAGAGTGCCCAAACTATAGTCTCTGGAAAGGAAAAAACTACTTTTGTGATCAGAAAAACTAGAGAAGAGTTTATGCTGAGAAAGTAAGACTGAAACAGAAGTTCACTGGCTTGTAACTCCTGTTGAGATGAACAGGAGGTGCGCTGGAAATATTTTACCTCATGCTCGTGATGAGGTTAAATTTGGTAGCTCTGGAAACTGTTGAGCGGTGGCTGAATTTCCATAGCATAGCTCCGAATGATGAAATGGCTAAGGTTACCGGTGATTTGATGATATCAGTGTCGTTTTTTATCTTCAGAGATGAGATAAGATGTTTTCTTCTCTTTTATCTACGAAATCCTTGCATTGTCGCTAGAAAGAAAACGGCTTAGCGGCTGGAATTTAGTTCATTGTGCCGCTCGAAGCTGATGAGCAGCTAAATATTTCCACTAGACCGCTCATTCCCGCGGATAAATGCTTCATTGCATACCACCCCTGCTGGTCTACGAAAGGACGCTACCCAGCGGAGTGCAGCCGGACAGGCGCAGGTTGCTTTTGTACATAGTCCGTCTGCCCAATGCTGGTTTGCCTTTTTTGTTCGTAGATGTAGAAGGGCGTTCGGTGCAAGCACCCACCCGTTCGTACCTCAATACGAACGAGGCAACGGTTTGTGAGCGCTTGATAACCCATCTGCTCAACACGCACGTGAGGGCGGATCAACTCTGTATCCTCACATTTTACAGAGAACAATTTCGCCACCTGACTGATCTTGCCGATCGCACGGGGGTCGAACTAGCTACAGTAGACTCCATTCAAGGACGAGAGAAAGATATCGTGGTGCTGCTGACGACACGAACGGACTTGTCGCCGGAGTCGGGGCGTTTCCTCGACGACAGGCTCAGGTTAAACGTGGCTCTCACTCGCGCACGTAACGGACTTTTCATTTTAAGTGCGAGAAGCTCATTGAGCCCGCTTCCCTTCTGGAGTGTCGTCATCAAATGGGCGGAGTCCCAGCGTGCTCTGCTCTCATCGGCGGCTATGGAGCGCCTTTTCCTTTCATCATAAGGAGGGCTGCTCGGTGTATTTGTAGTATTTTTATAATTGTTTTTGGCGTTTATTGGCATTATTTTGTTGTCTCAAACTTACTAACTCTAGGCTGCGCGTCGTGCCCATCGCTTTGCTCCTCGGGCCGCCTGGAGTGCACACGATTTCGTCTCCGCTGACGTCGCTCAACATCAAGCCGCAGGTGCCACCATGACCATCGCTTCCTCGCCATTCGAATCCGCTGCTTACGACGGCCTCACTACCAAATGACGCTTAGTCAATTTGGCCTCGGTAACTCGTACTTGGAGTTCCACATAGTGGACGTTAACACCCTTTCCCACTATACGGCGTACGGATTCGTCTAGCAAGGTCAGTTTCACTTTCTAGAGTCCGGGACGGACTTTTTGTGGAATGGGTGGTGTAAGTGAGAGGGGTCATAGATAAGAGGCGTGCCCGAATTCTGTAATAATTCCATGAGTAATGGCGAAAGATTTCAGGCCGTGGTCGAGTTCATGGAAATCAGCTGATGCGATGAGAGCGACGCGGCGGAGGAGGATAAAAGCTGGGGAGAATGCAGGTCCAGGGGAGGATGGCGACGTGGAACGATGGGCTAGAAGCCGCGATATATTCCTGCTAGATTGCTGATTCAATATTCCGATTCCATGCTGTATTTGTAATTTGTATTATAAATGAGTGCCATAGTAAATCGCTTCCATCTGTGGTGTACCGCAGCATCCTTTGGTAAGGGTCGGATCATTTACTCAACACAGCGTTCTCTGCTCAGCAATCGTTCATTGGCTTCACTCTAGTGGGTGGTGCAATGATGATATCAAAGTGGGAATCGATGAGTGTTCGATAACCCCCAGAAATAGCCGACTGCCCGCGGACACTTCGCGGGAAGACGGGAAAACTCTCTCTTCGCGGGATGTTGTGCGCTGTGCCACGCCCACAAAATTGGGGCCGCGCAAAATCGACTAGCCCAACGTGGCCGGCGGGAAGTGGGCTGTTTTTATCTGCGATATCATCATTGCACCACCTAGTACTAAAGTGGAGCCAGTGTACGACTGCTGAACAGGGAACGCTGTGATGAGACTCTTTCCAAAACCTGCGCTGTGTGCGACGCTGGTCTTGGGCAGGTGAGCCACTGTCTGTTAATGGCATCTGCGAATGGGAAGAGTGCAAGAAACAGTGAGTGTAGAAAGCTTTTCCGTAGAACCTCACTACTCAATTGTCAAGAGCAGTTCAAGGTGGAATCCCTAGAAGCGGATTTTTCAAATTTGGCATAGGATGATTTTGAATGTGACACAAACTGCTTCATAACTGTCTTCTGTCTGTCATCAGATTAACCGTAAGGCGGTGGCAGAAGGGCCGCAGAGTGCTCGTTCACCGTGTACGGGCAGTCAACGAAACGGCGCTGCCGACTGGCCGTGATCGATCTATTGGCCTTCCGCGGGAGATGTTACGGGACGTCGGCTATTCTCAGAACTTTCCAGCCTAGGTTGTTGCGTCTAATTAGCCCGATTCCTTGTTACATGCGTCTTTACAGGGTCGAAAACGTCATTTCTTGTCACTTGCACGTATGAAAACACGCAAGTAACATACGAGGGGGCGTGTATGGTAAGTGCGTCTTTCGGAAGAGACCACAAAGACGCAAGTAACAAGCCGTTTAGACGCAAGAAAGCTACTCAAATTGTTTATGACGAGTGCGTCTTTCACAACTGATTGATTTCTCGTCGATAACCACTACATTTCACCTTTCCCCGATAAGTTCCTGTGTTTTGCTGATAAGAAAACTTTCTCAGATTTTCATTTTGTTCGTGATTCTACGAACTATATTTCAAAACAAGGCGGTAGCGTACGACTGCTGTCTTGTGCTTACTGAAGTCGGGACATTGATCCTAGACATGACTTTCACACATCCTGGGCTTCTCAAGTATTCGCGGTTTTCGTGAAAAATAAGGAAACCGCGGAGCTGTAGACGACGAATATACCCGTCCGCGCGTACATTAACGCTTTGTCGGCGTCAAATCTAAAACTCAATATCCACATATTACATAGAAATTCGTGTGATACGCAATTTTACGCCCTGAAATTCGGTTTGAACTTACATAGGCAACCTGATTCTTTCTGGTATACAGCGCAGTGCAAACGTATAGGTCCACTATAAGTTTCGCATTTTCGCTAAATTACGATTCGCGCTTCACGAAAATACAAAATTCAGTTACGCACAGTTACTTGTCCACGGTGAATATCCTCTCCCTAATTTCGTCGTAAATTAAAACAATCGGTAGGCGCCCTTTTGCCTTAACTCTGTTCATGATGGTCAATTTAAGAACCCGAAGAAATATTTGGAATCAGGATCGAGAGTACTCTCTTTTAGCATTTGCACAATTTGACATACTTTGTACAAAGCATTTAGGCGTAACACCATAAATGCCTTGATTGCGAAGTCGCGATCCGGGTTGATTGTTTCTTGTCTAATTTTGCATACATATCTTGTTGAAGAGGGAGCCATGTGTTATTCCAGAAAAAAAGAGCACACGATGCTGATTCCCAATATCTTGTTAGATTCCAAAATGGACCCTTTTAAACAGAGTTATGGAAAAAAGAGCGATAAAATGCTTTTTAGCGTTTTTTTTTTGGGCCAAAAACGCCAAAATAATGGCCAGTATTGCAGCAACAACGTTTCTCTGCAGTAAGGTATCTGCGAGCTCGAGGTATGAAACAATCTTCCCGAGGAAGGTTAAATCTCATAGTTATTTAATAATAATTAGTAATAATCTCAATGTCATATTGTTTTGTTCTTTTATTTGTTAACTGCAAGAACGTAGGAACCTTGAGCTATCCATTAATGCACTTGCCGTATTCAAATATGAAGATAATTAGTGTTTTTGCCCACGAAGATTGGGCCGTTGCCGTACTTATCATCATGCACATGTTGAACATCGATTGCAAGCTCACGCGATGTACGGCGCGCCTCATAAGGGCAAGTCGTTGTTATTTGGAATAATTAGTTCATTGGTCTCTCTCGAGTCCACAACCGACACCGTGACGAGGGCTAGGAGATTTTCCGTGTTTTGGGCACGCAAACATAGAGTAAGGCGCGCGTGTTAAGCGTTTGTTACGTACGTCTTTGAGGAATGATTCATGCGCATTTAATGTAAGGAGCCTGCGTGTTCATCGTTTGTTACATGCGTCTTTGAGGAATGATACATGGGTCTTGAGTTCTAGGTATTTGCGTCTTTATGGTATGTAGCATGATGCTATCAGGCTACATACTTATAAGGCGGAAATAGCTAGGCTGGAAAGTTCTGAGTTGGTACCCTGGGAAGTGTGATATCTCTATCTGAGTAATCAAACTCTTCACTCCTCGCGACCTACCTAGGAGACCGATCGCAGGCCCGGCGTTGAGCCAACCAGGGGGTGACGACGTGTAGGAGAACTCAAAGGGTCCCAGCATGAGGAATCATCAGAGTCGATCGCGGACAAATTTGCCATCTTCTTCTTCACAACCCTAGGTGGCGAACTAATCCACTGGTTTCGACTTGCCCACCAACCTTGTGATCGAAAACGACTCAAGCGGTTCGATCCTTGATCAATTTGAAAATCATAATTTGCCCGATCTAGTTGCAAGAAAATTCCTGATCTGCAGCATATTCTTTTCGAAGACCCCACATTTGTTTTTATAACTGAAACGTGGTGCAAGTCTGATAACATACATGATCCCAACATCGTTCCTGGCTCAAAATATGATATCTACAGATGCGACAGGGCAAGCAAGGTTGGTGGTGGTGTTTTGACCTTTATAAATCACAACTTCTCTCACCACCTTATTTCATCAAAGATGTTTTCCCCTTACTGTCAATGTTTGATTTCATGTTTGAATTCTACTCCTCTTACAACATATATTATACTGTTGTATCGTGGTCCAAGTTGTTCTGTAGCCGTATTTCGGGAAGCCCTTATTCATATTTCGGACACAATACCTGAAAATCCCGATTATCTCATCCTGGACAGCTTTATCTTCCATCAATTGATTGGTCTTAACATTACAAATCGACTGCAATCTGTGGCTCTGCACTTGAGTTTCTCGATCGAGAATATCGTAGAAGTCGTAAAAATTCTTCCTACGTTCTCTACCTCTGACCATAATGTTGTCTCCTTCAATCTTACTTCCAAGTCGTTTGACTCACCCTTTGAATCATTTTATGCAAACTTTTCTAACGCTAATTACGATGCAATTCGTGAAAAGCTCATCGGAATTAGCTGGCGCCTACTTATTGATCAATGTAAGACTGCAGATGAATGTTATGGCATTTATTTGGAGCACTGCAACGATCCAAGCTGTACAATGCGCGTTTTTCAATTGGATTACAGAAATATCTTTGCTTTTTTCCAGGAAGCTCATGCGTGAGCTAGCACTTACCGTCTATAAACAGTCGAAATTAACATCATTCGAGGCGCGAGCGACGCCTAAGCCTCCTTCTGCCCTCCGCTCTCTCACTGTCTCTAACCTCCGCTCCACACCAGCATGCGCAGGAACCATGTGAATTTCGCCGTTATATAGCCTGTATGAACCTCGAACATGAAGAAAAAATTGCTAACTCTGTTAATCCCAAGGCCTACTATAACTTGATAAATAAGAAAATCAATCAAACAAATCGAATCGGTACTATATTTAACGCAAATGGAGAACCTTATGAGTCTGAGGTGGAGAACGCTGGAGTATTCGCTTCATTCTTTAAATCTGTGTATAAGAAAACAAGACAAATATCTACAACAGTACCTTTTCTTTCGCGTTGGAAAACTGGGCTTTTTGGATATCAATAGCGAACTAGTTTACAGAACATTGCTCAACCTCACCCGACGACATTCCCTATATTTTTCTCCAAAAAAAACAGGGCTTTGCGGTTAACTTCTATCATGACAGTTCTGTTCAACTGGGGCCTTCCTCAAGGAGAAGTGCCTTCGATATGGCGTTCAAGCTTTGTTAGACCTGTTTTCAAGAAGGGGAGTAAGACTGATTTCCGGAATTACAGGCCAATATGTCTAACTTCCTCCACCAGTAAAGTGCTTGAAAGAATTTTTTGCGAGCAGCTGTACTGCTATTTTCACAGCAACTTACTTTTCACTGACTCTCAACATGGTTTCTTACGAAAGAAATCTACGCTGACTGCCCTAATGACAACCATTCCTACCTGGCAGAGAGTGATCGACTCAGACGGCTTGGTCAGTGCATGTTGTCTAGATTACAAAAATGCTTTTGATTCTATCCCTCTTGATCTTCTTTATGCAAAACTACGGGCTCATGGAATGAACGGCTGCCTGCTGAAGTTTTTGCCATCTTTCTTGAGCAGGCGCTCTCAAGAAGTTTTGGTCAACGGTGCTTTTTCGGACAGCTATCTCACACTCAGTGGCATCCCTCAAGGCTCTTTTTTAAGGTTCTTTAATGTTCTTGATATACATTAACGACATGCCCAGCTGTCTTCCCTCCAACGTCTACTGATCCATATAAGCAGATGACTCAAATTTGGCAACTGTTAATAATGCCAGCGCCCTTCAACAAGTTTTAGACTCTTCACTAACCTAGTCTACAGAATGGCAACTGGATATTTCTCATGAGAAAATTTCAATCATGCATATTGGTCACAAACATCCTCAGAACTGCAGTTTCCTATTGGGAGCTTAACGTTACAAATTCTGTGCGAGATCTTGGTATCGAGTACTCCGACCGTCTCTCTTTCGAAGAGTACATCGAAGAGATCGTAAGAGTAGCTCATGCGAGTTCCAATCATACATTCCGCGCTTTCAGATTCAGGCACGCTAAAACGCTTTTTGAGCTTTTTGAAACGTACGTGAAACCGATTCTTGAGTATTGCACTCCGTTGTGGTCACCATCACAAAAGAAGTACATCGAAAAATTTGAAAACGTCCAGAACGGGTTCACAAAACAGATATTCGCTAGAAATGGCCAGTTTTGGCTCAACTACCGAGAGCGTTTGACTCGCTGTGGCTGCAATTCGCTGCAGTTGAGGCGGGTCATCCACGATCAGAATTTTTTAAAGGTGTTAATTTTTTTTTAAACGATTTTATTTTTAATTTTTATTTTTTAAACGATAAAAACGATGTCTGATTTTTTGGTGAAGAAGATCGGCAGCTGCGGGGCCTAGCGCAACCCTAACGTTGAAAAAACCAATAAAAATGAGCTCGGAACGGTCCCCTACGGCCCCAAAGTTAGACAAACGTCAGCTCGTCACACCCCAGATGCACTTTCCACGCCCACCGACGTGCTCGAGATTGTGAGATGAGCGATGGTTTCCGATCAGTAGCCCCGTCCTTCTTTTCATTCTCTACTTCTCTCTTTACTCAGGTCAGCTCGGATACATCGGCTGCAAAACCCGGAAGTTACAAGCCTCGGACAACTTGTCCACCATGCTTTCCTGGCTCAATTTTTGAGGGACCATCTCTCCGTTCCTAGGTCTTGTACAAATCCAAAAACATCATTGGAATCAGCATGGGGCCGTCCTCAAATTAGGCGGAAAAGCAGAAAAACGATTTGTATCGTGAACACTGCCTTTAAAGGCAGTGTTCACGATAATCTTCGATTTTGAGATTAATAGCTAAATCGATTGTTTGGCCCCCGGGTAGAACATAAATGACGAAGGAATCGAGAAAAAAGCATCAGAAGGTCACGAAATCCTTTACTCTCACCCCACCTCTTTACTCTCACAGGAACTGTTCGTTGTGATAATGAAATCATTTGTGGGCCCGTCCTTTACAATTATTTGCTTTCTGTTGCTCCGTTGTCTTCTTCGGACCCTACCTAGCACTATTTTGCCTGGATTATTCTTCCATTCTCGACTGATCCCATTTTTCACCGGTTACAACCACCGTGAACATGTTCATACAACTGGACAACTAGTCCAGGCCAGAGATTAATGTCACTGAAATATGACGTTTTAGGGCGTTTCTCGCCGTTTCTTCGTAGTTTCTGTAACACTCGGTGGCCAACGCTTTGTTTTGAGTGGAAAACTCGGGAACGAAAATCATCGTGAACACTGCCTTTAAGATAATCATGGGCTATCTATACATAGAATCAAAAGAGATAATAGCTTTTTTGGGGTTTAACAATAGAACAAGAGGTCATCGATTCAGACTCGTCACTGGAGTCGTTCATTATCAGCAGTTTCTTGAGTCCATTTTGGTGAATTCAGCCAGATTTTGGAACGATCTGCCCGCTGAGTTAGTTATGCCATCAACTCCAGGAAACTTCAACAGAGGACCTGAACCTCATCTACAAAATATGGGTTATTTCTAAAGACAGCTTTTCCTCCTAGCTCTGCTTCTAACAATATTTCTTTTAAGATTGCTTTGCTCCCTTTTCTTGTCCTTCGAATTAACATTATAATTCACGCTCACTGTGCGTTTCCTAATTCTTAACTAAGTCTATTTGATTTTATTGCGTTGATGTCGCTAACATAGTAACATAACCGTTCCCTTATACTTATCTTATGCTAACGTCGAATGTTTTATTCTAGTTCTGCTGTTTTTTTCTGTTTCCTGGTGTCCTGATTGTGGCTTTACCTCTGACCTTCATCTGATACTTGTTTTACCAAGCCTAAGATGCAGACACGTGGACCATGGTGGTGTTGGCGGGCGTACGAAGTTGGTACTCGGAGCCGTTTATTTCCTTACTCGGCTTGCAAAGTAGGCCTCCCACTGCCCTTCGCCACCATGCGCTCGCACTTAACCCATCCCCATTTTATCCCTCATACACTGGAGGGGGCTAGCGCAGCTCTTCAGGGGGGCAACCCTCCGGGCACCGGCGCTTGCCCCCCCCCAATCGAGGGGGGGGGGGCTACCGCCGGAGTGACAATTTGGCTTGATCGGAGCCCCCCGTCACTGCCCTGAAGACCCCTGTGACTGCCCTGAAGCCCCCTGTGACTGCCCTGAAGCCCCCTGTCACTGCCTTGAAGCCCCCATCACTGCCCCGAAGCCATGACGTCACGGCTCCGGAGCAGTGACGCCACCACACCGGAGCAGTGACGTCACCCTCCCCCCCGGAAAGCGTCTCCGCTTTCCTCCAAAAATAACCCTTTCTGACAGTGACTCGAAGTCGCCGTCCAGGGCCGGCCCTGTTGGGCCGAATGCGGCTCTCCATGAGGTGAGGCGCCTTTTATACCGGTCGAGCACGTGATAGATGCCTTCTCTGGCCTCTACTGTCGTAAACTACCTTCTACGACTTCTTCCCATCTTTTCCCTCTCTTCCTCACGGGGGGGGCAAGCGCCGGAGGAGAGCAGGGGCCTTCCCTGAAGCCCCCCTCGGGGGAGGCCTGCGCTGTCGCTCCCCCAAGTCGAAAACGGGCTCTATTGTCCGGCGCGTGCCCCCGCAGAGTCTGAGCCTTTAAGTTGCGCTTTCTCCTAACCTTTAACATTGATCATCTGCTTTACTATCTCTGCTGCATTTCTTTTCAGTGTCGGTATGTTTCTATCAACGTGATCCCTCAAGCGATTTCACTGTTCAGTAACCGATAAACCTATTATTATTATTATTATTATTATTATTATTATTATTATTATTATTATTATTATTATTATTATTATTATTATTATTATTATTATTATTATTATTATTATTATTATTATTATTATTATTATTATTATTATTATTATTATTATTATTATTATTATTCTCCATGTCCTCCGTTCTTCGAACCTCGGCATCGTATCTTAGATTCTTTACTGCTATGCCAAACGAGGTTTTTAGGTGGAACTTTATTAACGGCCTGACGTTTCGACTTTACGTCTTCTTCAGAGGCCTAAAAAGTGGTCCGACATTTATTTATTCGTAAATCTGTCCTACCAAGCGCCTCCTCCCCCTGACAGTTCTGACGTACTGTAGGGAGCATCGCAGAGGACACGGAAAGATAGGAAAGCTCACCCCGTAAGTCCACCTTTTGAGCGGAAGATGTCCGCTGCCACCGTGTTAGTATACTAGTAGACGCCACTGAGAGTTACCGCGCTTCCTCTGCATAATGATGAAACAGAAAGGAAAACATCATAACTCACAATGTTGTACAAAAGGTAAGAGGTCACTGGTTATCATGGGGCGTTCGACTCTGCTGTTCATTAGTGGGTTCTTTACGTGGATCCAAAACGCCTCCAACGTTTTCCTGACCGAGATTTCGCTTCCGCAAGCTAAGAACGGACACCTTATATCATAGTCATCCCGCTGTGATTGTCCGTTCTATGTCTTCCAAGCGGTGTTCTTGGGTCATTACGCCTTTTTCCGGCTAAATGTTCTTTCAGGCGTATCGCCAGCACTCTTCCGCTTTCCCTATATAGGTTGCGTTGCATGCCTGACACTCGAGCTGGTAAATAGTGCCGACGTGATAGCAATCACCTAGTCTTGCATAGGGGCAAACGATACACCCATCTGTAGTGCAGCACCTGTCGTTAATTCTGTTCCTTACCAGTTGACGTTTAATGCTGTCGTTGGGGATGTTCACTAGAGCAACATCGTCATTTAACTGGGCTCGTACGATACACTGCTGTATAGCATCAGACACTCTATCGGAGAAGAATGGTATGCACAGCGGAATTTTGTTTCGACGTTCAGTATTCCGGCTTACATCATGAGCCCTACGTCCGTACTCTGGTGTTACGTAGCCATTCATCGCTGCTATTTCGACCGCCATGCTACGTGATTCTTGCCGCTCTGCTTCGCCAGTGCACACACCTGTAGCCGTATGGAACATATTCTTAACCACGGCACGCTTAGCAGCTCTCGGATGAGAAGATGTTGCATGGAGCAAGATATTCTTTGAACTGGGCTTACGATACCATTTTACGCTAAAATCGCCGTTGCACACTTTCACCTGAGTGTTAAGGAAAGGTAGCCAGCCTTCTTGTGGTACCTCTCGCGTGAGCCTGATAGTCTGCGACTGTGCATTCAATATACGGAAACATTCATCCATTTCGGACTGCGTAGACGTCATTATGAAGCAATCGTCGATGTACCTACAGTACAATAATGGGCGATGTTCCAATATTGGCTGTTCTATTCTGCTCATAAAGCAGATTGCTAGCACAGGTGCTAGTCGCTGGCCCATCGCCAACCCTCTTATTTGTGAAAAATAAGTTCCTGCCCACTTGAAAATGTTGCAACTCAAGCATTCTTTTACTAGAGTCATGATGACTCTCTTACATAGTCCAAAGGTAACTACGTCTCCAACGTGCCTGTCCAGAAGTTCTGATAAGGCTTGAAGCGCTTCGTCGTTTTGAACATTTGTATAGAGTGATGTAACGTCGAATGACTCTGTGACGCAGTTGTCATCGGGATTTGAGTTGCGCAACATTTCAAGAAATCTGTTGGTACTGGGGAGGTGGGATGGGATGAAGGTCAGTAATTGGTTCACGATAGTGTTAAGGAACCATGATATTCGGTCGGTTGGACCACCGACGCAACTGATTATTGGTCTTATCTTGTAGGTCTCCGCCAACATGGACGACATTTCTCGAGATGTGATTTTATGCGTCTTAATCAGGCTATAAAACACTGGACAGCTCGCATTGTCAGACCTAAGCCTGCCTAGGAATCTGGCATTTAGGCCAGCAGACTTTCCGATGGTCATCCAGACATGATTAAGTCGTCTGCATTGGGCCGCGAATTCGGCAGCGGAGGATAACTGATAAGTGGAAGTATCCCGCAGGTGCAATTCAGTTATTTCGCGATCCAATGACTGTGGGATTACCACAAATTCTCCGCCCTTGTCACTGACAGATATGCGTAATGTTCCGTTTGACCGCAGCTCACGCACCTCGTCAAAGCCTTGCCATTGCTCGTGGGTCAGGTTGGTACTTCGGAACCCACGGAATCTGTTAAGCACGCCCAGTACACCTGTTGATAGAATTCTGAACTTGGCGTCGCATTCGGGAACTGGGTTGGGCTCTCTATAAAAAGAGCTTGGAAACGGTACGATTGGAAATTGCCTATCAGTAGAGTTGCCTGCCGATGCCAAGTTGTTGTTATTAGCTCTTATGCGCAGCATGTCTTTGACTTTTGCAGCCCGCCTACGACTTTGCGAAATGTAAAGGCGTTAATGTTTTGTGTTGGGGCGAAGGATGGGCCTAGACTAAGAAAATTTACAGCATTTTCTGAGATTTGCGCATCCCCTATAACAGTGACCCTTGTCCTACGATTTTCAACAGTAGCGTTACTGATACCAGTGGCTTGATGGTTGTTTACGTGTGAACGTTCCCCTCTGTCCGAGTGACTCCGCGAAGAGCCCATAAGTGCGTCGTACTTTGCACAAAGTCGGGACTTAGCCCTAGATCGAACAGAATCACAAATCGTTCTCGACTCACCCTCTAACCTCCTCCAAGTCTGTTCAGGCAAAAGACGTCGGCATGCTTGCTCTTTAGAAGTACATCTCAAAATGCAAGAATACAGTACACGCTGATTCTCTCTGATCACAACACGTAATATCGAGCGATATATGTTCACAATCATCGAGTGATCTTCTGGTAAACGGCAGCATGCACCAATCCTCTTATTTGTGATGAATCGCGGAAGCAGGTCGGTCGCTTTGCATCGCTGGAGGAACTTCAGGGACTGTCGAGTGACCACCACAGTCGAGAGTCGGCACTATTTACCAGCTCGAGTGTCAGGCATGCAACGCAACCTATATAGGGGAAAGCGGAAGAGTGCTGGCGATACGCCTGAAAGAACATTTAGCCGGAAAAAGGCGTAATGACCCAAGAACACCGCTTGGAAGACATAGAACGGACAATCACAGCGGGGATGACTATGATATAAGGTGTACGATATTAGCTTGCGAAAGCGAAATATCGGCCAGGAAAACGTTGGAGGCGTTTTGGATCCACGTAAAGAACCCACTAATGAACAGCAGAGTCGAACGCCCCATGATAACCAGTGACCTCTTGCCTTTTGTACAACATTGTGAGTTATGATGTTTTCCTTTCTGTTTCATCATTATGCAGAGGAAGCGCGGTAACTCTCAGTGGCGTCTACTAGTATACTAACACGGTGGCAGCGGACATCTTCCGCTCAAAAGGTGGACTTACGGGGTGAGCTTTCCTATCTTTCCGTGTCCTCTGCGATGCTCCCTACAGTACGTCAGAACTGTCAGGGGGAGGAGGCGCTTGGTAGGACAGATTTACGAATAAATAAATCTCGGACCACTTTTTAGGCCTCTGAAGAAGACGTAAAGTCGAAACGTCAGGCCGTTGATAATGTTCCACCTAAAAACCTCGTTTGGCATAGCAGTAAAGAATTATTATTATTATTATTATTATACATCTCGCTCATGTGGGGAATTACGATCTTGCACTTGGCAAGTGTCATACGTTAGGGGTCTACATAACAATCAGACGAAAATCAC
The DNA here is from genome assembly GCA_029168955.1 of Aplectana chamaeleonis. NCBI lineage: Eukaryota > Metazoa > Nematoda > Chromadorea > Rhabditida > Cosmocercidae > Aplectana > Aplectana chamaeleonis. Next base: position 355,026 of record JAPDOI010000560.1, read on the forward strand.
AAAATTCATATCTGAAGGTGTACTGTGCCTTCAAGTCAAGTAAATAAGTCATCGAGTTATTACGGAAGTACGTTCATCTTTATGAGCAATTCACCTTGCAATTTACAGCATAGAGCACACAATAAACTAGAGAAGAGATTTGATAAGGCTTCAATACCCAAGGCACAAAATTCACCAATATTACAGTCATGAGAACATGGCACGCCGATATACTAAATACATAGTGCAAAAAACTGGCACAGTCGAAATGACAAAATCACACTTGGTAGTGGCAGCTCTTCCTTGGCGACGAAATTCAATACTCAGATGAGCTAACTAGGGAGCCTCGCATGGCCAACCCTAACATTTAAAAGATGATGAATGTTTTCTGGTCAATTCTGCTGCGCTGTCTCCGAACCTGACATCGGATTTTGCTACGGACACCTCTAAACGAAGTTATAAACGTTTTTGAAGCTTTTTAAAAAGGTAAGGGTAACATCAGCCAATTTTTAGGGTGTTTGAAAAAAATTCGGATTCGGCTCAAAACTTTCAACTAAGGCGCTGAACCCAGTTGAAAGTTTTGAGCCTGGGGTCTGTTTGTCGCTAGACTTATGGTTACTGTAGGTGCCTTAGGCATAATGCCTTCTAACTGGCTTCACATATCTTAAAATTTCGAAACTAAAAAAATGGACCTCAAATTCGTGTTCGGCGTCCCAAGTAACACCCACAGAGAAATTTTGGGCCAAATCTGAGACTTTGACCAAGCTACCGTATACCCACCGTAATCCTACCGTAATCTATCGAAAATCGATAAACGGATTTTAGATTCGTGTTAGGCCCTGCAAATACCCCCAGAGCAACAATTTGAGCCAAATCTATAAAAGCACTCCGGAAAACGACATACGTTGCAATTTGCCATCAAACTTTCCCCCCGATGGAAAGCTTTGAACGAATCAAGTCGAAAAGCTCGGAAAGCTCCAATGAACCCCGGATGCGTGATCAGCGCCTCAGATAACCCACCTGGAAGGATTTTGAGCGAAATACGGAACATTTTTTTGAAACGCTCCCATGGGTATAAATAAACGCTAAACCAAAAATCCGTACAAGTCCGAAACGCTCTCATACTGTGCAAAGCTTGGAAAATGTGCCTTCACCCAAAATTTGCTCAGTGGGGTGGTTTTGAACGCTGAAAGCAGGCATGAGATCCGTTTCCAGATTTCGAAAACACTAATGTGCGTTTTTGATAGAAGAAAGGCAGGAAATACGAACCTTGACAGGCTATAACTTTTTTCGCAGATGTCCGTAGCAAAATCCGAGTTTAGATTCGAAGAGGGCGTGCCACAGTGGACTGGAAAACATTTATCAGCTTTATGATCCGGAGTGTGCACCATGCGAGGCTTCCTAGTAAGTATACACAGTAGGTAGAAGAAAAGTTACGAGAGAATACAGTTTTGCACAAGAAGCACCAACTGGCGAAGGGAACAAAATTTTGGCGCGTGACAGCCTAAAGTTCTAGATCCATTGAAATCAATATAACAAATAGGCACACTGAGAAAAAATATACAAACTTTGGCACTGTAGATGACGTCGTATGCTCAAACCGGTCAACTATAATGAGTGTGTGCAGGAGAAAAGGCTCTGAATATGAGGTTGGCAGTTGGTAATCATCATGCAGGTGATTGAATGGCACCATGGTCATTTGACGGCGTCTGGACAACAAGTGTGCTGACTTCCACCCAAATATATTTCCATGTTCCATCGAATCACAGTTCAAGGTCGTTTCCGAATCAGTACTACCTGTTCACAATCTGAAGGCAGATGGCGATGAAACTTAACCGTCCTGGAATGTGAAAGCCGTGCACAGCAATGACATCGCGAGCTAGCACACAGACAGATTTGGTGGACCAGTACGCTTGTCCACGCATTTGTGAGAGACTAAAGTAACTTCGAAAGAGAGTGCTCACTTCAAAACGAATACTCGAAAACCGTCACCATTGTGATGGTTCTGAGGTGGTCAAGCAGCGACGAGGGGGGGGGTCGTAGAGGAGCGGAGAGCCGCGACTGGAGAGGTTTTTGGATAGTGATATAACACTCTCTCTACGTCTCTAACGCTTCTCTTTTCCTTTCTGACACCGCTGAACCTGCCGTCCCACGATAGCGCTTTGTACAGGCGGTGCAGAACTGTTCGTTCCTTTGGGGTATATTGACAGAGGCGTAGATGCATAGAAGCGAGGACTGTGGGAAGAGTTATGGACTGCGCGCCGTAGGCACATACTCTTAGAGACGCGGACTGCGGAAAAATACACCGCGCTGAAGACCAATTCTGCGTTGACGCCGAAGATTACCAAAGTATTGGTAACACGCGTGGTCAGCAGTCAGGCATATCAACAAAGAAATCGTCATCGTTCTAAGACAGACTCTTGCGCTCAGGCGCCTACCTATGGCAGCGTAAGGCTGACAAAATATCTCAATCAGCTCGAAGTCTCACAACTGCTTTCAGCCATTAATAAGGTTGTTGACAAGCAGTAGATGCCATGGAAATACGAACACTTACAGTCGGCACGGACAGTTTGCGTTCCTCATAGTGCGTTGGCGCAAACTCTGTGCGCATATGTTACAACATACGCGTACCAGGTTTGAGCCAACACACAGTAGCAAGCGCAAAGTATGGTGGGTGTATCCGCGAAAGGGATAGCTGCGGACCCCTCATCAGACTGCGCACCTGTCGCGTGCTCCGATTGATCACCACATTTCTCTTGGGAGTACACAACGCAGCGCACTCTGCTGAGATGTCCGCAGCTATCCCTTTTCTGGTTACCCGAACTATACCAATGCGATCCGTGCCGACTCTGAAAGCGTTGTTCGTGCCAATCGGTGAGGAAGCCGCACTCAACTATTGGGCGCAAAATCATTCGGTCCAAAACCTTCTTTCCTTCGTTATCCCGCGTGTCACTTTTCTCGCCAAGGTGCCTTGCGGTCTTCTCATTGGATGATACGGACCATATACCTGACGCGAACTATACTCTCACCCATATGCGATGCGATCAGGTCATGTCAACGACGCATGCGCATGTTTTTGGAGAGGTGGTACAGCACAGAAACGAAGATTTGTTCCAATTTTGACAGAAGAGCATGCCGTAAATGCTGCAGCTGCGATTAGGATTAAAAACCACAAAGACAGCGAACACACAATGACCCGACCTGATGATAACAAAACCCTAACTCACAGCATATACTTGTAAACATACATATAGTTCTATTCTAACACGAACACAGAAAGATCCATTTACATGCCTCTCCATGGAATCGCCGTCATCGCCGCAAAGGGATGCACTGGTCCCACGGCGGGCAGCATTCCGGGAGCAATTGCGGCCATTTTCAGATTTTGTTGGTACTGTAAGGCTAGCAGATGTTGCGCCATGAAGTTGAAGCCGGGAGATGGTGGGGGTGGTCGGGCATTCATGCTAGGTGTCATCATAGGTGGGGGTAATTGAGAGGCTGTTAAGGCAGCCACACTGTGAGGAGTCTGTGGTGGAGGCACAGGAGCACCAGGCCGTGAGTCATCGGACGTGGTTGGGGATGCTGTTCGACGACGTTTCGCACTTGACGGTCCGTCAGAAGTGTACTCAGTATTCGACGGTGACGGTGCTGCAGACGCGGGCGATGAGTCGCATTCTTTCACCCGTACAGCAACCGCTTCCTCTGAACTGCTGGATGCGTTAGGAAGAGGTGGATGGCCTGAAATACACGTGATAACACTGTTTGCTCAGAGAGAGGCCCAAAGGCCGGGATCATACTTCCAGTGACGAGCGACGCGACGCAATGTTTACCATCAATATCGACCAAAATCAATATGCCTGATATGCATTGTCGCCGTCGCTGGTCGTGGGAAGTATGATCCCGGCCAAAGGGAGCAAAGATATTTTAAAAAACGATGTCAACAGATTTTTGCCCACTACTGTAGAGTTCACGAAACAAATTTAGTCTAATGAATGGACGTGGCTGCGACGGTAGATCGCAAAAGAATCGAAACCCCGTTGGCCAGTGATGCTGCCAACACCGCACGGCCGGCCGCCTGGTCCATGCGTCAGACTAAATCGAATACGCAAACCATATGTGCAAGTAAACCCAGCTCGGGACGGTCTTTCGAAACCCGTGACGTTTCGGAAAGGTCCTACTGGAAGTTATGAAGGATGACGAAAGTAAAAATAAATGCATGCTGGTTTTCTTAACGCAAAATTTGGCTTGCCTAAAAAGACTGAATTGATTAAAGCTAGCTGTACATAGCTTCTCAACCAAAGCAGACAAAGTAAAGATATCTGTTCAATGCGTTTTCATACACGAATGAAATAACCTTTGCAAAATTTGGGGCCTGATTTTGGCTCACACGTGAGGAATGAGCCGTTTTCAAGATGCTCATCGCACTCCTCTTGTCACTCGATCGAAGCAGTGCAAGAAGAGGAGCCGCGATGGCCGAGAGGAGGGCTACGTAGACTACCAACCGGAGGTGGAGGGGTGGGGATAAGGGTTCGTGTCTTGGCATGCAATAATTGCACTAAAAAGCTTGAATTTAATCTATGGTTTATCCAATGTCATTCTTTTTCCTAGTTCGTTTTATTTTTTTCAACTTTTTTTGTGTATTTATGTCTCTATGTACTGACAACAGTCGTTGTCTCAGAAAGTTGGAGCTCGCCACCCGCTAACCAAAAGTTCGGCTACGCGCAGCATCTCCCGCGGCCCGCGAGCGGAATGGTAGCGGGTGGCGAGCACTGGCATGCTGGCGCTCGCCACCCGCTCACCACAATGCGACGGCGCGCTCGCAACACCGCGTCGGCATGCCCGCCTAGCGCTGGTCGCCGATGGAAACAGAGCGGGTGACGAACTCTTGAATGTGGCTTCCGCTTAAATTTCAAGCCATACTTGATTTTTCGGCTCAGTTATCCGGTGCTTTCGCCTTTAGTGGAGAGGTTACAGTACAGCACATAGCCACGCTCGTTTTTTCGAGCCGCCGCGCAATTTAAGCACCAACTCAGGGTTTTCCTCCCATTCGAAAATTAGGAGAGTCGTTGCGGCATGAGAAAATGGGCGTGGCCATGTGCGATATCATTGTGCCCCTCTGCTGCGATGGCACCGTTCATTCTTTCTCAGTGAAAGTACATATTTTTTGAAAATCCGGAGGGTACAGAACTGTCAAGACTAATTTTATACAGTCAGTTTCTAATTAATTCGCAAATTCTTAAAAGTTCAATTGTTTATTCGGATTAAATCTAAACAAATAGACGCAATACCTCTTCAACATAATTTTCTGGATCTCAACGTTAACTCTGGTGTTCTTATCGATCAAATATTCAAAGTCCCCGGCCAACTATGAGACTGCTGGATTTTTTTTTGAAAATGTCTTTCTTAGGAGCTGCAGAGAAAGAAAACGGGACTAAAACATCACAAAGGAGCTTTTTTTCTTGAAATATGGAGTTCACTTGGAATACTCGGTTAATTCGAATATTCCAACCCATTGGAAAGTTATATTATTAAGCTGTTCGAAAAATCAGTTGGCTTATTCGAAAACATTGAAGCATCTCATTTCTAGAAGTTCCTCCAGTGGTCACGTTTGATTATAAGTATTTGACCTCGAGAAATTCAATAACTTTCGTCACAGCGTTTGCTTGGCCTTGGATCACATCCTCTTCTTTCACCACAGCGCGGGCTTGTCGGCACCCTATTCGCTGCTCTCGTTTTTGAGTTCATGATAATCTATTTATAGTGATATAGCATTGTATAGCATTGGAGAGCGTTGAGTTTTTATCCACAAGCCGCTATTCTCCGGGGGTCAATGGCACATTATGATGTGGGTAGGCAGGTTCACCGGCTATGAGTATACACTCACAGGTAACCCTCACGGCGGCTGCGGAGTGTAACTCGTCCAGTGCGTGGGCTGCTAGTGGATTTCGGGGAAGGGCTGACTTCTCCAGGAGCGCGCACTTTCATGCGTCTAACAAAGACTTCACTGTTGCAAAAGAAAAGCGAATCCCAAATTAGTTCGCTTAGATTAGTTATCAAGTGAGCTCTGTGGACGAGTTGCCCGTCAGAAGATCAACACGTCTGAAGAACACAACTCAAATGATGCACTTTTGTGCCTGCATACGAATTTATGTATATGCCAGTGACGAAACTATGAGAAACGACCCCCCTGCCGCAGTGATCCTTAGCGCCGAGTTGAAAACATGATTATATCGAGTTTAAGCTTCATAGCATTGCAAAAAAAAAGTCAAGCAGAAACAAAAAGGTTAGAAATTGTATGATGTAGAGGAAAATTGAGGGAACTGTTGCGCAATACTTTAAAGGACGATAGCAACTCAGCGAATGACACGCTAGCGAACAGCTCGCTACCCGCTATACAACCTCTCCTTGCGCTCGCGACCCGCTATACCCGTAGCGGGAGGAGAGCGAAGACGAGGGGGTAGCGGGTGGCGAGCTCTTAGAAATGAGAGGTGAGCGGGTGGCGAGCTCCGACTTCCTGAGGTGCTGAGTCACTGACATTTGTCCCTTATGATAGGACACATGGTGAATATCACCCCGAAGGGATTGTTCCCCTATAGATTCCGTCTAATATATCACGTTTTTGGTCTCGTACATACTTATCGATTCGAAAGTATAGATCTGTTCCTTTTTACCTCGTAGATCTTCAAAGCAAGATCAAAATTCATTGCTTTGCCCGGGAGCATGTTGGTTCGTAGAACGTAGCCGCAGCTGCTAGCATTTTGGCTTGATAATGAAATATAATATTTTCATTACTGTTTTATTTCAATGTCATTTTGCTCAACAAAGCGCTTTCGAAGTTTGGAGCTTTCTTACGCATACAATCGAAAGGAAAGAGAATGCCACTTGTGAGCAAGGTAATCAATCTGTTTTTTGGGCGTACACCGTAACCGTATTTTTCATTTTCAGGGGGTGGAAATCGGATGACTTACATATGTATCTACAAACCCTTCACCGAAAACTACCATACATGGCTCAATCAGAAGCAATTTCGTGAATCTTTTGGCATATGTATGTGCCATTTGGAGGGTGGGAGTACATATAGAAACCACTATACAAATTTCCAGAATGTTCTGGTGAAGTGCTCTGCGATGGAAGGTCACTAGTTGCACAAAACAGCCGATTTTTCATCATAGAGAATGAGAAACGCTGGAGTGGTGGCTACTTGAAGAGAAGCTAAACCTTGCTTCTTGCCGTTTTCCGGCTTTTTTGACTTCACGAATCGTTCATTGAAAAAAGCCCAACAGATTTTTGTTGCATTATCCATCCTTCACAACTTCCCGTGGGACGTTTTCTGAAGCGTGGTTGGTCTTGAGAGACTGTCCATTGCAAGATAAGCTGAAGAGCAATGACTCACCCCGAAACGCTCGGAGCTTCTTAAGGTAGTCGACAGTCATTTCCAGAATATCAGCTTTCTCCCATTTCGCATGACCAGCTGACTGAAACTAATGTCACCAGTGTGTTTTGAAGGGCATGGTTAGAAAAACTGTGGAAACTTGTTGAGCTGAGATATATAGATCCACATTTTACTTCGACATACTCCTTTAAATGGTATGCCTTTCTGCAATTTAGATCTGTAGTTTTTGGGTCGACTCATTCAAACTTTCCATTTTAGATTGATCTTTCGCGTTTTCTGTTGCTCGCTCAATTTGAAGCCTCCAAGAAGATGGACCATGAGAGATATGGACGGTGTGCTAAGATTCTCTTCGTCGAGTTGCTGCAGGGATGGACAAGATATGAATAAAAGCGGATCTAGACAACTAATTATGGACGGAAAACGCTGAAATTCGCTCAATCACGCGCCACAGAACACCTAGACTCCTTCAGAGGAACACAACGAGTGCAAAAACTCAAAGCTACAGAGAGCAAGGGGGAGAACATTGAAGGAAGTGTTCACGATAAAAAGCTGCATTTTAGTTTTTGATGTTTCTGAGTAGTCCCCACAGAATTTCTGAGTGGAGGTTTATCGGAAAAAAGTCCCCACAGAACACTCAAATATCGGAGAAAAACTGCTGAAATTTCTGAGATTTTTGATCAGGCCTGTTTGGAGTGTTTCGGGAGACTGCAGACAAAGCTTCAAACCTGACGGCAGAAATGGTTTGCACTCCAAAATTCTCAGGTAACAAGCCTTTATTTTCTGTTTCTTGTACCTAAACTTTTTAAAAATGGGCCACGACACATGCTGAAATCTTAGAACCTTCCGCGATAAAAAAATATTCAAAAATTTGGTGCCTGTTCCTCTGTTGAAACTAAGGCAGGACTACTGTTATATGACGTGGGCAGGGTGATCAAATGGGTCGGTTGGTCCACGGAAGTTTCACCCACTTCCTCGCCGTTTTTCGTCATATGTACTTCAGTTCTTCCTCTTCTTAGTAGGGCTTGCCTTACATTTTCGGTGGGCTTTTATAGAACCATGTGTTCAGAGTTGTAGGTATGGGACACAGTATTGGTAATCCGTTTTCAAAATCCCCTGAATGCCTCGGAATTTTACATGAATTTCCCATAAGTGGGCATTTTCATAGCTTTGCGTAGATAAAAGGGATACATGAATGGCAATTTTCAGGATGATCAATAAAAACGTCTCGGATTGTGCTGAAAACTTGGTTCAAGGGTTTTTTTTGGGATGCTGATCACAAATCTGATGCTCATTTGTCAAAATTTTAGGAAAATCTGTCTGAATTGGTCCAAAGCTTCAAAACGGGGACAAATTTGGTGGGAAAACGCCACTTTTGACGATTTCGAGAATGTTACGATCAAATCGCCTCAGAACTTGTATACAGCGGTTATTCGACCTGCTTAACACAAATCTGCAACCCGTTAATCGATTCTAGATAGATTACGGTAGATAACGGTGGGTATACGGTAGCTTGATCAAAGTCTCAGATTTCACTAAAAATTCCACTGTGGGCCTTTTTTGAGACGCTAAACACGATTTTGAGGTCCATTTTTCGATTTTCGAAATTTTAAGGTAACTGACACTAGTTAAAAGACATTTTGCCTATCGTAACCTGCCGTAACCCTAAGTCAGGCGAGGAATAGGCCCCGAATTCGGGTGCAGCGCCCTAAATAACCCCCAGATGCAAGTTTTGAACCGAATCCGAAAAAAAATTCTCAACACCCCAAAAATTCCCTCACCTTTTTTTTGAAGCAATGAAAATGCTATTTTTTGCAATCCCAGCAGCCATTTAGGGAATTTCAAGCACGGGTTTTTATGTACTGTCACAGACCTACAGCAAGGACGACATGGTTTTCCAAATCTCTACGGGAAGTTTAAAGCAGTCCCTAGTTAGAGGGACCCGAATGTGTTAAAAAAACGGGCAGCTTTTTCATCGTGAACACTGCCTTTGAGTGTTGACGTAATCTCCTTTCTTCTGACACGGGAAGCACCGCTGAAATACACAACCGTTTGCAACGCAATATATTTTGCTTAGGTGTGCTTCTGAGAATGTTCGCAAATCAAGAATCGTAGCTGTTGTATCATAAGGTAAGGTCCACGGATAACAAAAGAGTGGGTGGCTCAGCCGAGTTCTTGAGCAGTGGCTTAGGAGGTTTGACAACCTCCACAGCGTTGCCTTTCTGATACGTTGTTCTCACTTCCGGAGTACATACTTCACTACAGAGCACTCTTTTTTTCTAACCATTCTCACTGCCATCCGAAGATTAACCTTTTCAGCCTTTCCAATAATGCAGGCTTGCAACTAATAAAGTCTTTCGCGTTTTCTGCTGTTCGCTAATTCTGTATATATGTATGAGCGAGTCAATGAGTATTCCCTTTTCGCAGAAAAAAAGTTTTATAATCGTTTTTCGGGAACTCGTTTAGGCTTTGTCAGTGCGAACAGCAAGAGTGAGCTCTCGAGTAGACCGCTGAACAGATTGTTTTCGTGGAGAACGATCGTCCTACTGTTGGCCTGTTATCAAACTGCGGTTGACCATTCAAAGACATCTCGACTAATTGTGGTGCGCGCGAAGCGCGCACCAGATTTGGTTTTGAATCGGCCACGCGCGCAACCCGTTCTTCGAAATCTAAGTTCATGCTGAAGGTAGAAATTAGCTTCAAATTGCATTAAAAAGAGCACAAAAAGTTGTATATCATGCCCTAATATGGTTTAGAATGGTTCCCTAGGGTTTGAAAAAATTTTGAAAAACCGCAAGTTTTCTCTGTTAATCTCCTTTTTTTCAGACGGCGTTCACGATCTTGTGCTACCAGTTAAAATTGAGCTAGAGAGCTCATTTTTGGACAGGAGGCTGAAAATGGATGCAGGTCGCTCCTATTCGAATTTGAACTTGATACCTTAACTTTGAAGGGTACCTCAAAATCGTGAGTTTACATACTAAATCAGCCGTGGAGCACGAAAACTGCTTTTTTCTGCTGAGGCTGTGGAGACCTGGGTGTGTGGGTGAAATTGCAGCCAATCAACACAGTTCGTCGGAGGTAAGTACTGAACTTGTCAGAATTCGAACTCATGACACGTCATCGATCGATAATCAATATTATCGATTTTCGTGCTTTTTGCACAAAATGCGGCGAACCGTGTTGATTGCTTTTGGGATTGGTTTTCTTGGTTGAGGAATTTTGCTCATCAGTCATTATCGATAAATACCGATCAATAATATTGATTTTTTCGCCTGTTGCGCAAAGTGCCGCAATGATTTTTGATTGTTGATGGCTCTAAGTCATTTGTTTGGGAAATTCTTCTAATCATGCAAGATCAAATATTAATGATCAATAATATCGAATTTCACATTTTGCACCAAATGCGACAATGAGATTTAATTTTTATGGTTGTAGGTCATAGGTTTCAAAAATTGTACTCATACGACAATATCGTCTGTTACATGTTTCATAATTCCAAAATGGAAATCGTTGAGCAAAATTGAAGTCAGAAAAGGAACCTTTGGGAAAAATATGTGAAATTTCTGCAAATTTAGCTCCCTGGCAAAAGTAACGATTTGGCAATGTCATTTAGAAGTCAAAAAAAAATTTCGAAAATGTCTTGAAATATCTTTAAAAAATGATTCGGCGTAAAATAGCCTGGAGTAATGAAAAAATTAGGAAATGAAGTGAAATAACCAAAAATAAGATTTGGTGGTCGATCATTTCACAAGCTTCTCCGTTGAACTTATCAAAACGAATTCAAGCGCGCAACGGAAACATTAAGCCATTTTTGAAAGCTGTAATAAGGGAATCAGCATAGGTCAAGCTAGGTGAACGAAAGGCTCCATTCCATATCGTGCTTGATTTCGTTTTGATAAGTTTAATGGAGAAGCTTGTGAAATGATCGACCACCAAATCGTATTTTTGGTTATTTCACTTCATTTCCTAATTTTTTTATTACTCCAGGCTATTTTACGCCAAATCATTTTTTAAAGATATTTCAAGTCATTTTCGAAATTTTTTTTGACTTCTAAATGACATTGCCAAATCGCTACTTTTGCCAGGAAGCTAAATTTTCAGAAATTGAACTCTGTGATCGTCAATAGAGTTCCGAGTCACGCTAAACGCGTCTCAACAGCTGAAAGATAATGAACACTGTTCATATGTACATTCGGAATGCCACATGTGAGCAGATGCCACACTCACCAAAGTCTGAAATATTCAGATATGTACCAGTATCAACAACAAAAAAGTGGTCTTTCTCAACTTTAGTCTAGAAAATGAGCAGAGCACGATCATTGCTGCGATCCGTGCGGTGTTCGCGGCACCAGCGGGGTCAAGCCAGAAGTCCTCACTTCCGATCCCGGCGATAGGATGTCGACAGCTAAACCTCCTCGGTGGATGACAGATTCTTGAGCACCAACCGATTTTTTTTGTGCCGACAGCTCGGTGTATATGGTCAAAAACCTGCTACCGGCTTTGGGGATTGCCCCAGTAATAGGCTCCTAATCAGGGATGAGCGGAATAAAAATTCGAAATTTCGAAAATCGGTTTTCGGGTTTCGGAACAAAAATTTTTTTCTCGGTTTTCGGAAATCGGGTGCGAAACGCCAAAAAATGCGCGAATTATCGGTTTTCGGAACGCGAAACGCAAAAATTTTTGAAAAATCTTAAGATCCTCTCATGAGAAATTGACAACTATGCAACTTCAGTAGAACGTCTGGATACATATAGAAATCGATCCTCAAACATGCGCATATATGAAGCCTAGCTTGCTCAGATGAGTATTGGCGGAGTAAGCAGCGCAGCGGTCGGTCCTGGGTAAATACAACAATGATACAACGGTTGACATGATAAACCCGATAAGCCCTACTTCGGCCGGCTCAAAATGAGGGAGATGGCTATATGTATTACATTTCGTATTATTTATTGAAGAAAGAAAGCGTCTGAGATCTCAGAACCAACATATCAAACTGAACAGAAGAGAATTTCTGATAGGTTAGCTCTCTGGCAAAAGTAATGGTTTGGCAATTTAATATTTAGGATAAAACAGAGGTCAAAGAAGTTAAAAAATGTCCTGGAACAGGTATGAAAAAAATTGGCTCACAATAATCAGGCTTAACGAAAACTGGGAAATGCAGTGAAATGATTACGAATGCGATTTGGTGGTCAAACATGGACCATTTATCGATAGGTAGTGAGACCGGATTTTACAAGCTACCTCATTAGACTCATCAAAGCAAAATCAAGCGCGAAATGAATTCGAGCCCTGTGGTTTCCCAGCTTCACTAGTGTTTGCTGCCGTACAACAACTCGGAAAAAATTGTTCTACTGTGTATTTTCAAAGCGCCTTTGATTTTGTATTGATAACTGTAACGGTGAAGCTTATGAAATCCGATCTGTCGTCTTTCACTTTCGATAATTGATCTATGATTGACCATCAAATCGTATTCATAATCATAACACTACATTTCCCAGTTTTCTTGTCACTTCAGGTTATCGAGCGCCAAATCATTTTGTAAAATATTTCGAGACATTTTTGAGTTCTTTCACTTCTATTTTTTCCCACATATAACATTACCAACTGACTACTCTTGCCAGAAAACCAGAATTCTAGGAAATCCACGTACTTTCCTCGAAGAATTCCTTTCTGACTTGAATTTCGCTGAGCGATTCAAATTTGAGAGAGACGAAATCTTTGGCAGCTTTTGCCCTCGGTGAGTTATCAAATCGGTACCGATCGGTATCGCGGGACGAACGTAATTCCTGAAACTTGTGACCTACAACCATAAAAGCGCTCTGCGCACATTCCTAAAACCCTAGTCACACCGTGCGGCTTTCCAAAAAGTACTTACGAAGTTCCGTCGTATTTCTCGGAGCGTAATACTGTGTGCAAAAAAAGCGCTAACCTGGGCTAAATCCTATTAGTACGGCCCTGATTTTCATTAGTTTCCATTTTTAGGGAGGATGGAACGTCGGGTGGCTCATAATAAGATATTTACATGTTCTGTCTGTCTTCAACCTCAATTTCAGTATCGCTAAACTTTAGCGATCAAATTCGAATTGGGATAGAAGATATGTATATTCTGTCCCAAACTAGTTGGCAAGCGAAGAGTCCAAAGGAGCAGCGCTCCTGCGTCTCTGACGTTTTTGGCGCAGCATCTGTCTGGCCTATGGTATACTTTGCCGCTATAATGAGAACAAATCGTGGCGGGACCCGCACCGGAGCAACGGCAACGGTCGTCGTAGAAACAGATGTCGCGTGTGGGTCGCAGCGACGTGTCGCGAAGGGCTGACATACTGCAACTGTGCCGCCAGCCTGTCGCTACCATCTGTCGCTGTCGCTGTGCAGTGCACTGCGACAGCGAAACATTTAAAGGACGGGAGGCGGTCGTCGTCGCTGGGCAGAGCGACGCGACCATGTGTCGCAAAAGTATACAATACCCCCTCTTACAGCGTCAGGGACACAGAGGAACCGCTGCTTCTTCTGGACTCTACGCTTGCCAAAGAACGTTTGGGACAGAGTATAGCTGCACCCATTTCCAGCCTACTATCAAAACATTAGCTGACTAGCTCAACGAAAAGTGTTCCCACAAGATCGTAAACGTCGTCTGAGATTAAAAGGAGATTAACACCGAAATCGGTTTCTTTTTTCATTCTTTCGGTTCTCAAGAAACCAGTCTAGACCATTTCTGGAAAGTAAAACCAACTTTTGCGCTCTTATGATGGGAATGAAAACCGCCTTTAACAGTTACTCTAACTACTGTTTCCAGAATCACAGGGTTGCATCTTGATGCCAAATCTGGTACGCGCCTGGCAACACAATTCACATATGCGGGCATAGAAAAAGATCACTAAACTAGTAAAGCAACAGAAGAATAATGGAAATATGACAGTTTTTAATACGCGATATTTGTTCCGCATTTTCCGCGTTTCGCAGCACTTTCTGCGGTTTTCGGAAGCCGGAACGCGGAAGGCCAAAAACGCGCGAAACTGCGGTTTTCGGAACGCGAAACGCGGAATTCCGCTCATCCCTGCTCCTAATCATCAAAGGGTTCACCTAGAGACGTGCAGTGCCTTCTTCCATCGCAGGAGCCCCCGTAATCGGATCGCGTGCCTTTCGCTTGGAAACGTCGCAAAATTTGTGTGCGGGGCGTTTTCGAAGCGGAATAATTGATGCGATTTGATTTTAGTTTCGCCAGCGACGATGCGCGCGATTCCACGGCGATTTGTTTAGCGACGTTGTAACTGGATTCGTCTTCGACGTTTCTTTGCCTTTAAGAACAAGAAAATGTCGCTTTGATCCGACAAAAAAATGGACACAATCAACGCTTGGAGCGACGCGCAGCGGTTTACCTATAAAACTAACGAAAACTTGAGATTTGTGGTCTTTTGAGATCTGTACTGTACCTATCGGAAAAAGGAGCTCTATGGATTTCTCTACGACAATCTAACTATCATTCTCGGCCGCAGGGTACATGTGAGCGAATTACACTAATGTAAGTTGTTTCTTAAATGGGCATCGATATGAGGGTATAGAAGTCGACCGAAAAATTCCCCATAAACTCTGTATTCGAGGAAAATGTGGCTTTTAGCGCGCTTATCACACCATAGAATGTTAGATGACGTGATAATCGTACCGCGTGTTTATCGTAGATAAGAATTTCCTTCAGTTCGGTGAGACAGTGATTGATACGGGCGCGACGTTTCTTTTCCATCATCGGTTTGTTCGTCTGAAATAACAGAACTAATCGAATTACCACAACATTGATAATGCAGATCATTCGGAGAGGTAATCCACATTGCTCAGATTTCTCTGCATGATAAATTCTCATTGTCGCCACTTGCTTTATAATTACCTCCAAATTCCTATAGATGAATAAGTTGGTGTACAGAAAAATCAACTTTTGCTATTAGAGAAATGATCACTGGAACATTGAATTTTTAGTCAAAAAAATTCATCTGCACCGTAATTCAGGCATGTACGTATGGTCGCTTTAAAATTCCAAGTCTAGTTTATGAGCTGCGTGCGAGTGGCCATTGCGGCTTAGCCCTCGTTCATTGAAACCGATGCTCCATGTATTGACATGCTGCAGAGCAGACTTGAGATTGTGAAGCGAATGTACAATACCCACCCCTGAACTATGAAAAAAGCAAAAGAGAAAACGCTCTTTCGAATTTTTGTTGCTGTTTCGTCAAAAAATCGCTAAAGGGCAGGGTCCAAACAGAATTTAGACATAGTAATTTCCCGCTGAATGGGAGCGCGTGCTACAGCTGGTTCCAAGAAATGTGCGAAAACTGTGTGAAAAACGGTCTTTTCAATTTATTTCAGCAATTTCCGTCAACCACTGTGTCAAAAAAGTGTGCCCATGGTCAATATTTTAGCCATCGTCCACGCATTCTTCGAAACTGCTGAGTAAAATCGGTCATTCTGGCCATGATTATAATGCTGTGAGTACCATAATTCCTGACTTCTAAACTATCTTCTCCAAAAGTAAGGACCTATAGTTTGTGAAAGGTCCAGACCGTCTTCAGCTACAGAGGCTAGCCCAATCTATGTAACCCGAATTCGGGTAGTGTCAGAATTTGACCGGGCTTTGCCTTTAAACGGGCAGTATCCTTTCCAACCATGAATACTTAGGTATAAGGGACCTACACGGACAGTGCGATAAAAACCGTGATTAAACATTTTTCACGCTTTTCTCGGAGTCCTAGGGTTGGCACACCACCTATGTAAGTGTATGTATTCAACGCCGAATTGTCCGCCAGATCGGTTAATGTCCAAGCAGTCTCCCCCTCTGCGTGCCTATGCGTGTTAGGGGTATGGTATACTTTGTCGCTGTAATGAGCGACAGGCATGCAATCTAACACAAATCGCGGTGGGACCCGTATCGAAGCAATCGCAACGGCCGTAGTAGGAACAGATGTCGCGTGTGGGTCGCAGCGACGTGTCGCGGAGGGCTGACATACTGCAACTGTGCCATAGCCTGTCGCTACCACTGTCGCTGTCGCTGTCGCTGTGCAGTGCATTGCGACAGCGACAGATTCAAAGGGCGGGAGGCGGTCGCTGTCGCTGTGCAGAGCGACGCGACCGTGGGTCGGAAAAGTATACCATACCCCTTGTGCACAGTCTCTATGCCATCGTTAAAAAAAGAGCGAATCGACGAGCGATTCCGCGTTGACCACATGTGTATGTACATACATATGTCGCCTAAGAAAACTTAGTCTAGAGAGAGAATGGACGGGGCTGCAATGGTAGATCATCGTTCGTTACTGAAACCTCGCTGATCGGTGGCGTCGGGAACCCCGCATCGGTCGCCGCAAATGATTACGTCCAGTACATTCGCTAGACAGGAATTTACGAAATAACTTTGCACGGCCACTGTATTTTCCGCGTTGTCCGCACTGGCACTGGGACATGTGCAAAATCTGCTTCAACGCATGAAATTACCGTCATGAAGCGACTCCAAAGACGGTAAGGCTGCCACTTGGGCCAAACAAAGCATTTGTTCAGAAAGCATGCAACGTTGTCACAAACGCGAAGTCGCGAGTAACTTAGACGTAATTGCAGGGAATAGACTGCGTCCCGTCGTTAACACGCCTTTATAGTGGTATCAAGACCACGCTCTGACCTTAATGCAACGGCGCACAAACTCCCAGAGCAACTACAGTGTGACTTTGGCGGCGCGACATCGTGCCAGGCTGTATGTACCAGTAACCAAAAAATTCTTCAAAATTATACATCCTTTCACCACAATTTTTGCTTTTTTTCTGCTTTCTTCTGAGAAAAAAAAACATTCCAGCGCTGCGAATAAGTGCGACAATATTTTGAATCAATCCTCAAGAAACGGCATATCATGGCGGGCTTAAACAACCAAATCCCGCCTAGATGTCAGAATCGGTCGCTTTATCAGATGGATAACTTCCAGGAGATTGTAATACTCTTTGACTACTTCGGGAAAGACTCCTTGAATTTTCGAAATGGCCGCCATACTCTACGGAACAACGGTCCATTGATGATGATAAATGTTTTTTAAACCGTGCTTATTTCGCCACTTAAAACCTTTTTGCCTACACGGAAACAGCTCCGCGCCAGAAACCAATAGAAATAAGGAATTTTTTCTTCAGACAGCGCAAATTTCTCGATAGCGTTTGAGGTTGTGACTATGAGTGACTTCTCAGAACCTGGAAAATAGAGCAAAACTGCCGACAATTGTTTACCTTTAATTTGAATTTATACGGTTTTCTCCCAGATTTATACATGTCAGAGTAGCCTCCCCACTTCATGATACTACATGAATTTTGATGAAACACAAATTTTTGCAGAAACAAGAAGAAACAATTACAGGCGAAACCCAGTGGGAAACCCTAAATTGAAAAAAATCGGAGCAAATGAAAGCTAAAAAACATTAAATCTATGATAAAAACGAGCAAAAAGTAGAGTACCTTCTTAGAATGACCTCGTTCATCGCTCGAAAAACTCTCGATATCGGAATACATCCTGAAAAATCATTTCTGAAATGCGTGTTGCGCAAAAAGGCCGAAAGAATTCGGGCGAGGTGTGAAGGTCACCAACCAAAGATAAATATGGCATGCGGTCGAAATAGAAGAATTTTGAGATGAACTCAAATGCTCGGAAAAAAAACCTGGCTCTTGTCTACGTGAGTAGTTTCCCGGAAAAAGTACAATACCGCCGCTATCCAAGGGAAAAGTAGGCGAAATGGGCAAAGTGGGCAACTAAAGCGTCTTACGACCACAACACGCCTCAAAGTGCTCCGTTTTTATTCTCGAGAAGACCAAAATGTTCACCGTACCACAATCTATCTAATTGTGTCAGACAAAATTGGAATTCTCTAATGGAAACGCTTTTTTGAGATGGAGTTGGGTATGAATTTGAGGCTGTTATCACAAGATAACGAGTTCCTTCGATCAAAAACACCGTACGCGATTTTAGCATGGTCAAAATGAAATAGTATTCCGCCTTAAAAAAACTATGTTGCTCTCAAATTTCGCAAAATATTTTTACACGATTGACTAGATCACAACTTGCTGTACATTTCGGCGTTTTCGAAATTGAAAACGGAGCATTTTGAGGCGACTTGTGGTCGGAAGACGCTTTACAATATCCGCACTAATTTACTCCAAAAAGTCGCGAATTTTTCGCCATAACTCGGCTCGAAGTGACCCGTTCGGGGAGCTAGAATCATATTTGGAATCATCATCAAGAGCTATTCATTTTGAGCGCACACATTTCTTGACCTGCAAACAAGGCATATAGGGTTAACAAAAAAAATCGAGTGAACGACAACATCGCCGAAGTTCCGTTCTCAGCTTGAACGGGACCAATCGACCTGGGACTTGGCCTACAACTTTACTTTCTGATCCTCTTTTGAATATGCACTGCGGCAGCTCATTCCCTTTACATATGCCAAGTTCATTCTCGCCTCAAACGGGACCCGGTTAAGAGATGTCTGTGCTGACAATGAAGAGCTCTCGATGCTGATTCCCAGTATGTCCCTAGCTCCCCGAACGGGTTACTTTGAACCGTGTTATGACGAAAATTCGCAAAAGTCGCGCTTCGGCGACTTTTGCCGCTTTTTTGAAAAAATTAGTGCGGGTATTGTAGTTGCCCATTTTGCCCATTTCGTCCATATTTTCCCTTGGATAGCGGCGATATTGTAGTTAAGCACAAGGGCAAAACAGCAAAATTGGCTGATTTTCGACAGTTTCTGGAAAACGAGCTAAAAACGCCGACAAAGCTCTAGTTGCCAGTCTTTTGCAGAATTACAATGCACAATTACTGCTAGTCCGATTGAAATCCGTCAATTCTGAAGTTTGCTCAGAACTGTGCCGGCGCCATGGATATGGCTTTTACGTCACTTTGACTAAAATTTCATCACTTGGTCACTAAAAAGGAAATCAATTTTCAACTCTCAGGTAAGTCGATTCTGTTTTGCCGTACCCCTATTGAGCTAACTTTTATCCAAAAGGGAAGAGAATCGACCCATCGAGAAGGCGTCGGCGACTTCGTGACGACGGAGGACGATTCCTTATCGCGACGGAGAGTAATCGTTCATACAACCGCCAGCCGCGTTGCTATTCAAAACAAAACATCACTCCATTACCGTAACCATAGTAAAACAAGGCGTGATTCTCTGAGAAAAATCTTGTGTAACGAGGGTGTTAAAACGTCGTCCATTTGAAAGATGTGTGCATCAGGAACCTCCACTGAAATCAACCTACTAGTTCACTATCCCAAGGGCCTGCATGCTATCACAGAGCACATCTATAGAAGATTTTAATTATTTCTTATTTCAATTATTTCATTGATTATTTCATAGAATAGTGCATTGTTTTCACATTAAGGAACTATTTCGACAAAAAAGCAAGAGAAAGAAATGAAAAAAAAAGTAAAAAAAAAAAGTAAAAAATTAGCATGAGTTTCGGTCAATAACTTTTTTGTAGTTTTCTTACAAGTAAGCACTGCAGCAGTCCTATGGCCGGCACCATACTTCCGGCGACAAGCGACGCGACGCAACATTCATTGTCAATATCGACCTAAAATCTATTATCTTGTTCTGCACTGTCGCTGTCGCGCTTCGCGGGAAGTATGATTTCGGCCTATCAGGAAAATTTGATTTTTCACCCCCATCAGAAGTCTTTAGAGGAAACAGTGTTTTTCAATTTGTTGAAAAACCTCGGCAGACACAGTCATTGTCACTCTCTCGGTCCGAGATCACATTAACGTTTTGTGAAGAATATTCTAGAGCAGAAAAATACAGCTGAGAAGCAGTTTCCTCCAAGAGGCGCCTCGACGAAGTAGCCTCAATGACGACCCTACTTCACCGACGTGCCGTACTCGGCTCAAACGGGACCAATCGACTTCGGAACAGTGTTGAGCGAAATTCCGCCTTTCGAAAGAGTGAAGGCGGCGTCAATTCTAGAGCTTCTAACTCATTGGCATCAAAAAGCAATTTTAGCATACACCTTGACTGAACAGAAAATTAGTATATACAATCCAAAAGGTGAGACGGGTTGCTCACAAATTAACTAGATAAATATGTAGGATCCTAAAACAGAAGTGATAGACCGACAGCCGGAAACCATCTGTTGGATAACCTCTTGGAACGCATCAGGAGCGCTGGATATAACATTATTTTGGAGTCCAGGAATCGCACGCTCACAATGCCACGGTCGTCAAGAAGTTGTTGAGTCCAGGAATCGCACGCTCACAATGCCACGGTCGTCAAGAAGTTGTTGGGCCTGAAAAGGCAAAGTCCCCGGTTAGTAATTTAGCCTTTCGGAAGAAGGTCGGGCGACAGTTAAGAAACTTCGACAATCATTCTGGCGCGTACTTGAAATGCACAATTTGGTATTTTGGGCTGCTCTTTTCTCTTGGAATGGAGTTTTGTACAGGGAGCTTCCGCCATTTTCGTTCACTAATCAAAGAAAGCGGATAGAGATTATACCAGAAA
The DNA here is from genome assembly GCA_029168955.1 of Aplectana chamaeleonis. NCBI lineage: Eukaryota > Metazoa > Nematoda > Chromadorea > Rhabditida > Cosmocercidae > Aplectana > Aplectana chamaeleonis. The sequence goes on from JAPDOI010000560.1 coordinate 375,890, forward strand.
AGAATTCTGACATGTAACACAAATCAAAATTTCTTCCTCAACTGGCCTTCACATTTGATCAATAAAAGGAACTGAAATTTCTTAAACGTAGGTCATCTCGAGAAAGATGTTTTGTAATAGTAAACTTGGAGAAGTTTAAAAGTAATTTTTAATCTTCCCAGAATCCTACGCCGCTTAGGCAAGCAAATTTACAAGGAAACAAGAGTAAAATATCCGTAATGGAAAGCACGTAGGTGATTTCAGTTGAAACGTTTTTGAACGAAGTATGACAGAACCGTGGAAGAGATTGCACGTGGACTAAAAACATCCTCAAACCCAACAGTGGAATCGAATGAAAATGGTTGTTTGTCGATGCAATACGGAAGATGCTCATGGAGGGATTACGACCACCCTAGAAGATAATGGAATTTTATTATGCTTTCGACCGAACATCAAAAAAGAGCAATGCTGAGTCAATGCTTGGATTCGCAGGACCAAAGGGACCAAGTCGTCCATAAATATGCCACAGATATACAAATAACAGGCCATAGAATAAACGGTAGATGAGTATTACATGAACGATACTGGATTATCGTAGGACGAAATGACTACACATTAGGAAGACAAGCCCTCAGAACTTTTGACACATTTTAGATGGTAGTTCCGGGTAATCCACATGTCGAATGCCAACATGAGCTGGAATCAAACCTTTTCTACAGAGGAAGTACTCACAAGGGAAGTGGTACTGTCGTTCGCAACGAAATATGTGAACTCTGATTAGAAGAACTTTTAAAATAATCTCCTATTCTAAGCCTTCCGCTGAGATTTTTGAGCCGGGTTACAGAAGGGTTTTCCCAGTTGGACCAGGACATTTAGTAGGGATCAGGCAGTTTCTACGGTGCTAAGAAAAATTGGACGCAAAACCTTCTTCTGGGGGTTAATCGGAGTTGTGAACTCGAGATTGAGGGGGTTCGAGATCTGGCGACTTTCGAAAAACTTAGACAATTTTTTTCGAAGCATAAGCGACTTCTGATGATTCCTAAAACGCTGCCACAGATTTGCCTTGGAACTTTTCTGTAAAAATCATTTAGACATCTTAACACGAAGCTGAGGTGAGATTAGCGATTTTCGATAGATTACAGCGGGTTACGGTATGCGGTAGTTTGGATAAAGTCTCATTTTCAGCTAAAAACATGTTTGTGGGGCTTACTTGTGATGCCTAACACGAATTCCAGTTTCACTTGTCGATTTTTTAGGCACTAGGAGGTCTCCCTATTGATAACAAGAAAGAGAGGGGTGTATGAGGAGAAGAATCGCAATGCAAAAACCTGCCCAAAATGTACGCTGTAAAGGTGTTGCTCAGCCAATAATTGGAGCATCACGACGCTTTAACAGAAACATAATCAAGCTTTATAAAAAAATGCGCGCCTTTGAATAATAAGAAAAAAATTAAATTTTTGAAGTGGCTTTATTTCGTCCATCATTTTAAACACCAAGGACGTCCCACTAGTAACTGAGACAACTAAGGGGTCAACAGTTGACGACAGTGATGACTAGATTCTTTGAGGAATCTCAAAGTTGCCTGATATGCATCATGAAAAGTCTTTTTGAAAATCAGTTGTACCCTTCGTCATATTCGAATTTCACGGAGCAGTAGGGAAAGATCAAAGAGTGATTTAGTGGAGTTAGAGAGCGCTACAAAACAACCCAAACACTGCATGGCCTGGCTCGGAAGGTATTTCCGGTGGGATGATGATAAACGCGTGGCGGCAGATGATTGCGGTGGACTTGGGTGGAGGGCGCCGCCCCCAATCGGCCTGCGCCATTCCCATGGACCTATTCAGTAGCAATTAGGGGATTAGCATTGATGTATGCTGATCAACTTAATGTCGGCCGCACTACTCACGATGGCGGTCTGATTGAATGGTGGGTTAACAAGTGGGGGCCAACCCAGCTCATCCCAATTGAGTCTTCCGGTAGCACACGGCAGACTGTGGACGACCGGCAGCGAGTTAGTCGCGAGCGAGCAAATATTGGCACTAGCCGTCCGACCGACGACGACGACGACGGCACGGGTCACAAGCGTTGAAGAAAAATACCACGGCAAACAGCAAACGTCAACCTCGAATTGTGTGCACGCGCACGCCGATTTGTGTGTGTATGGCATTCCGAGACTGCAGAAAATCACGGATCGCCAAGGAAAACATTGAGGAGAATTGAGATGTTGGATCACAAGAAGAGGCAAACCACGCTCGTGTCACCGTAGGCGTCCTTATAAGGATGTCTCAAGCTACACATTGTTGAGCCCACAATTTAACAAATGTTTCTACGATTGAATAAGGAGTTTCGTTCAGCCCTTTTCCATGACTTGAAAGGCCGCTGAGGTGTGCAAACACATGAATATATGTTCACACTTCTCGGCTAATCCTCGTCTGATCATCAGAGGGTTTCGTCTCACCATAACTTCAGGAACAAAAAATCAGTGACAAGCGTTTCAGGGAAGAAAAGGCAAGAAGGTTAGTATTCTGATTCAGATAATCTAAGGCGAACTCACAGAAAGTTGCATGAGCGAGACAAACAAAAAAGAGGTACTCCAGAATTGGGATGTCATATAGGTACAGCGACATTGTTTTCATCTGGAAAAGCTGTTGCATACTGTTTTCAAATCGAGTCCACCGAATAAGAACCAAAACAGCAAAAAAGACTCTCTCTCTGCGTCTCTTCTGAGAGAAATCGTCGCTGCGGCGCCTACAGGCAACGAAGCGGCACTATGGCGGAGCCGCGGCGGCTTTAACTCGGAGCCGTAGCGGCTGCGCGAAGGTGCGGCAGCGGCTCCGCGAAAGTGCCGCCGCCACTTCGAGAGAGTATCTCATATCAAGTTATTTGAGAATTGTAGTACAATCGTAATACTAGGGCGCCTAAGAACAAAAATAAGCGCCTGCGGTTGTTACGTCCTCTGTCTGATAAGGACAGAGGTTACCGCCGTTTCTGTGTCCAAGGAGAAACACAGTGTGCCTCAAATTCGGGTTCATGGCTCGTTATTAGCCGTTCTTGTGACAATATTGCTGCAACGGGTCCCAGACCTTTTCATTTCGGTGAAAACTTAGAGACTCTTTTCTATCGTGAACGCTTGCCTTGACCTTTTTAGTACGAATATTCTGTATCCAGAGGTTATCACTTAGGAGATCGCGTGTCCACACTGGCCACCTACGCCGTGAACTTGATTTTTTGTCATTCCCAAAAAAAAATTTTCATTGTAGCTGGAAGACCCCTACTGAAAAATCTTTTATTACTGAACGACAGACATGAGACACCTAAAAAATCCGGATTAGCCGAGAGGCGCGCGGTCTCCTAAGAGTTAACGTACATAGCTCTGACAAAAATGGTTGAGATAAACCGTTTAAACACTTCACACTTCGTTATGTGGTCATTCTCATTTAAAGGATACTCGGTGGGACGCAGTGAGCGCTGTCCCACGCCAAGAACCAACATTACCCCTCAAACAATATGCTCCCGGGCCACCTTATGACTACTGCCTCACGAATGCATCTTCTACATGCATAGATTAAGAAGTATGAATGATTGCGGAAAATGTAGGCTAATCCCTATAAACGAAAAGCAAAAAAAAACATTTTTCCGTGCGTTGACCCTCCCTCAAAAAATCGTCTCTGATGGATAAGGATTTCGCGCGTGGAGCAGAAAACAAGAAAAAATTTCATACAGAATATGACTAGTGCACGTCGGGAAGAGTTTGCAGACACTAGTCCACTTGGGGAGGAGAGAAAAAATCTAGACCTACGTTCCACATGGGTATTGAACCCTCAAAATGGTGGCAAAATGTACTGAAAAATTCTTGAACTAACAATGGTCTCATAATCAAAGAAGTGTGCATATCGATAAGTGAAGTGTCTGGCACCCACATGAACATCAGACAACGGCCGACATGGTTGCGAATAGCAAGCTTTACGGCGCTTCTTACAGTGAGGGGCGCTGGAGGTGTTGTTGGCTGGCGGCTGGTCGTGTGTGAGTCGTGTGCCCGACGGGTGCGACTGCCGCTTGCTGTGCCGGCAACCGCCCGTTCATCGCCTCATCGTAATACGGTAGCACGCGACACACACACGACGTCGTACAGTAGGCCTTAGTGGGTGGCTGGTGACGACGTCTCTCATTCCACACCCAACATCGCGTCGCCAGCACCGTCGATCCATCATTGACACTGGCTGAATAGCCTGCAAATGATTCTTCGCAGTGTCTGGAGCCAGACATGGGGAAAAGGATGGTTTCGATTATAAAGTTTCACCATGAAGATGAATAGGTGGAGGCCCCTATTAGATAGGTGCAGTCTTCACTACCATGAGTTCTGCAGAACACGTTTAATAGAGCGTTTAGGCCCATATTTTTCCATGGGAACGCATCACTCAGGATCTTGAGGGTGACTCCGAACAACAACAACAACAACAGTGAAACCAAAAGTTCCTTCACATTGTGAGGCTCACAATCAGACTGAAATCAGAATACTTCGGCGCCAACGCATTCTAATCACGCAAATAACAACTGGTATAGCTATGACTTCAAATATGTTTAAAGGCAGTAGACACACTCGAAAATGTTGTTGAAATAACTGCGTTATTGGGGTGGTATGGCCCCTAGTAGAACGCTCTCGCCGTTGGAAGCGGCAGAAACTAGTCAAAACTACTAAGTTTGGCCAAAGCGATTTGAAAAATTTTGCCAACCCCGCGCTCAAATGCAAACTCGACCTGATCGATTCTTCGAATACGGTCCTTCTGGCTGATGTTGATGCTTCCAATGAGATGAGCGTTCTAGTACAGGCTGTAAGAATCCATCGGCATCGCCATCTGAACCGTTTTGTCGCTAACATTCACTGCTTCAGCCGCGCGCAGTGAAACTCGTCCATTTTGGACGGAAAACAAAAGCAACCGTTTTCCTTTATTTGCTTACAAATTTCGTTGGTTTTTTCGTTAGTTCCCCATACTACCTGCTCAAAACCTTCGATTTATGTCATAAAATCGATACCATTTTTGAGCGTGTCCGCTGCCTTTAAAGGCACAGTCGAAGCTCGTGGGTCAAACTTGATATTATAGCCCGACCGCTGTGTGTAGCAGCCTTGCCTAACGCGGAATCTCATGCCTTCAGAATAAGCGAGGAAAACCTAGCACCCATTCTCTCCGCTCACTTCGGAGTTTTCCATCTCATTAGGGACGAGACGCGCTATGGAATGTGATAAAAATCTACATTCACCCATTTGTGATAGGTCTAGCTTTGGGCCGGGATCATACTTCCAGCGACTAGCGACGCGACGCAATGTTTACAATCAATATCGACCAGAAGTCGATATGCCTCATATGCACTGTCAGTGTCGCTGGTCGTGGCAAGTATTATCCCGGCCTTACAGCGTGGTCTGTTCCGGTGCGATGGTTGCGAACGACGAGGAAGAACAGGTCTGAGACAACTCGTCCACAAAATTCTCACCGTTCGATTTCACAATGTTTAAGGCCTCTTTCAGAGTTCGATCGCTCTGCGACGCGACCGAATGAAAACACTGTGTATCGATCTGGTCGCGTCGCGCGATCTGGTCGCCGGCCTTTCAGACAAGATCGCGGGAAAAGTCGCCCAATCGCGCGATTGGGCGACTAAGATGGCCAGATCGCGTCGCCATGCATTGCACGGCGACGCGACCGATCGCGGCGACCGCTTTATATGTCCACGTTCAAATTCCTCTTTTTTCACGTTGATTCAGGCAAAATCAGTATAAGTAGGCAAAACAATCATAATGCAAAACAATTATTATCATAAAATGATTATTATCATCAAAAAAATCTACGATACACTTGAGGGTGACAATAAAACTAGGATCCAAACCACAATTGACATTGTAGTTCCATGGTCTTAACAAAACCTTCTACCTCTTTCCACTCAAAAAAATCAAGTACTACACCTGGGTAGAACTACTTATAAGGAAGGCGGGTACAATATAGATGGTTCAATACTCCAGCATGTTAACCTAGTTAAAGATTTAGGGTTTCTTGTCGATTCGAAATTGAATTTTGATAAGCATTTGGATAGTATTGTTGCGAAAGCTGAACAGAAACTTTTCCTTCTGTTCAAATCGCTGATAACTAAAGGTCCATTGCTTTTGGTTACAGCCTATAAAATTTACGTTCGATCTGTTCTTGAATATGGTACCTGTATCTACTTTCCTCATTAAAAAACCTGCGTTGCCAAACTAGAAAGAGTGCAAAACAACTTCACAAGGAATGTCTTCATAAGGTCTCTTGGCTTCACGTATAGGAGTATACCCCGTGGCATAGTGAGGAATCGTATACTTAATTTGGATATTTTACATTGCAGACGCAAGAAAAAATGATTTAATTTTGGTATATAATATTATAACTGGAAGACTGGGTCTCAAAGCTCATTCATTTTTCAAACTGGTTGAATCAAATACTAGGGGAGAAAGGTTCAAGCTTAAATTCCGTCAGCCGCGCACCTCTTTGTGGCGCAGCTTCTTCACCTTCAGAGCCGGCATGGAATACTTGAAGATGAGCCATACTGTTCAGATACCGATCAACTTCACTAAATTCAAAACACTTGTCAAAAATTACCTTCATTGTCAAGAAAGGATCTATCAATCTTTTAACGCTTTTTCCTTTCGAAACCTGTCATTTTTTAAGTTCCTCGATGTTTTCGTTGTTTTTCTGCCCTTTCTATGTTTCTACACGTCTGCAAGGGCGTGTAATAAAGTTAAAGTTGAATAGCAAAGCACAACGCACCTTTTTATCATAAATGACTAACCAATTGCGCGACACCGCGAACATGAAACAGGCGTCGATTAGAATGTGTACGTAAAAGTGCGTGGTCGCCAACTTCCGCGATTGGGCATTCACACTTCCAAAATCTGCGATTTCCACGGCGACGCGACGGTCGCGTCGCCGTGCTCACGATCGCGTCGCAGAGCGATCGAACTCTGAAAGAGGCTCAAGGAGCCATATCTCCGTTCGCACTGGGTTCGGAGCGATTTCAGAGACATCATGCCTAAAATGCTCTCCAAAATAAGCGAAAAACTGGCAAACGATTCTGAGATATGATTGTGCCTTTAAAGAAACATAAAGAAGTTCACAAAAGAATTTCTCACGAGATTCTAGGATTCATTTTCGCTTCCGCTCTGGGTTTAGCCGCATTAATAAAGAACTTCTACAAAAGTTAACGGAAAAGTCGGATCTGATGCTATCAAGCACAAAATAGTCGTCAAAGCCCATGCTACCGTTGAATCTAATTGAAGGCGCCGTAGAAGCAGAAAACCGTATCTCACCTCATGTTTGGATGCAGAATCACTCGAGGTGAAGGGTATTTAGCAATGGCTCGTTAGCGCCTGTCACGGCGCTCTTCTCCCTTGTGTTAGGTGTTCAACCAAGGGGCCGTATTCATCAGTGATTTACCCGCAAGGTAAGTGTAAAGTCCTTCGAATTTGGCACTTACTCGGTATTCACACGCTTACTTACTCGGAATTTTCGAGTAAAAATCCAGGTAAATTTTACCCGACGCATGGAGCCGGGTAAATTTTACTCTTAGCCGGCTGCAGCTGCACTCATCGCGTAAACAGCAATGGAGTGCAATATTTTCATCGGTAATTCGGACTACTCGTTTCCTTATAAGTTATTTCGCCTTTTTTGTGACTCATTCAATGACTTTCTTTCCATAAACAGGAAGTTATTTATTTTTTCACATATTTGTTCTCATAGGATTTTGTTGTTAGTCGTGAAAAAGTAGAATTTCTTTCCTTCTGTTCACTTGATTTCTTTACGATATTTTGAACCGAAATAAAATGCATTTCTAATGCTATAACTGTTAGGCTATATTGTGCTGATGCAGAAGGAATAGTTTTGAGAAAACAATTTTCTTGGCCCGATTGATAGTCTGAGGTCATATATTAATAGTATAGCTGTCGAAAGCGCACTCGTTCCTTTATCTATATTTTGCCGCTCCTTCTAGAACATGATAACTTGTGAATCTCACGCTCGACTTCAATTAATAGCTCGAGTATTCGATATCTTCGCATTTCAAATTTTCTTCTATGCAATGAGTTTGGACCTCAAACGTAACAGTACACGTAATACTTCATCCACCATAGAAAATTTGCGAATAGTAAACTTTTCGCAACCAATTTTCGCTTTTTCTTCGATTTCTGAAAAAAAAAACTTGACAATTCGCAATGAAAAGCATTTGAAAAGAAAATTTCCAGCAGTATACGAAAGAGGGAGAGCTGAATTTCGTATGCTATATTTCATTCTGCCAAATAAACTAAGGGATTTAACTTTTTCTTCTCTACAATTAATTAGGCACGGCTCTCGATGCAGAAAAATCCTTTGGCTTTTTTCCGTCGCTTTCTTTTGTAAGAAAGGGACATATTTGTCGTTGGCTGATTGGCGAAGATTTCCAAAAAAATTTCCGGATTTCGCCCTGAAACTCGTGATTCACTAAGAGAAGCTGAGAGCTCAGAAAATCTCTGATAGAAACAGAATGGAATGGCGCTTTTGAACAGTATATCAAATCTGGTTGAGAAACTGCACCGAAAAATAAAACAAAAAGAGTAGTGGGTAGCTTTAGCTACAACCAAATACTCTTGGAGGAAAAATTCCATCATAGAGTAAAACACCGATTAGAGAAAACCGACAAGTGCGTATGGCAAAATCTCTCTAGACGAAATGGAATAGTCAATAATGTTAATTGATGTTATTTTCTATGTATTAGTAACCACCTATGATGTACTTTAAAGTTTTCATTAATCACAAAACCCATTAACTTCTTTCTAGCCTCCTTAAATAAAAAAGGAGAGTATCGTTGGAAGAATTTCAAATTGACGACGCCTATTCAGTGTTTCGATGAGTGCACACTGTACACATTTTGCGCGGGAACTTACCCGGGTAAGTAAGTGTATGATGAATGCCGTTTGGCGGTGAGTAAGTATTCGGCTCCGGGTAAGGTAAAAGTAGAGTAAGATTTACCCGGCATTTCAATGATGAATACGGCCCAAGGACCCCGCCATGCAGTTCCACAGAAACATTTTGGGCGATCAGAAATGTATAAGGCGTATTTCAACACTTTTAAACCTTGTGAACAATGTTACTGTTTATGAATTCTAGTGTTATACTCAGTGAACTGGGCAATACGATTCGGCCATGATAGGCTTTCTTGTTGGATACCTCGCCAAATTGATATGTTCTTGAGCAGCAGCTCGTGCTGCTCAGAAAAGCACGTGGTCTATTCAAAGGGAATACGTGGCGCGAACAGGAAAAAAATTAGCAGCACACCGTTTCCCATGTAGTAGCACGTGCTCGTAACGTCATCCCAACGCGGTCGGGGGGTCTGGAGCCTCGACACTTTCATCCGGAGAGGGGGAGGGGGCACCTCTCTAGGGAAGGGGCGGGGTCTCCCCCCCCCCCCTCAGATAGGAAATGGTCTCCTCCAACAAGGATACGGTCTATATCACCGCCCGCACAAAGAAGTCACCCCACCTCAGTCCGCGTCATCCTCGCTACGGTAGACAACGAGAAGCTTCTCTGGCTTGGAACCTAGGGTGAGACCCCTTCAGCGGTCAAAAATCGTCCAGAAAGTGTCTCGTAGCCACCTTCCAGGAGCGGCCCCGACAGGCGGACTGCGCTTTTCATGGGATGGAGCCTCTTACATAGGTACGTGCCGTACGGCTGATAGCCACCTGATCAATCGTGGAGCAATCGATCAACGAGCACAATCGAGAGCATGATGGCTCGTTCATCGTTCAAATTACATCGTAGTCAAATCGAAAGCGTGTCGTAACAGAAAAGAAAGCCTATGTGTTGTGGCACGACCACCTCATTTGGGCGACGATTAGGCCACGTGACGCGCGAAAAGCATGGTGCCTTATCGTCGTCCACAGCACTTTGTAGCAGAATGGAAAGCAAACCGTGGCCGAATCAGGCCCCCAGTTGTCTCAGCGCTTACAAAGTGAGTGGTGGTGCTGTATCTGACCACAATACGCGTTCAGCGCTGCTACAATGCGGTCACAGGACAATGCGGACACTTGTTTTCTTGATTTCTGTAGGATACTTCTATCCATTTTCCTCTCTAATTAATGACAAGCCAATCAGGTCTACAGCAAGCTAATACATGAGGAGCCATCTCTTAGAGAAGGGGTAGGGAGGGGGATTGGGGTTCCGGCACTGACAATCTTGAGACAGTCTCAGAAGATAACCGTGAGTGCCTCTCCAAAAAAGTTTCGACTGCTCAAGCTACCTTCTACTTCGGATCAAAATTCACTTTGTTCTATCGCGTGCGTGTGTGCAGCGAGGGTAGTGGAGGAGCGAGTGTGTGGGGAGGAAAGAAATCAGCATATGCGCACACACGCAACCTACATATGAACCCGAGTAAACTTAACCCCGGGATAGAAGAAAATCCCCATGACCCACGGTAAGGAAACTTCCTCGTTGCGGACAGTAGCAATGATGATGTCCAAGTTGCCGGCGGCACCAAGGCTCACCATCTCGCTACGGAGCTTGATTTGAATCGTCTCGTTGTTATGGGGAAGCCCGTCCAAACCACGTGCTGCTGCAGAACACGAGCTGCCGCTGTAGCAACACGAGTGCGGCCAAGGTTGCGTTGATAAGCAGCATGTGTTCCTGTGAAAGGACGTTTTTTCTCAAATAGACACATGGGTGAGACAAAAGTTCTGCCCATTTCCATCACTTCACCGATTCCGAACCGGTTATGTGCTCTTGTGAAAGCCTCTTCAACTTGGCGAGGCCTTTGAACCAGGAGCGTAATGTAGTCGAATAGGATCCCACAAGTGCGTGAAGCCCTGCCTTAGTCCGCGACAGAAAAAATTGTCGCCATGAACGTCCTGGAGAAAGTTTTCCCTGAAGAGAGCTATGGAGAAGATCCTAAAAATTGATAAAATTCTTTTGTCTGATGACGGATGACTTGAAGCCTCTGCATAGTCGAGCGGCGAAAGTTGCGGCGCCACTCTGAAGGGTAGAGGGTGGCTACGCAGCTTGCCCGCCTGCCCATTATTCTCCTTCAATGAGGCTCAACTTTTACTACCAGAATATGTATAGGCCTTCAAAGTCGGCTACCAGGAGCAGCTCGGGATGGTCATTGAGCTCTCTATGAGAAGAACGCCTTGTAACCCGTTGTGCGCTTGATTGGCACTTGATGCTTTGAAGAACAATGGAATGACACGTTTAAAGGAGAGCATGTGACCCGGCTGTCGTCCGAAACCTTATGTGGTCGACTTCAAGACATATTTGGGTCGAACTACAAGCCTCTAGTGTTGCGGCACGTCCTCTCGTTTCGCGGACAATACGACCACGTGCTCGTAGAAGAACTCGTGGCTGTAGTGTCTCCCATTCAATGCATATTCGTGACCCGCCGGCATTGCGTACAACTCAGCTACCTATCGATAACTCGTGATAATAAACGTTGTCGCAACGTGGCATTCATATTCGAAAAGCATTGCCTCATTCCACACGCCTCACTCATTTAGATTCAGGTAAACGGAGACATTCTCAAATGCGGCATTACGATATTGGAGTGGTGCGTACATCATTCTTCTGGACATGTGGTGTTCGAGGAAATATCTGAGGCTAAGGTCCGGAGTACAGTGGGAAGAGAACATTTGGTCGGCTTTTCCGTGACCAATGCATGACGAAGCCGGAGTGGGAAATTTACGAAGGCGTAGATGATGTACTGAGAAAGATTCATTTATTAAGCTGCTCCAGCTGCTGTATACCATGTTGCGGAAGAGCTCGTGAATGCATAATGTGATGAACTGGGCCCTACTGCACTGCTGTGTTGCGTAGTTTGCCCATATAACATATAATGGGAAGCCTAAGGATTTTTTTGAAGCTAACTGACCGAGGAAGGATCATCCTTAATCATCTCCTTCGCGAGATATTGCCTCCGCTAAAGAAATTAGTGTGAACAAAGCAACAAATCGGGCTGAAATCGGAGTCAAGGCAGAAACCATCGGATAGGAAACCAGCAATGGAATGAAAATCGTCAAACTCATGAACATACAAACCTAAAAAGCTACTTCTTGAAATTCAAATTTTCAGAGGTTTTCATAGGTCGAGGTCAGAAAAAAAGAGAACGTTCAAGATTTTTTGTAAGCAACACAGTCAAGGTCTCAGAGTATAACTCAGCTTAACTTAGTTCCTGCGTGTTTTTTCCAATTGAAAAGTTTGATGGCTCACGAATTTCATACGCTCGTTGCTATTGAAGGCTCAAATTTTGAGTTAGATCATGATAATGACTCAGTATTGAACACGATTAGTCAGAAATTCATTTCCTTGTATTTCAATTTTACCCATCTTTTTCCAAAAAGTTTAGAATTTCCGAAAATCCAAGGAGGCTCGGTGAACATGTGGCGCACACTCGTTCGCGGCGACTTTGTTCATCGCTATGGGTACGAAAGGTGGTCCCAAGGTGTTAAAATATAACGAGAAGGCCCTACGAAACTTTCGAATTTTGAAGGAAAGCCGATTTTACAAACAATTTTTTTTTCAAAAAAAAAACGAAACTTTGAACCGATGGGGCCAAATTGTCGCATATATGTTAAAACTAAAGCAGTTTTTTTCTTTTTGATAGACGCCCTTATCTGTAATCTCGAAAGGGGGAATATGTGTTAGACGATGACTGGTTGATAATACCACAAGTCAGTGGCCTGAAGTTAAAGGCAGTGTTCACGATAATCTTCGATTCTGAGGATTACTCGCTAAATCGATTGTTTGGCCCCCGGTTACAACTGAAATGACGAAGAAACCTAGAAAAACGCACCAGAAGGGCACGAAATCCTTTACTCTCACCCCACTTCTTTACTCTCACTGGAACTGTTCGTTTTGACAATGAAATCTTTTGCAGACCCGTCCTTTGCAATTCTCTACTTTCTGTTGCTTCGCACTTTCTTTCAAACCCTAACTAGTGCTGTTTTGCCTGAAATATTTTTCCATTTTTGATTAGCCCCATTTTTTACCGGTGACAACCATCGTGAACGTGTTCATCCAATCGGACAACTAGTCCAGGCCACAGAATAATGTCACGGAAATATGACGTTTTAGGGTATTTTCAGCCGTTTCTTCGTAATTTTTGTAATACTTGGTTGCCAACGCATGGTGTTTCGTGAAAAATTCGAGAACGAAAGTTATCGTGAACACTGCCTTTAAAGGCATCGTATACGATGAAAACCATATTTGGGTTTTTGATGTTTTCGTGTTGTACTATCCCTATAGTGACTAACGGTAGCAAAACGCCCCCTCAAAAACGTCAACTTTTTGAGAAAAACCCATTTTTAGAAAGTTCATAGCAAATTTGAATTTCGCGCCGGCATCAACTTGGGATAGTTGCGCAGAGAATGCAAGGAACAGTTTTACGCTTCGTTCCTTGGCGCAGCGTTGGAAGCAATTCACCGAGGATGCCGCTCAACTACGACTTCAGCTGAATTAAAATGGGCTACCCACCTGCTGCGTCCAGTGCTGCCGGCTGCTTTCGATCGATGCCGAATTCGAAATTGACTGGCGTGTGTATTGCGCCCTACGACGCGTCAAGCCACGCCCGCCGTCAGCAACCCAGGAGCTTTGTTCCTTGTAACAACGGATCGACCCCAAGGCCGGCCCCCCAAACCCAGGAAGCCAGTTTGAGGTAAGCGAATCTTCAATCAGAGACGGTTTTGTAACTCCAAACTTTCTGAGTGACATTGTCATGGCCCACTAGTCCGAATGAACGCATAAACCCAAATTCGGTTTTCATCGTGGACGATGCCTTTAAGGGATGACTCGTCCAAAAAATGCTTCCTACTGGAGAATGCGGACGCTCGACTCGCACGTCGATCGCGTGGGTGGACCGCGTCATTAGGACAGAGTTTACTTCCACATGATCGGCGGCTTAAGACTCGCAATATGCGAAATGAGCTGTTCAAAAATGTCCAGAGATTACCTGAGAACCTCTCGTGTCAGCTAGACAAGGAGTGCCACTCCTTGCCATAGCCGAGCGCCTGGTGGTGGAACTGTTTGTTCAAATTTAGGGAAAAAACTTCAATTCAGAAAAAGCGGAAGCTTTTCCTTAAACAATCGGATGCATAAGTATCCAAAAAACCTTTGTGAAATCTGAACATTGTGTAACTGTCACCTGTTACAAAAATTAACTCGGAAAACAACAAATATTTTCGACTGTTTTGAATAAAATGAAAGCTAGAAAAGTTTGCCATCACTGTGTCCTCAAACTCCTTGACACTACGCGCTAACATGAACAGACCCTCAGTACAAGGTTATCGACCGTTGGCTTTATGATGAGGCGACGGAGCGTTTAGCCCTCATCGGTCCTACCTGTCAATGAGTATTAGAGTCACTAGCGATACAAATCCGCGATAGCGCCGCCATCAAACGAAGCGCCGGCGCCCGCCGCGTTGCGAGGTTCGCACGCTCTCGCACCACCGTAATCCGCCGCTATCGGCGAGGATAACGTCTCATCTTTTTTGCGACACCGAACTCGTGCTAGTTGCTCGAGGAAAGAATACTTCCCTGAATTATTCTATGCAGAAGGACGTGTCCGCATCAAACGTCTCTCTACTCATCTTATGCGTAGCCACACGTTGCCTGTGAGGGAAATAAATAGTGAAATTTGAGCGCGAAATTCTGTGACGTTTCAAAATGTCGTCTACGGATGAGTCGGATGGGAAGTCTGGCATAAATTAGAGAAGACTAGTTTTTTTCTAGTTTTGTTTCCAACGTCTGACGATTTAATTAAATGAAAAAACTCTGGACGGCGGAGCTGCCCCGCTTCAAAAACAGATGTTTTGCTTGTGATTTATTTTAGAATGTTTTCGAATCTTAACCAGCTTTTATTCTTCTTCTCATAATGCCATATGCAGCGCTCGCTCTGCTGCTTTTATTTATCGGCATGAAAAACGTACGTCTATTCATAAGTACAATACATTATGTTGGTCAAGAAATGTTTGTCAACCGATGGGAAATAAGTTGCCGCGTTTTTTCCTGATCGGAAAAATCTCGATGAACTTTGCGAATTTCCGCTACATGTTAAAGGCCATTCCAAAGAATTAATTGTTCTACAAGATAGCGTAAGAGGTTTCTTTCAAAGCACGCACCTTTATCGACTTCGGATAAACGAATTGGAAGGTAAAAGATTCACTTTACTTTACTGACCCCAAAAACCGACCGACGAAAATGAATCTTATTCGGAAATCCAATCAAATTATCTTGTGAAGCGGAAAAAATCTTTTTAAACTATCTATAACATTAAGCTATAGCCTTCACATTGCTTTACCAACAACGTCTAACTCAAAGCTTGGCTCACGCACTTTTCCGAATACCACCTGAGACGGAAAGACATCGATAAATGGGTAAAGAGGTTGAAGCAGTTGTCAGAAACAACGAAAAATATTCAATTAAACGAACTGTTATCATCTTATGACACTTCTGAAGACTAAATGTTGATATTCAAAACACCAGGACTTATATTTTAGCCAAACTTGATGAAAAAGAACTTGTGTTGTCCTTTAATATGGCTAGGCTTCACAAAGTTTGGCCGTGTTCCAAATAAAATTTTCAGCTCTACGAGATAATGTAGTTAGGTTTATTATTCAATATCATTTTCAATGATTTTCGGGTCAGTTTTGCGAAGATAACTTTTTACACTCCGATATTTCGGTCCGAATATCAATATGATAGCATTTTTTCAAAAAAGAAACTGACAATGCTATCTTGTAGAGCAAATAATTTTCTATCAAAAGTTCCATAAAATGAAGTTTGGGAAGTTCAGTGAAAAGCTTCCGATTGAGTGGAAAAAACGAGAGAGTTTTCTCCCCAACTCAATAACTACAGCCAGCACGGATCGCACGAACTCGATGCACGTGCGTACCCTCTGTTCAGGAGTCAATTTTTATCTGTTCCTTTGCGAGCTTGTGTGGAGCGTGGGGAAAGACAGCGAGAAAGTGTGGGGAAAAGAAGGCGCAGCATACGCGTGCGAAAGCACGCGATGAACGAAAAAATATTTAACTCCGAAACAGAGGATATATATGTCACAGCTTCCGTGCACTGAGTTCGCTGCAACGCAAACTACATTGTCAAGTGGGAATCTAAACTGTCAGTGCGGCCAGTGTCCACAGTATTCGCCCGAGGATTCCGTTCATAAAACAGAAATAGCAGATCATGGTGACGACCAATTCGGATTGTCCACTTCTTTCAACTCTATGCAAGAAGCTGTCCAACAGTCTCGTAAACGCTTCTTCGTTAAAACTACTTCTATCGTTAATTTCGTCAGCTTGTACTCATTTGAAGTTGTAGTGTTTTTCGCCTCGTAGGAAGAATGAAAAGCTAATTGTCGCATCACAGTATCAGTAATCGCCGATAAAGTTTCAGATAAGTTCATGGTAATCTAGTCAGTCGTTTTGCGGCTATGAAGTCGTTTTCGAACTTTAGAAAATGAATGTTTGCATGTGAAGTTTTTCACGCCTAAGACGCAGAGGCGTGGCGCAGTTTGTCGAACGCGATGCAAATTCGCACACATTCCGTCATAAATGATTAATTTCTAAGAGGCGGATCATCTTTAGATGTTCAGGGTACATGGCTGCTCCCGGACCCCAGCCAATCGGCATATTACCGCTTATCTCTTAAAGTCTGTGTTCACAATGATTTTCATTTCCGAGTTTTTCACATAAAACAAGGCATTGATCTCCAAGTGCAACCAAAATCACGAAGAAACGGCGAGAAACACATTGAAACGTTATATTTCAGTGACATAATTCTCTGGCTTGGACTAGTTCTCCGATTGGATGAACATGTTTACGATGGTTGTCACCGGTGAAAAATGGGGTTAATCAAAAATGAAAAAAATTAGGCAAAACAGTATTACTTGGAAAGAACAGAGCAACAGAGAGTAGCGAATTGCAAAGGACGGGTCCACAAAAGATTTTATTGTCACAGCGAACAGTTCTAGTGAGAGTAAAAAGGTGGGGTGGGAGTAAAGGATTTTGTGTCCTTCTGGAGCGTTTTTTTCGTTTTCTTCGTCATTTCAGTTCTACTCGGTGGCTAAAAACTCGATTAAGCAATTAATCTCAAAATCGAAGATTATCGTGAACACTTCCTTTAGGATGGTGGTAAAGCATTGACAAGAAGTGATATTGAAAAGCAGGGCCGAGTTGTCAAGATTTGGTAATCACATGCATAATTAAAAAAAATCATAGTTATGCTGTGTAAGGCAAAAGTTATGGCTTGTTCCTAATCGCATCAATGGCGCGAAGAAAAGGAAAAATTTAGCCAGGGTTGATATCATGGCAGGGAAGAGGAAAGGCGGACATGCCACCTTAAAGGCAGTGTTCACGATGAAAATCGTTTTTCTGTTTTTCCACCTATCTTGAGAAGCGCCCCATGCTGATTCTAATGATGTCTCTGAAGTCGTTCGAGACCTTTTGGAAACGGAGTTATGGTCCCTCAAAAATTGAGCTAAGGAAAATGGTGGACGAGTTGTCCGAGGCTTGTAACTTCCGTCTTTTGCAGCCGATCTATGCGAGCTGACCTGAGTGAAGAGAGAAGCTGAGAATGAAGGGAAGAACGGGGTTAATGGTTGGAAATCGTCGCTCATCTGACGATTTCGAGCATTCATTTATTCACGTGGATGGGCGTGTGATGCGCTTTCGGGGTTTGCCTTGCGCTCGAAGTGGCAACTTCGGGCTCTTTTGAAGCTTTTCCTGGCTTATTTTTATGCGTTCTTTCGACGTCAGCGATACAGTATGCCCCTCCACTACCCATTCCTAGTGGAAACTGAAACACAATTTTTATTGTGAACACTGCCTTTAAAGTTTTGGGGCAGTATAGGACTATGTAGATCTCATTTCTAGCCGTTCTTTGCTAAATCAGTGTTGCGACGGAGCTTTCCGTTTGCGGTGAAAACTCAAAGACTGTTTTTTGTCGTGAACACTGCCTTTTACCGAATATGGATTTTTTCTGCTAAAATTTCTTCGGACTGGCGCTGCAAGCTCGTCAAACCAATCACTCCTTTCAGATTCTTCCAGATCCACAGCGATTTTTTTCTTTTTTTGATTAGTGCATTCGCAGAAGCCACTAGAGCAGCGCTAAAAGCTTGTGGAGGGATTTCGGAAAAGGAAGCAGGAAAGAAGTAATTTATGGAAATAAACGAAAATCCGCTCAAAAATTAATAGAGAGGAAGTGGTACATGTAATGTGCAGGAACAGAGAAGCAAAACGAAAGAAAAACAAATAATGGATCATGACTTAGAATTATCGCGAAACCTACTGATTTCCCGTGCGGAGCAGCTCACTGTAGCTGCAAAGGAAAAACGATTACATGCCACTGTTTTTACTCTAACTCGAATAGAACCATTTTCCTCCGTTTTAAAGGCAACACACACGCTCGTAAACGTGGTTGAGATAACTACAGAAATAGATTGGTATGACTCAGAACACAACGCTTGCGCATTTTTAGGAGTCAAAAACAACCCAGAATGACGCTACACGAGTTACATGTTGGCCCCGCCCCTGTATTTCTCCGCCCCTTGCATTTGCGTCCTACTCCAAAACAAGGGTGCTGGGCCATTCCCACCGTCGGGAACGTTTGTGGGTGGTACATCAAGTAAAATAAGTAAACCACATTCATCGATGACGGTGGAAAAGGCCCAGCACCCCTGTTCTGGAGGATGGCGGCAAATACAGGGAGCAGGCAGGTACAGGGGCGGGGCCAACTTCTTAGTCGGGTAGCGGCATTGTGGATCGTTTTTGACGCTTCAAAATGCGTAGGCGTTCTATATAAAAACCGTATCCTAGTTTTCAATGTTTTTGAAAAGGCAAGTATGCAGAGTAGAGTATGAAAGGTAAAATTCCCCATAAACCTCTCAAATATTGGTGAAAAAACTGTTCAAAAAAACCTCTTGAATATTTAACTGTGCCTGCTTGCGTTTATTGCTCACTGCGTACAAAATATCGAACCATGCGTCGAAAATCCTTTTGCGCTTTGGAACTCTTTGTTAAGTGACCTCATTTTCCGTTTCCTGTACCCTAAAAACCCTTTTAAAAGTAATAGCTGCACATGCTCGGATATTAAAATTTATCGGAATAAAAAGTATTCAAAATTCGGTTGCCGTTCCTATGGTAAGACGAACAACAACTGTTCCGATACTGAGCAGGACAGCTGTTACAGGCCGTGGACAGGGTGGCCCAAAGGGTCGGCTGGCCCACGAGATTTCCACCCACTTCCTGACCGTTTTCCGTCGCACTTCCGTTCTCACTCTTCTTGAAGAACCCGAAGCTTACGTTTCCGCCAAAAAACGGCCAACTTTTTCATCGCGAACACTGCCTTCAAGCAAAATAAAAAAATTAAGGGAAACGAAATGATAGAGTTCAAAACGCCAAAAATATAAAAACGGAAACGACGGTGGAACACTTTCTCAGAGCCATGGTAATCACCCAATCTCGCTCTCTTCTGTAGCATAACAAGATCATGTATATTGGAGTCCACCAAGAGTGTCTCATTTACTTATCCATGAGATGCGGTCGATTGGAGATCAGTGAACATGAAAATCATTGCAGCACAACCGCTCTCGCTCAATCGGTATCGAGCGTGCTGGCATGGGATTCATGCACACTGATCCCCAGCTGACCGCTTCTTATTGATAAGTGAATGAAACACTCTTGGTGGACTCCACTATAATGCTGATAGTATGTAGTTCCTGAGTTCCTGAAATGATTCCCACACTCCTTCGCATGGACTTGGAGCTGCCCTTTCCTTTAACTGGAATGGCATCCGCCTCCCGACAGCAACTGAGGTAGGCGCTTAGATTAAACAAAAAGGCTCTTTACAAAATTCGGACAGAGCTCATCAAAACTTCAAAACTCGTCTGAGACTGGCATTTTTGGTGGAAAGATAGATGTCGTGCAGCCCTTGTATTGAGCTTAAAAAGTGGTGTTGTGGTTTCATCGCTTTGCAAAGAACCGAAAGTCACATACCGATGGGTTATGTTACTTTTCTTTAAGTGATGTATCATAAGTGGGGAATTCACAGTCAGCCAGCCACCATATGATGTGCTTCGTAGTTCTTGCGTACATGCATACGTGAACGCGCATCCCACAAGAACGTGACCGCTGGAATCCAGATGGAATGTGCCGCGCCACTGACGAGCGCCGAAGAAGACGACGACAGCTCGCGTCCGTCGTCAGCGCCACCTCCGTCGATTCATCAACCGTGGCGTGCACGTCGACGTCGCCCGTCTCGCCCCCCCAAACGTCGGGAGTGACACCGTCAAGGGGGACCAATAAAGAAATATACGACATATTATGGAGCTGCGGCCAGTTGTGACGTCCCATCGCGGAAGTCTGTGCTACCTATTTCTAGAATTCCATAGGATGTCAAGCAAGAGGCAGTGCGGGGTGTTGGGCTTCTCGAGCTTGCTCATTGTCAGTTTAGTGCTCAACTCATTCTACAGATCAATGGAATGAATGTCGCCTTCTCACTAGGCAGTACAATATCAAAACACCTTATGAAAGCGAAACAAGCTTCCAGACTTGGCGCGGCTCCATATTCCGGAAACTACGTGACCAACCAGGCTAAATGTCGTCAATTCCCACTGCCACAAACGATTCTTACAGATTTCCGCCTTTTCATGGTATGTATTCACGATTACAGCTTCAAAGGCACAGTCCAACCTCAGAATCCTTTTCCGGCTTTTTCTTTGCCTATCTTGGAATTTTGGACTGATCACAATGGCGTCTCCACGATCGCTCAGAACCCACTACGAACGGAGCTATGGACTCTCAAAAATTGAGGAATCTTACGGAAAGAAATTCGTGGACGAGTTGTCTCGGGTCTGATTTTTTTTCTCGTGGTTCGCGGCCATCCTACCGAAGCAGACCACGCTACATACGTATGAAGCTAGACCAATAACAAGTGGAAGAACGTAGACTCTAATCATAATTCATGGCGCGTCCTTACTGAGACCGAAAACCCTGAAGTGGGCGGAGGGAATGGGTGCTCGAGGGAGTATTCGAAAACGTTCTCATGAAAAGTGCAGAAATCTATTTTGTTCGAAAACTGCTGAAGAGCAGCGAAAATTTTGCGGCGTAAAACGCGCTAAAGTTAAGGTTCTCAAGGCACAAAATAACAGTTTGCGCACAGGTGCACAACGCCGCCCATAGAAATTTGAGTTATATGACGTGCCTGGTCACAATTCTGTGACGCGCTAGCAACTAATAAAATAGTTTTAGAGCATACACAAACAATTTTCTTAGAGAATAAACACAAAAAGGTTTGTGTTAACTAAATGTAATTACCGGAACTCGAAAAGGTCAAGTCGTCGATCAGAAGTTATTGAATAAATAGCAGTTTCAAGCCAGCTGACGACCTCTGATACAGCAAATCATCGATGCTGGGCATTTGACTCGCGCACCACACTGAACCAGAAGAAGACTTTACCATGGGAAATTCGACAACAGTATCTCATAGTGAACACTGTTTTTAGGCTGCTTCTGTCATCACGTTGTGTCCTAGAAGTTGCCTCAAATCTTCTTCCCCAGTAATGTTCTCTTATTGAAGAACTTTTTTCAATCAGATTATGATTTTCGATCCCCAAAGAGGAGTTACGAAAAAACTGTACACGTTCCCTGTAACTCACGCTTCCGAAATATTCACTCGTCATGTTTGCCTGCCACCATTCAGGACTAGAGCCTGAAGTTTTGAGTGCGCATGAGAGAGAACGGCGGTTTTTCCTTGCATATCAAAATTGCAGCCCTCCTTTGATCCTACTACTCGAGTTAACGATTTGTGCGCTTTGCGTGCTTGAGTAAATGAAAACCTGTTACTATACAAAACAGAAATTGATTTTCATTCAGTGATTTTTTGGTTATGAAACGGTTTGTTTATCAATAAAATACTGTTGTGAAACACCAAGTTTAGGTTACCAACTTCAAACACGTACCGCGCCATTATTTTTTCGTATCATTGCATACTACAAAATCATGTCGCGAGGTGTCACGGGCCATCATTTCTCAGGACAAAAAACACGCAGTGCTTTTTCAATGAGTTCTGATCGAAAGAAACATGGAAGATAACGATGAAATGAAAATTTCAAAATCAAAAAGCTTGAAATCACGTAGGAGTTTCTAGGCTGAATTAGCTCGAAAGAAATCTTCCACGAACACAGCTGATTTGCGCTGGGTTTTCTTTCGGGTTTGCAAATCTAGAATCGGGCTTTAGTAATTTTGTAAACTAGAGGTATATATATATATATATATATATATATATATATATATATATATATATATATATATATATATATATATATATATATATATATATATATATATATATATATATATATATATATATATATATATATATATATATATATATATATATATATATATATATATATATATATAAACTGGTAATATTTCCAGTACTCTAGTTCCAGTTACTAAATATTGTAAGGCTGACAATCTGTTTACAATAATAATGATAATCTAATTTTCAAATGAGCGAGTTAGTGAGAGAGACGCATGTGAATGGACCTTGTTCACAGCTCCAGCATCTTCGCAGTGCGTCAACGTCAAGGCTGAGACTGGGAAATTGTGAGATTTTCTCGCACATGAGGCTCGTTTCCTTCATGATGTTGGGGTCAGCCATCAATTGCGAGTTAATTACTACACACATTTCTGGTTTTAAACTACCAACAGTCTTAAGGAGAGCTACATATA